>JAAWXA010000025.1:11650221-11673057 GCA_038090715.1 Florisuga fusca | reverse complement strand
ATCCTAAACATCCCAGTAACACATTGTATAAATTCCACTTGGCAGAAGTTTCTGTAATGTACCCTTTAAGGAGAGAAATCTTTCTCTATAAAGGAGTTTGCAAAGGAAGATGTCTAACTGGAAATGTTCAAAACACTTCCCTTGTCAGCTGAGGGAGCACTACTTCAAGTTTGCAAGCTGTTCACACAGAGGTTTTGAGCAGGGAGTCACATTGGGGTGTTCCACCAGCAACAAGAGTGTACCCATCCTCCTCTGCAGATTCAGGAGTGCTCCCTTTGAGCTGATCAAGGTTACCAGGTGCCTCTGCCACTCTGACCCTCACCAGGTCAGTGTGTTTAATTTGATTAGCCATGACTCAGAGAGCCTGAGGCTTTTAATTTGCCTCATGCATAGCGTTTGCTTCAAGATTAGGTTTGTTGCATGGTGTGGGATAGAAACTAGCTAATGAATGCTTTCTGCACGTGTTTTCTGTCACAGTGATATCCCAAGTTTCAAGGTAGCAAGTTAATGGTGTAGATGAAAAATGAGTTTCAAAAAATCAAACGCAAAAAGGTGAAAATCATGTACTTTGTCAATCCTGCTTCCCAAGCCAAACTTGTCCCCAGTTGACTGTGCTCCCAGTTTACCTCTGCTGACTCTGAACAGTAGGCACTTGCTCATCAGAAGAGATGCTGCTGAGAAGTGCCTGGGTGTGCAGGGCAGTGAGCACAGCAGAGGGGGGGACGCACGATTCTCTTCTGTTCACATCAGTGCAGAGGTGAACTTTTGAGTCATAGGTTTTGAAAACATGGAGGTTTTGAATGTCACCAAAGCAGCTGCCTTCTTCTATCAAAGTAGGCTATGTTGGCCAGCTCATCTCTGCCCACTGCATTTCACCCTACTGCTGTGTTCCAGATGGCTCCCAGCTCAAGGTCTGGAGGCTGCTCTCAGCACCTTCCTTGAACAGTCCCATAGTCCAAGCTGCATGCACAGTAAGCCAGGCCCTGCTTATTTATGTTTTAACTGCAGAACTGACTTAAAGTCAGTTCCAGCTGGGCTATGTGCTATTTGCTTGTGCCATGCTTTTGAATTGCTCACAAAAATAATGAAGAAGAACAGTCCTTCCTTATTGTCTTTTTTCCCTCATCAGCACTGAAAAGATGCTGAAAATATTACCGGTCAGTTGCATGAAGCTGTGGCAGCAATATGTGTGCTTTCTTATGGTCAGCTGGAGAGTTGAAGACTTTCTCTTCCTAATTTAGAAATAGAAACTCTGCTACCTTGATTGCAGCAAGGAGTAAACTACACCAACACAAGCACCTTCATACTGATATGTAGATGTGCCCACTTGAGGGACTTGCAGTAATATCATCAGACAAAGAAGTTAAAAAAAAAATAAATCACATCCTCTGAAAAATATGATAGTGCATAATCCTTCTGTAAGGAGAGCCTCAGGCTGCCCCCCAGACAGCTTCCTCTGGCTCTCTTTCTGCCTGTGCCTGCTGCAAACTGCTGTCAGTCCATGCAAGGACTGAGCTCCCCCAAGTCACACAGGTGAAATGAAGTGTGAGTGAGGGTGGGAGTGGACACACTTGCCCAGGTGAGCTGAGAATTGCTGTCCCCAGGCTAAGGCAAGAGAAACGAGGAGCCTTTTTCTTTTGGGCAGCTCTCCAATATACAAATGTACAAGGCAGGGAGCAACAAAGAGATGGATATTAGGAAGACTATCTTGAGATGAGTAAGGAACATAATGGGGCAAATTAAATTTTTTGTTCTTCATCCTGCTGTACTGAGGCTGTGCTTAGGGATGTTGTAAGGACTTGGCTTGAGCCAAGCAATGCTGGGAGCTCTGGGAGTTACCGGTGCCACCAGGAGAGGACTCATCCTGCACACACCCCTCTCACCACCAGGCAGAAGCTGCCTGGCGTGGGCACAGCAAACTCAGGTGTCATCTGCACCTGCTGCCAGCCCAAAACCCATCAGGGGAACACTCCTCCCTTCTCTGAGATTTTGGCCACAGAGAAAAGATGGCTGCAAGGACCATTTTCCCTGCAGATAAGGCCATCCAGGTGTGCTTGGGAGAAACTAGGTGCTGCCTTGTGCAGGTGCTGTGGGGGGGGGCACAGCAGTATGTCCTTCAGGTCTGGGGGACACCAAAAGCCCTAGTGTTGTCTTGCACTACAGTTTGCAGTTTAACAGAAAAGCAAATGGTTGCCAGTCGGTTATGTGTCTTCTCAGACACAGAGATCCACAGGGATGGCTGACCACCAAGACAAGTTCATTCCTCTCCTCATCACAGGTTGGGCTGGCCATCCAGCTGGAGGGATGCACCAGGGACAGTTCTTGGCAAGGTCAGCTCCCACCCAAATGCTGCAGTCCTCAGCATCTGTGGAACAAGGACAACTCCCTTTCTAGTAGGGTAGGGACACCTTGACTGACTCCAGATACACTCCTTTTGGCACATCAAGGGATAACACCTACCTCTGGGATGCCGAAGGTTCCAAACATGATTTTAACTGCTGTCTGCTTCTGTATTTCTGGCACTGACCCTCTGGGAAGGATATTTCATTTATTCTTCCCAGCTAGAAAGGTGTCAGGCAATCCCCTGTTACGGATTTTAAACAACTACTTTGCTTTCTTCTCCTATGTTATTTCACCTGCTTCTACATTGCATTGCAATAATAGTATGGCATTTTGCCTCAGTATACTTTGAGATGTGTATGAAAAGTTGGTTATGGGATAAGTTGTATTTTATAAGTGTTTTCTTTAGGCACTCTGGATGATACAGTCTTTCTCTTGCAACACACTTATTCTCTTCTTTCTCATTTTCTGAACAGCTTGTTCACATAAATTAAAGGAGAGCAGCAATAAGGCACATAAATTAAGGAGAGCAGCAATGGGCTGTAATGGCAGTGAGAGACCAATCCAGCTCAGGGTGCTTAGTTCAGAGAACAAGCAGCTAGTCTGATGCTGAAGGTGATGGGCTATCCACAGGGCTTCCTCTTCATCTTCCCAGAAAACAGCTAATTCTGTCCCATGATCATGACCATACATGCACACTCACAGAAAATCAGCTGAGAATTTAACCTGCAGGTCCTCCCACTTGCAGATGAGCAGCAGTTTCCTTACAGCTCCTCTGGAAATCTGCCCAGGCTCTGCACCCTCCTCTCTGGTTTTGTCACCTACCTGAGGTTCTTCCATGAACCTCCACAGAGCAGACCCCTGAAGTAGATTTCTCCATCATTAGTGTTTTGGGGGTTAACAATGAGAAGACCAGTTTGCAACCCTCCAAGCACTGCTCTTTATAAAACAAAGCCAGCACATTGAAAAGGGTACCTTAGTCAAGGCTTTTTTTCTGTAGAAAAATTAATTGTATCTCACTGGGAAGAAATCTAAATGGTCATTCTTTATACGGTGTGACTATCAAGGCAGAGGGAGAACAATAACAGCCTATTGTGGCACACAGAAAAACACATCAAAGTGGGCTCTTTGGGGGCTGTCAAACTGAATTTCATGAAGTTTAATCTACCTGCTTTTTTATTGCACCTCAGGAGGACCTAGGCAAAATTTACCATAAGCCAAATATTCATTCTGAGACATAATATAAAGGAATAAATTTGTTACTCAATAAGTCTATTTTTGAATGGGGAATTATCTTTAAAATGCATATTCCCTATTGCAATGAAGTAATCTCTTCCAGGAAATTACTTGCATTACTGGTTTTGAACATACACTCAAAAAATCTCCAAAACCATGCGATTTTTTAACTAAGTGTTGTTCTGTATTTCTGGAAATACACTCGTATTTAATATTTATTTCAGTAAAAACAGTCTTCCATATTTTGGGGCAATTCAGAGATATTGTATGTAGCTATACTTTTTACTTAAAATATTTCACCTGATGCTTCAAATGCTAAGCATTATGCTAAGAGATAGCATGTGTGTCTTGAACACGCCAGGTCTGAAAGGAATTACTTAAGTTCAGATACCATGTCTCAAATTAAAAATAAAACATTTTTTTCTCCAGAAGACACAGAATACCTACTTTGATATGCAGCATCTTCTGAGGCATAAATTACATGCAGAATACCTGAACTGGTAATACAAGTATTCTTGTTGAAGGTCTGAGTTAACTGAATATTTGTTATTTCAGTTCTGAGTTAGGGTTGATTGTGTTGATCCTCAACTAAACCATTGTTCTGGACATTTGCCATTTTCTGACATTACTGTGAAAAGATTCTCCTTTTTACAGTGACAGATCTTTGAAACAAAGTTTATCAGCCAGTCATTTAGAAAAAATTCAAGTTAAAAATAAATGTTCCAGTATGCCCATACTGTTTTACTTGCATAAATTTGCAGCTATGATAAATAAGTTTGACTTTTCACATGCAAAAATGTAAACATAAATGTATTTAGGCATACCTTGAGATTTGAAATTCTAAAAATAATGTATTAACCATGAAATAGGAAAATAAGTTGTTACCCAGGAATCACGGGGTTTTTTTGCTCTCACAGTGTTCATGTGTTGATTAAATGTGTAATATTTAAGGCAAACAGGGTAGTTAAGAATTTACTTTCAGAAAAATCATCTGCAGTGTATTTGTCTTGACAACTAATGAGAGTTGTGGCTATAAATTAGTGCTTTTTAAATGCTTTACTTCTTACTGGTCTCATGCATCTTTTCCCTGGGTGATATCAAAACACATTAAAAAAGATAGTATTGTATAATTAGCTACAATCTACCACTAGAATATATTTCAATTTTGGTAAAGTGTCTCAAGCTAAACAAATCAAAGGACAGGACCAAGTAAATTTACATTAGTTAGAGTATAACCTAAGTTTTATTTAAAAGCTCTTCTACACAGCAATACAGTGGATGCTTCATTATCTGGAACCTCATGCTGAATCTAGGCAGATTTCCTGAAGCATTATCTTAATACTCAAACAAATGTAATTACTACTACATCAATATTTTGTATTCAAGCCTAGTTACAGTACATGAATTCGAATGCTTCTAAAGAGATGTGCAGTTGGCTTTTTTGGCTGGCTGATATTAAAAGTGACAATGGATTGCAGCTTTGGCTTACCTGCTGTGAGTACACACTGTCAGAATCAGCTTTGCTGGTTTTGATAATTGTAACATGCAAAGTGAGTTACCAGTCTTCCTCTCCTAGAATAAATTCTCAAGGACAAGACAACTCTTTTTTTTCAGTCTGCAGTCACATTTCTGAAAGTTAGAGTTTTCTTCATGATACTGCAGAGGATTTAGAACAGAATTTTCAATAAGGGCCGAGATGCAAACAAATGACCTAAGGTGTTTTGAGGGCTTTTTGCTTTGATGTGTTCCCTATTTGTTCCTAGCAGAAGTCAGTGGAATGTTTAAATTCTGGGATCTCAAATCTGAGCTCTCAGAGGGAAATGCATATTGCAAAGGGCAGGTAGGGCTCATCTCACTTTCCAGTAGTTTGTCATCATAAGAACTCAGAGCTGCACAGACAAAATATGTTGCCTTAAGTATCACTCCCAAATTACCCTCCCTTATGGCTTCAGACATCATTGGTCTGAAATGTATGGTTACAGTCAGCAGACATCATTTTTCTATGCATATTCCAGGTACTAGAGGATGGGGAAAAAATGTTAATTTTCTGGCATAGGAATTAGACTTGTTCATGGTGAGAAATTCCTAAAGTTATATACTATTTCCTATTCTTTATAAGCAACCTTCTCATATGCATAGTTCCTGCAGAATCCTTCTCATTCTATAAAATATTCCCCCCAGAGTTTACTCTGATGGTGTGTTCATGACCATTCATACAAAGTAACTATGGCTTCAGTTTGTGCCTTCATCGGTCTTCATCTCCATAGAACACAAATTCATGAGGACCACTAACAGGGTCATCTTCAAATGGCAGAAAGATAACATGGACCATCACACTGATGTGCTGATGGTCTTCAGCAGACTTCTAGTACAAGTATTTTGGAAAGAGATGAAGAAATAGAGGTTTCTTTGCTCCTTTCATCACATGTAGTAATTTTGTTCATTGCAGTTTCATCACCTGAATATGAACTGAAGATCTAGGAAATTAAGTGG
The DNA here is from genome assembly GCA_038090715.1 of Florisuga fusca. NCBI lineage: Eukaryota > Metazoa > Chordata > Aves > Apodiformes > Trochilidae > Florisuga > Florisuga fusca. The sequence goes on along the minus strand of JAAWXA010000025.1, from coordinate 11,666,988 downwards.
TGGTTGTTCATACTGAATGAGAAGGAAGAAATGGCATTATCTATGTTAAAATCCAACACTGTTTTGCAAACAATGATGGCGAACTGAGACAATATAAATCAGAACTACAAGAGCAACTTTGAAACTGACCTTGTTCTGCCCAGTGAAAGACTTAATGGAAGACTGAGGCACCTCAGGTGAAGAAGTTTAAGAGGCAATTGAGTCATGATCCATTAGTTCTGTATGAAAGGAAAATATCTCATAGTAGCACACTTCAATCAAGTCAGCACCGGCTCTCCAAGAGATAAAAGTGTGCTTGAGTGCTCAAGTAACGATTAGATTGCATTAGTTAAGATTATTTTTTTAAAACAAAGTTAACAAGCTGTCAGAGCAGATTACAAAGGACTGTGCTAAGTTTTCTGCTATAAGGGTTCTTTTGGTCAAGACTGGATGTTTCTGTAAGCAGCATGCTGAGTTGGCTCAAAACAGAAATTTCAAAAGATTGTTCACTGGCATGCAGGAGGTTAAGGTTAAGTAAAAAAAAGCTCCATTTTCATTGAGATTTACAGCCTTCTGGACTGAGAGATATACTTTTTTAGTATCAATATAGAGGATAGTAACTTTCTGCCTTCAGACTCCAAGGTCAGTGCCAAATCCAACTTCTCTTTACAATGTGTTTTATAAGCTACTCCAGGAAATGTGGATGAAGCCTATGTTTATCTCAACAAGCACTGTGTTTCCTTCTGGGTTTTTTATTCTGACTGCAGGAATGGTAAATTCATTCCCATTTGGTTGGCTGGTTGTGCTCTCACAGTAGAACCATTTTTCCTGTCTCTCACTCTTGACTGATTGCTTAAGAAGCAATTTAAAATTCATATTACTTTGCTAAATGTCAGCAATCTGAAGAATTCACAGGTCTATTTCTATGGTTTTCTGAACTAATGATGAATCACCAACAAAAGGAAACCTATGCACGAAGCCCACATATTTGATACAATTTTTTGCCTCTCACTAAACATGTCCTTGTGTTGAGAGTTGATTATTAAATCTAAGATAACTACCTTATTTCTCTAGAAGAGCTTGTTCATGCTTTTGTAGAATACTGTGGCATTTCAGGATGTCATTGTTCACTTCATCCTTTAGTGGCACTACTTTACAATTTTTCTAACATACGCTTTTAGAGACAAACATATTCTGAATTTGATTGGTTTGTTTAAAATCTAGTACAGACTGCACCATAAAGCAAAACAAAGATTCTTGGAGTCATTATGTAAATAAACATCATTGTTAAAATCTATTCAGTGCAGATCCAGGGAAGCCTGAAGCACCATTTCTTCAAAGAAACACTGATTCTCCTCATTCTGCACTGAGTATCAGAACAGATGGGCAGCAAGAACCTCTGGGTCCACCCTGTAGAGCTTTCAAAATCATGTCATTCTTGGCAATAGTATAATGAGACATCTAAGCTTCTCTGCCAGCTTAGTGCTTTTGGCAGGAACAACTGTATTTAGCATAAAATACCAGTAATCAAGGTTGAGCAGCTTTGGTTTCTCCATCTTCTTCTGTTTAAAAAAAATCAGAAAGATCAGAGACCTTAAAATTATCTGTAATGCCAGCTCACGTGCCGTGGCACAGGATTTTATATTTAAGATAATTTTCATCACCATTTTTTCTTGTGCAAGTTTTATACTTCAACACCTTAAATGCATTCTCTTTAGAGAGAATAAAAAATATAGATTGCTATTCCCCATCAAGGTTATCTGCACAGGCATCACCAACTAAGACAGAGGTTACTCATACCTCATTTGTAACTTACCCAACCAACTCCAGGTAACTTTAAAGAACTTATCAAGAAAATGTCTCAGCTAAATCTATGAAAAGTGTCTACATGTAAGATTTAGAGCCTCACAAGTTTTCAGCACTGAGCTACTACACATTCTTAGGAGCTGCCCAGGTTCTCTAAGCTTGTCACTGAGAACTTCAGCATCTGGCTTTGGATGAAGCATAAAGAACGTAAATCTGAATTATCCCAAGCTTAAAAACATGCAGTTTGAATCTTAGTCTACAGTCATGCTTGTGCATGTGTTTATATCTCCTCAGTATGAGTCTGAGTGCCCTTCTCAGATTAGCATCACTGAGTTCTGCTGCTTAAGAAACACAGGCACCATCAGCATAGTTTCTCCCACTCATTTAGTCAGTGAATTATTTAGTCACCTGAATTATTGTCCTCTCCCCCTGGGGGGACCCTTTGTTAAGTGATGCCTTCTGTGTAACTCCAGCACTTTGGCATACAACTATCTCATCTTGGCAGCTTAAATTAGAATTCAAGGCTTGATCCACATTAAAACTCTTCAAGGTCACCACCTTTCAGAGCAGCTTAAATACATACACTGAGCAAAACTCAGTCACCCCACATCTATATTCAGTCTCGGACTGGTTTGGGTTGGAAGTCACCTTTAAGATCACCTGGTTCCAACCCCCCTGAATGGGCAGGGACACCTCCCACTAGACCAGGTTGCTCAAAACTCCATCCAACCTGTCCTTGAACACTTCCAGGGAGGGGGCATCCACAATTTCCCTGGGCAACCTGTGCCAGTGTCTCACCACTTTCAGAGTGGTCTAACCTAAAGTCTAACCTAAATCTACCCTCTTCCAGGATCCAAGCTACCTTTTGAAAATGCCTATGTCTTCCCTCAGAGGGAGCTCTCTGGCTTGTTTCAGAAATAAATCAGAAAAAAAACCCAGATGTGTACATAGTTGAGCACTGAGAAGATTTGAGCCCCAATGTAAAACAGAGATAATCCAAATTCACGGGACACTTGTCCTCAGTGTAGCTGCTCAATTCCTGCAGAGTACATAACTTTGTTGGACAAAAGTGAAGGAGGAAAAGTTAAAGCCTGACTCCACAAGATGCCCATGTAAGAGGAATACTTGTGTTCCAGTTCTTTTGCTGACTACACAAGAGCTTTCTGTCCTGCCCTTGAAGTCACTGAAACAGGTATGACTCCAGCTTCTCTTCAGCCTAAGTCACCAACCCTCCTGCACCAATCCTATTCAGCATCTGTTTTTTATGTTTCTTGTAAAATGGGGTTAATTTCTGGGAGAAATTAATTTCTGAAAATAGCCACTAGAACTAGTGATGACAGTTTCACCTGCAGGATGGGGAAGAGGATTTTTTTGTAGGATTTTTTTGCACAACACAAGGAATGAGACCAAGGTACTCCATATTCAAAGCATGCATTTGGGTTTTCTGGGGGGATTTTTGTATATTGGAGGGGGTTTGTTTGTCTTTTTTTTGGTTGGTTGGTTGGTTGGTTGGTTTAGTTTGGTTTGGTTTAGTTTGGTTTGGTTTAGTTTAGTTTTTTAGGACATCACTTCTCAGCACTCAGCTAGGGAATACATGGGCACTCTATGCATTTTTATCTTTTTGCATGATAGCTGATACAGACTCCTAAATGCAGCAGACCACACAGGACCATGAATCTATGTGAAAGCAAAGATGATCACTGCAGCCAATATAGGGAGGTACAGCAGAAAGGACCCTCTGGGTTGCTGAATTTGAATCTCCAACTTTCAGACATAAAAATGCATTTTCATCATTTTGCTTGGAGGGTGATCCTAAGTCATGTATTTGAGCTCCTGAACTCTTGTCTGTGGTGACCTTCTGTAAATGAGGGAGCAGTGGTCCTCTGAGAGGTTGTTTACTGTAAAAATGGCTGTTCCATAGCTACACTGGCCAGTGCACTGTCTGCAGGGTACAGTCCTCTGACCCGATTGCCAAGAGGATCTGCTGCTCTGAAACTAGAAATGTTCACAACCCACTCTATATTTATGCCTTGCCAATTTTTCCAACTTGTTCTGGTGCCAGCATTGTTTTCTGTGAGTAATCAGCTTTTCTCCCTCTTGGGAGGAAGATCTTCTCCCACTTGTATTTATAAACAGCAGTCACATAGTGCCTCAGCTTTTATTTTCTTACATGAAAGTTCTTTTGAGTTTTCTCTTGCATGATAGCTCATTTCCAAGCAATTATTAGTGAGCAAATGCTAACTGCATTTCACTGTATGTGAATGAGGAGGCGACAAAGGAAACAGCTAACAGGCTTAGGACAAAACAAAACAACAACCAAACAAACAAACTAAACAAATTAAAAAAAAAACAAACAACCAAAAAACAACCAAGCAAACAAACAGAAAAAAGGTGATTCTTTAAGCATGTTTTTAGTTAAACCATGAAGATTCCTGCCACAGGATATGACGTTTGCCAAAGTTTAGCTGAGTTCAAAGTGATACATTTTGGAAGGGATATGAAATGCAAAGGATCATCTGTGTCTGAGAGAATCCCTGACACACAAACTGCTGGAGGCCACAGGTGAAACACACTGTTGGTGTAATCTTTGGATTTCTCCGGGCACCCACTATTGGCTTGTGTTGAAAGAAAAACAATGGGCTCCCCCTTGATCTGCTGCTGTCCTAAATTTTTCTTTTAAGTGCCTTTAGTGCATTTCATTTCCTGCTGCTCAGATTCCTATCTGTAATCAGTCCTCAAACACACCCAGTTCTGTCAGTGTTTCATCTTCACTGCTATCTTAACTTTGCACCAAGTTAATGTGACCAGGACCTTTCCATTCCTTGCGTCCAGATCATTATTTGTCCATTAAATCAGAACTGATCCCACTCTTGACCTTTGAAAAATACAATCTTGGACTTCCTCTTCGAGTGTAAAATTTCCTTAGGCAATGCCATTTTCATCCACATTCCTGCCTACCTCACAACTCCTTTACTTTATGGAAACCTGATGCAGTTTGTTCACCAGACTTGTCAGTAAGAACTTGTCAAAACTGAACCAAAAAATACATTGACTTCTTGAGCTGCAATTAAGCTGTCATTATTCACAGATACCACATTTTCATGTTTGGCATGCATGTGTGAAAAAAATACATTTTGGTCTTCAATAGGTTTTGGAAAATGTACTGCAGGTTGATTTTTTGTCACCTGTTTTTAATCTCACTCCTTCTGACCTCTCTTAAAGCTTCTTCTAACAGCCAATCCCATGAGTTTCATTATTACTGGTTATATCTTAGCTTCACACTGGGGATTGCCTGGGAGCATGGCACCAGCCACCAGTGTGCCAGGGACTTCTGCAGCAGTTTTGTGGGCTGGATTATGACTCTGGTGCCTGGGAACATGCCAAGCACTGCTGAATGCATTAGTATGGAACCAGCCTTGATATGTCACAGTTTGAAAGAGAGAGCCTAATCTATAAGGCTACTCTCTTTATCCTTTCAGTTCTTTTAAAAATAATTTCTTGAGAATAATCACCCAATGGTGAATCAGTCATGCTCAAAATGCCCCATGGGTTTAAGGTGTTAAAATGCTAACCTGGCAATTTTTATTTGTGCTAGCACTTCAGCATCCTAGACATATTTTACCATTTGTGAATTTGAAGCCCTTTTTTCTTTCTCCTTCTGTTTCTTATCACAGTGCCTGTGAAAAATAAACTTTGACACTGTCTCAAAAGACTGTTATTCAGGGTATACTGCCAGTCATTAGTAGCAGAGATCACCCTGTAAGCAGGTTGTCTCAAACATCTTCATGTCAGTCTAATTTTCTTCTTTATAAAAATCTTTTGATGAGACTTGGAAATCACCAGGGAAATCCTAATGGACAAAGGCATGTGGAGCCAAAAATCTGATAAATAGCTTGTAAGAGATTTTCACTGTTCAATTTAGATACCAGGAATACTGAATATTCAAAATATAATAAGATAGTTCATAATAAAAACTACCCAGGATGCTTTCTCCAACATAATTTGCTTTTATGTGCCATGTCTAAGGCTTGAATTGAGGTTGTGGGGCTTTTTCCAGCATAAGAAAATGGGAGTTTTTTCTGCTTTTTCTAAGGGAGCTGAAGCGAAAAGTGAAATGGAGAAATGGACAGACAGGTGGGTACTGGAAAGCTTGTGGTTTCTGATGGCTTACTGCCCTCACTTCTGCACATTAGTATTGGCACTTTGTGCCAAGTAATGGCTGAGCCCCAGTCCTTCTTGCACTTTTTTTTTATAATCTATCATTTCACGATGGATCGTTCTGCCTTAAAAACCACAGTACCTGGAAGCAGGAAATCTCTTGAATTCTGTGCCAGGATATTTCCCGCTTCAAAGAAGATTTTTGTTCATTGAGGTCTCTTTATAAAAGGCAACAGTCATCCAGCCCTGCACTGTTATATACTGCTCACTTGTGCAGAAGTACATTTTTATCAAAACAGAAAATACTGGCACTTCATTAAGAAATATAGGCCTTTTGTGCAGCTCTAAAAATTGATAGATAAAAATTATTCTTCTTAATAATAATAGATATAATTATTCTTCTCTACATTATTTTATTAGAGATCAGGTTACATGGGCTTTGGAGGTGATGTAGACTCTAAAGCAGTAGAATACACCAGTTTTGGAGTTTGTAAAATACATTTTGCTCTCCATCATTTTTATCAACAACCCTTCTAAAGAAGCAAATCTCAAGTCTGAATCAACTTGAATGAACAACAGAAAGATTAACTCCATGTTTAGTGAATGCTACATAATTTATTTAATAAAGTCTCCAAATAAGCATGGAAATTACAGGCCTGACTACAATTGAATGTATCTGAAATAAGACACTTTACATGGCTGATTGAACACGAGCACACAGACAAATGGAATTGGAAAGGTTTTTTAACATGGAAAGTTTAAATTTCATGGTTCTTACTATCATTTGTAACAATCACTAACATGTAAAACAACACAAAGGGCAATCCATCTTGCAGACGACACAGAAGCTTCTGAGCTAAGTCATGGCAAGAAACTTATTTAAGAGCTAGTATCATAAATCTAGGTATCAAAGGTTGATTTGAAAACTCAAATGCTATCAAAATATACTAACTCCTCAAGTTCAGAGTAGAAACATACAAAAAAATACTTATTTGGCAAAGACAAAATGACTTAGCAAGTTCCAGGCACTAGAAAAATAAGCATTTTATGTTTGCAGCTGCAAGTCTCTTTGAAGGACAAGCTTCCAAAAAGAAACTAAGGATAAATTCAAAGAAGCAACAATGCTATGCTAAACAAAATCAGTAGCATCAGATGCTAATGGGAAATGGTTTTCTTTCCCTCAGTTATCACCATTAGAGTAAAAATTTGTTTAGTTGGAATAAGTAGTGTCAACAGAGGGAAATCTCAACATATGTTTCTGTATGTTACTCTGTTTTTCATTTAGACAATTTAGAAACAAAGATTAAAGCCTTAGTATTAAACACAAAAGTCCATGTTCACATCGACACAACCAGCCTGCAATGTCTTACATTTTATTTCTCCTATACCTTCATTTTTCATCTCTTATCCTCAGCATCCTAACTCACATACTTAACTTTTCACTTTAAAATTCCTTAAATTTCAAATAATTTGTAAAGCACTGTATATGCCTCAAGGTTTTATTTAAACTAAATGTTTTATCTGAACGGAATCATTAATTATTACTTAATGGACATCGAGAGAATGTGAACAGGTTACAAACCAGGTTTCCAACTCAAAGACCTACAGACAAAGTCTGGAAGATATTAATCTTATCAGCCTTAAAGATCTGAGGATCTGAGATGAGAAACAGCCAAGCACCTATACAGATGGCAGTATCTGCAGAGGCTTTCAGCAATATACCTGTGGTGTTCCATGTCATCTTTTTATTTTTAAGAGGGAAACAGGCAAGATGTCTAAGACAGAAAGACAATAATGGATGAAAATTCACATTGAAATCAAGTAATGATACTATGCTGTTTCTAATGACCATGTAGGGAAAGTAACGTAAATGATTTGGTGACATTTCTTTGTGCTGAAAAGGATTATCAAAATAATTTTTCTTCTGGTTCTCTGATGGAATCTTATATCTAAACTTATAGAACTTATATCTGAAAACTTAGATATATGATTAATTTAAAATCTGAAATCAAACACAAGCTAAGGTCTGTAAGGTGATGAATTTGACAAAGACACCTACTGTAGATCTGTTCATACTAGAAATCATAAATGGTATGTAATGCTGATGGAATTCTGCAGGAGGAGGACACAGAGCATTAATTAATGAGCATTTTGAATTGTTCCAGAAAAACCCTGACACTGCCATGTTTGAAGATGTAACTGAAAGGAGAAAAAAATCAAACTAATTACTCTTTCAGTAAACTGTCTTTGTGCGTTTCATTGCATGCTCAACACTAATACTTGTATCTTCATATAGAAGTCAGTCAGTTAGGGCTGATTCTGCAAAAATACCTCTGTACAAACTCTTGACCTTTAGATCAGGATTTTCTACTCAGGGGAATACAACTGCAGGGCATGGAAGCCACCTAGTTCCCTCTCTCACTAAGGGATGATCAGAAGCAAGTCAATTTTTTGATAAAGCATTTTTTCTCCCAAACATCTTTCTACAGAGATTTCAGGGGTGGTCTGACATATTCTGCACTACTATTTTAAGAAATAACATATTTACTTTTTTTTCCCCACTGATCTGTGTCTGAAGCTGTGACACAAGAGACTGTGCAAATCAAGTGAACAATCACATCCACATGGAAATGAAATCAGACAGAAAACATCTACTATTACATTGGGAAATCCAATCATCTATCTGCACTAACATGGGAACAATTTCCAAGGTATCCAGGTAGATTCACTGGTGCCAAGCAATGTCATCAGAGCTGATAACAGAGCATATAAGAGCAGAGGATGATTACAGAGAAAACTGATTTTCTTATTTTACAAAAAGTTCTAGTGAAAGGAAAACAAACAAAATCTCACCTAAATCCTCCTGCAATTTTCTCATCTTTCTTAGCTGCTACAGGACTTTCTGTATCTTCAGCAGAAAATAACCAGTGGTCCTCCAAAAATACTGGATTTATTGATTATCCACATTTCCCCTCTGTGAACATTTTTTACCAGTTCTTGTTAAAAGCTTTAAAAAAACCAAACAATGCAGAGAGTATGGCCAGCAAGAAAAGAAAAATAATTACTCTAGCTAGTTGTTGAAATACTGACTTTAAAACACAAGAAGACAGCTGCAAAGAAACAAAAAAAAATATTTGAAAGGAAAATGGAGTATTTATCCCCAGAACAGAAACTGATTAGATGTGGGCAGCCATAATGGAACCTAGATATAGCTAAGCAGGAAGTCTGGCCCTTAAAATTTTCACAAAACAGCCTAAAATAGCTAATACCTGGAAGCTGGATACATCTAATTATGACATGCCAAAGGCTACATTCAGACTCCACACTTATTATGACACATTTCTGTGACTCAGCTACAGGACCAGAATCTGCTGAACCTCTTCTAGATTTCTAATTTAGGTTCTCCTTTAAGTTCTAGCTTATTTACTGAGCAGTATCATAGTTTCAAGTAATGACTTCAAAACCTCATCCTGTAGTCATGCTGAAGTTTGTATTCCCTTATCCGCTCTATTGTTCCCTTTTGCTTCTAGGAAGACAGTTTTTTTATACAGATACTTAGAAAAGCAAAAAAGAAAACAGCACAGATCAGGTGATGCTGTCACATTGAGCAGTTCTGCCTCACACTTCAATTCTTCGTGTTGTTTCTAACTTAGGTTTGTGTAAGTCATCATGGATGCCCTTTAAAAAAGTAAAAAACAAAAGTAATTGTATTATTTTTATATAATATCATACAACCCTGACACCACTGAAAAAATCCCTCAGCAAGCCAATAATCCTCTGATTTACACAGCATATTCCAACATGCATAAAGGGTGTACACATACTATCATCTTAGCTAGCATTTTACAAAGAAAGTAACATTTACATTCTCATGATCCTGTCTACTGGGAAGCTTACATATTCTATTTTATAATGATATATGAGGTCATAATTCCTAAAATTGTGACTTTTTATGCCATGAGAAAAATCTCACAAAATTGTCCAGCCATCCAAGAAGGCTGTGCTTAGCTTTCTTAAATGAGGGTAAATGCTGAGTTGATGAGAAATGATGAGAAAATCGATGATTATTTTACATTAACACAATTTTTCTAAACTTACATCCTGAATTTGCTGAGTGTGGGTGGCTGTAATTCAGGAAGGGAAAAAGTCTTTTAAGCAAGTGCAGACAGGGGAAGAAAGGGACAGCTCTCCCCCTCGGCATCACATTCAGAATGGAGAAATGGGTTTTGTATCTTCAACGTGCCACCAATTCACTGTTTCTGGCATGGGTGCAAGTGCAGTGCTCCCCAGGGAATCTCCCTGCTTGACTGCATGCAGACAACTGGGAAGCTCAGACTTGGTCCTGATGCCCCAGCTCCCCAGGACAGGGGAGGCAGGATCTGAGCAACACGTGTTACCTTCCTCTCCTCAGTGCGGTCTCTGTCCCTGTTTGAGAAAGATCCTTTAGGAGCTGCGAGACTTGGGCAACACTCAAATCAGCATGTCAGATGTGCAGTGGTACTTTTTGCCCTCAATGTCCTAATATGTCTCCCAACAATCAAAGAAATAAATAAAGAGCATAAAAAGACAAAAGATATACTGCATAAAGAAGCTTATAAGGCGGACTAAGCGTAACTGATAAACATCTCCCACATCTAGTTGTGGATCTGTAATGCTAAAAACCATTTTTGTATATCTTTAGTACCTCTCAAATAAGCAAGAGCACACAGTGAAAAAGAGTGAAAACTATTCCTATGGAAAACAAGTACTTTAGGTAAGTAGAGCCATCAGGATGAAGAAAACGTGCAAAGTTCAGCTCTCAGATAATGGCTTTATAAAAACAGTTTATCGTATGCTTTTTAATAATCAGATTCAAAGAACATGGCAATGCCACCAACACAACCAATCAATAGAAATTGCCTTAAAATTGTCTGCCAAGCCTGCACTGAGAGAGTGCTATCCTATATCTTATACTACTTACTTGATTATATCAGTAAAAAAATAATACAAAATGTGGACAGAATTCTGCCACAGCACCATAGGAGTATATATTATTGCACAGTGTTCAAAGTAAGAAATTGTTGTACCTATCCCTGGCAACACCCAGTATTTTGTTCTGTAGACACTGACATCTTACTGCAGTTTTGGTTCAGAAAATCAAGTTTAATAGCTCACAAAGAGTAATGTTTCACTTGTCCTTGTTCATGTAACATTGGATTTAAGTGAACCTGAGCCTCTCACATCAATTGTGTGGGGTTCTTTTTAGCAGGTAAGACAGTATAATTTGAAAAATTAAGCATATACATAAACCCACCACCCTGCTGATGAAGAGGCAATGACACATGCAATAGCTTTGAGCTGACCTTTTTGTGTAGGCCAAAGGCAGTGTGGAAAAGCCACATTATTCTCACACAGGTTCTGTAGAACTTAATCCTGTCAGTGAGAACGGAGATGATCATCAGAGTTGCATCAGGCTTCAAAGGAATGGGATTCACTCTTGACTGAATCCCATGGGACCCATCATAGTGCCCAATGGAAATGGAAGATCCCATATTTATTGAAACTAAGGGTGGTAAGGCACTCACTTGTGAACCCACCTCTCACTACTGGTGGCCTCATCAGTCTCAGCACCAGTTTTACTATTGCATTTCTGTGGTAAACGGATATGCATACATATATATATATATATACTGGAAGATCCACATCTTAATCTTAATTTTCACATACCAGCAAGTCCACTTATTTACTAACACACAGTAGTTGAAATGGAATGATGAATTCCAGCTACAGAGAACTTCTACTAGCTGCCAAGTCACTAGCTCCAAATTTATTTAAATATTCTTCCAACAGCTTTGTGACATTATTAAAAACAAAACACTAACAAATATAAAAGCAAGCACCTGAGTAAAAATCATCTAGTTTGTATTCTTTTATCTTTAGTAATTGTGACAGTATAAAAAACATTTACTCATCCAAAACCAGAAAAAATATTCTGTGAATATTCCGCTATCTAGAAGTATGAGTTAACCCGAAATGTGCATGCAGTTTAAAATAAAACTCATAAGGAAATTAACTACTGAATAATATTACCTCGTTTGTAAAGCATATTTTAGGTAGGACAGTTGTAACTTGACCTCTTGTCATTAAATTACATTTTTTTTCTCTTAGTTCAGAAAACACAGTGCTGACACACAGTCAGCAGTAACACAACTTGAAAATTGGGTAAAAAGTTGTCATATAAAAGGCTTCAAGTAAAAATGTTCTTGGTACTTCAGTAAGCACATGGCAGAAGGGTGCTGGGCTTTCCGTCTCTAAGCTCTAGGACATGTCTGCATTAATGGCAGTAAATGACTCTGGAAATACATTTTAATTTCCAGTTTTAAGAATTGTTTACCATAAATCAAAACAGAATTATACTCTCAAACCTGCGCCAAGAGTGAGTTTTTATAAGGAAATAAATTAAATGTGAGTATATTTTCTATCCTTAGAAAACAGGAATAAATCCTCAGTGAGGTTCTCTTTGGATACTTCCTCAGCTTTTAAGACTGATGAATGACATGAAACTCCTTCTCCAGCTCTTGTTTCAGCTTTGCCCACCTGCTTCCCTTCTGTGTATGGAAAGATGCAAAGGAGGCAGTGCTGTCCTGCATGGCTCATGGGATCCACCTGAACCCCATTCTTTGCAGCATTTCACCCACATTAGATAAATTTTCAAGGTTAGATTTGGTATTTTTAAAGCAAATAAATAAAACCTGCTTTAAGTTCAATATATATTTTAAATTACAATCTCCAGTAGGAAGACTAATAGGTGTAAATGCTTGAAGACAGAACAGAGTCTTGAGAAGTTACCATTTGTTAAAAATAACAACAAATGAAATACAATCTTTTCCTCTATGCCTACAGCATCAGTAATGGTCCTTTCTTGTTGAGAGTTGTAAGCATATTGTGAGGAAGAACTCTGAGTAACTGCTTTGAAGACATTCACTGGAAAACTTTGTGGAATTAAATGGGATCATGCTTTTGTTTAGCTATAAAGAATCTTCTTACCATTGAGACAAGTACTGAGATGTCTGCAGAGGTAGCCACATTTTCATTTTCATTAGCAAGAGATGTGCAAAGAAGAATGACAGAACAGTGCAGTGGATGATGCCACCTGAATTAAAGGTTTAGCTTAGACGACCTCTCTCTCACCTTTATCATCACTGCTTCTTTAATACAGAGATATCTGCAACAAGTAATACTAAAAAATTTGACCTTGAAACTGACATTGACTTCCATACAATTTAAAAAATAATAGTAAGCATATTATATAGAGTAATTATGTTTTCTATTTGCCTACTAAGCTAAAGAAGTATACATTAGAAGTAAGTGCATGTGGTGGAGCAAAAGAGAAAGAAAGCATGTCATGAAACACTCCCTAAAGTTAAGGTTAGGGACTATAGGAAGGCCTCATGACATGTAAAAGCTGCAGGTCAATTAGATGGGTAATCCCCAGAATTTTTGTATTGCATTTTCTACTCTGCCACTCATTTACAAAAATCCTACTTTAAAGATTTCATTCTAAATGTTTGACCTAATATGAATTCCTAAGATAATTTGGATCCGACAGATGTCTCACAGCAAATTTTGTGATCCCACAACAGAATAAGTAAAAAGATTTAATAAACAATCAACTCTGGTAGTAAGAAGGAGGTCGGAGTAGCCTCTAGGGATGTCATGCAGAACAGCTGCTACTGTTTCTATTTTGCTGGTCACCGCCATTTTCATATAACTAACTGTACCAAATGATAGCTGAAATGTATTTATATGTTAAAAACCAATTATTTGTGCACTGTACTTTGTGTAAATATATTGTCCCTGTCTATCAACCAAAGAGGAGGCTGACATCCCAAGACACACTCTGTTAAAATGTGAAACAGATTTAAATAAAAAGATTGAACTTTTCACATTGGAAACCTCCTCAAAGTCAATTTGTTTGCTGTAATAGCAAACTGTTGTTCTAGCTATCTAGTAGCAACACTACTAATATATACCTAAAATACTTGCCACTTCTCAGGTTCTTTCTCTGCTTTGGACATACCAACAATCTGTTGAAGTAAAACACTAATCATTCAAGCTGGCAATATTTTAAGTAGGGTTAGTGAGAAGATACTGAACTTACTAGCATTATCACACTGGCATTATAACATGATAAAGAGGGTTACATTCCAGAAATACAATTCTTCTGTTTGCAAGAATGTTACATTACTTCCTTTAGCAATAACATGAACTACAGTAAATCCACCCTTACGTGGCAAAATGATCTGGGTGAAAATTGATGTTCTCCCTGCAAATGTCTTCAAGGAAATTTCCTGCCGCTGGGGACAAACAGGTTTACGATATGTAAAGTCTTAGGAAAATACATTTATAATAAATAAGAAACCAGATTTCAATAATACTAAACAGACATTAAAGGTATTTTGCCTTTTTTAAGAAGATCTTTTATGTATGATTGAAGTTTATACAACACTCCAGAAAAGCCATCATGTGTTAGATTGAAAAATAAGATCAGAAGCATTTTCTGTCATACAGGTATACATGAAAAAATGGAAAAGTTAATGTCTTAGAAAGTGTATGTCCAGCTTTGTACTGTTACTCATTTAACAAAGCAGAAAATAAGATATTGTACTGTAAACAAAAAGCTACAGTAAAGGACAGTTTGAAATTTACACAAGTTTGAGTTCATAAACATTTTGGTTGATCCATAACAGTTTTCATATAAAATGAATAAAAAAACCCTTGGACAGCTTTCATCACTCTTGACTACTTTTCACTTAAATGCACACAGACATACTTTATATAGCAATATATTGATGTACTGTAACATGGATATTAAACTATGATTACTGCTTTTTAGCTGAGATGTGTATTATCCAATCATTATCATCTGTAATTGAAATACTTATACGTTATGTATTCCCATCATGTTGTTAAGTATAAAAACATGAAAATATAACTTTACATTATTTCAGTTATATACATCAGTTCAGGCTTGACAAAGATTTTTTAAGCTATGATTTTTAGAGGAATAAGCCCAGAGGTACAATAAATAGCTTTCCACTGTATACAGTAATGCAATTCTACTTTTTCAAAAAGTTTAGATTATCATATGAATATTATTTTAGTTTGGTCATTCTAGCATTGAACATTAAAAATCAGAATGCATTCCCCAACATTCCTGATGAGGAGTAATGCACAGAACACCTACAGATTACAGATGTGTCAAGAAATGGTCAAGTTTAATTAGGGGGAAGTGACTGGAAAGTTTGATATTGAAAACACTGTATATACTTCCTCTGCTAACTGCACTGAGAGTATACACTGTGTTCACAGGCTTGCAGAAAGAGGCTCAGAGCTTGTACCACAAGAAGAGATTTCCAGTTTCTGATAAATGCTCTGTCTTCTCCAATGTTCAGTAAATATTTTACTTAAGCCCAAGAAACGGATTGCAACTAAAAGTGCAAGTCATATTTCAAATTTTATTTAAGTCCAAAGTAAAACAGAGATTTATCGATACTGCATTAGGCAATACATCCACAATGCAGAAAAACTTCAGTTTTTCAACTGAATGCATGGAATTTTATCTACAGGGAAAGCTAGAGAAACATCATGTTGCTTTGATTTGCATTAGCATTTAAATTAATGTTATTGCACCTTTCCTAGGATTCCATTTTTCTTTGTAAGTAGAGTTATCATTTTTAAGTACACATAATTAAATTCTATGATAACTTCAGATTGCAAAGAATATTGATAATGATTAAGATTCAGGAAAGCTTTTTTTTTTTTTTTTCATCAGTACAGACTTGCATCTAATTCGAGTTACCATCGATCTTCATTTAAAAAGACATTGCCAAGGTTCTGGGTGTTTGGTATTTTTTTGTAACAAATAACTTAGTTAGCTACTGCTTAGAATTAACTTTTTTTTGCAAACTCCTTCCTTAAAGGAACAATTTGAGATCTGCAATTGTTTCATACTTTAAAAAAAACATTTAAAACTATTTTACTGCTTGCCATTTATCAACTTTTACCAATAGTGTTCTCTCTCTGTACATGTATTTATGAACACAATTGTACAAAAGTAGAGATAGATATGAACCAAATCTTTGGATCATAAGTCCCTGCATGTTAGAGTTAAGAGGAGCTCTGCATCAGCACCTATCTGACTCCTCATATGCTGGTATAAAGTACCACTCCAACCCAGAACAATCCTGGTCTTCAGAGTTCAAAATATGGATCTGAGCATCATAGCTTGGGCTTGTCTGTAGAAAAACTGATGAATAGATTCAAGTGAGCTGGGGATGGCGACACTGCCAAAAACTAAAACCTTGACCAAACCTTGACAGTGTCCTTTTAGATTTCAGACTCTTTATAACCCGACTATAGCTAGTAAAATCAATGGAACACTTGCAAATAAAACCATAGAAAAGAGTTTATTTCAAATGTCAAGCATTGACAAGTAAATTTATATTAACACCAAATGTTAAAGAATAGGATATACAGCAAAGTTTTAATAACAATATTAAATTACAAGTTTTGAACCTTTTAATTATTATTTCTTCTTTTCTCAACATTACATATTTGGCTTTGAAAAACATGGAGCTGATGCCTTAAGCCTTATTTTCATATTCCACTTCCCCGCAGTCTAGATTTTTTTTTTTTTTTTAATTTTTTTGTTGTTGTTGTAGGTTTTTTTTTTCATTGTTTTTTGTTTGTTTGTTTTTGTCATATTCAACCATTATGGAAGCAAGTTTATTTAAAAGCCAGTTTGTGAAAATACCTAAAAATATTTTTTTTTTCATTTTAAAT
>JAAWXA010000025.1:11562721-11645221 GCA_038090715.1 Florisuga fusca | reverse complement strand
AAATACACAATAAACTCCTGGTAGACAAAATACAGGTTTTGTAGTCATCTTAATTCTCTGTGGGACATTGCCATTATATGTGCAAGTATACTAAACCTGTACAATCATAAAATGTATTAGAAATATTTCTTTACTAGAGACATCTTGTCACGTACTCTTTGAATTTCTGCTAAAAATAAAACATCTATAATCATACCATTTTAAAAATAAATGATTCAAGTATAAAAGCATAAGTAATGCTCTATCTTCCCAAGGCTTCACTGTTCTTGTAGTACAGCACTACCATTTTTCCAGACTTACCCTTATTTTCCTCTCCAGAAATGTAGAGTTGGAAGGTTCTCAGGCTCAGATTTCTCCATGATCTCTATACATGTACTAGTATTAAAAATTCTGGTGGTATTGAGAACCACTAAAGCTTTTTCAACATCTAAGTGCTCCAACTGTTACCAGAATCTGCATGTACATCAGCACAGCTGGCTTTTTGAAAGTTCCCTTGCAGATATGTTGTTGCATATCCTTATCTGCTGACTTACACACACTCACTATACCCATTGGTGTCAGAAGGGTTGGATATATGCAGTATGACTAAAATTACTGAGAAGCAGATCTGTGCTCTGGAGGTGCAAAAATCTTAAAAAGATTTTTGAAACATATGCAACATTGCATGGGTACCGTTCTTTCATCTGAGAAGATACTAAAAAATAGTCCCAAACACTATGGAAATCCCACACAATAGTATACTGCACCATTTTGAAAAGCAGGCTCATAAAATGTCACTCTGAACTGTATCAGCAAAAACCCAATATTGGACATTTCTCTGCCTATAATTTACCTGATACATGGAAAGATACAGATTAGTGCCTCTAACAGATAGCAAAAGCCATTACATGCCTGAAAGAGACTCCCCCCTGCAGATCCAAGTTAGTCAGGCTGACTGAGAGACTCCATCAACTTTCCCTGAGCACACAAAGAAAAGTCGAGGTGCATAGCTTACTATCATATGTTCCCTGACTCCTCTGGCAGTTGCTCACCTCCCTGAAAACAGAGGTACTGCTGTTTTTCTACCGCTGCAGGGTGTTCAGTCTCCTCCCTTAGCCCACTCAGGCTTGGACTCAAAAGTCCCTGGCCTTATATGAAGGAGCTCAATTTTACCTGAAATCTTATCTCTAAACTCACTTTCATTAAACCCAGATGCTCCATCCCATTCCTACCACAGGCCAACATTCATTGGCATTCATTTGGCAGCATAAATCAATCTGCTGCATGGGATTTACCACTACAAACTAAGGAAGGGACGTCAAGCTTCGGTGTTATAAAAGTGGTTAAAGTGATACTTCACGAAATACCATAGGTTTGTTTTATAAATGGGGAAATGTAAAACTGGTTTAGAGCTGTCCCACATGGCCCAATTCAACCCAAAGCAGAAAACATACATCTGCATGCCCATCACCATAAATTCTTAGAATCACAGAACCACAGAATATTTCAGGTTGGAAGAGACCTGCAACACCATAAGCTAACTACTAAACCATGTCCTTAAGGACCAGGTCCAAATGCCTTTTAAATACCTGCAGGGATGGTGACTCCACCACTGTCCTGGGCAGGACATTCCAATGCCTGAAGGCACTTACATCTCATGCTGCAGAAAGGAGTAACCATTGTTTTCTTCTACTATGAACACTCAAATATTAAATAAGCGTTCTTTATTCCATTTAAGTAACTGTTCTGAACAGGTTCATGAACTGACATCTTGTCTGACACCATTGTTTCCTGATTTATTAAAATGACAGGTTTTAAATATCAAGTAACAGAGGTCTAGCAAAGTCTGTGCTGCTTTGGCATTGAACCTCAAAAAATGCTGTCACTTCCCAGTAATCTGACCACAAGAGGTATGTGAGCAGGATGAGGGAAGTCCCACGACAGACTGAGGGGCTGGTGCTGGATGGCTGAACAGGCGAAGATGCAAGGAAGAGCTCTACCAAATGGTCAAGTGTCAATAAGAAACCTCCCACTAGATGGCTCACGGGGTCTTTGCCGTGTAAATGAACGCAGGAATACCTGATGCAGAAACTATGAAGAATCCGTAATTAAAAATGTCACCAGAAAGCAACAGAGAATTTGCCATGACTGCAGTCCTCTGCAGACACTAACACGAAAAAACATCATGCTGGAGTTCATACAGCTCACAATCTTGATCCCTGCCTAGTCCTTGACCTTGTCTGGACTCTCAAAAAAAAAAAAAAAAACAAAAAAAAAACCCACAAAAAAAGAGTGCAATGAGCCCCCAGCTATGGGAAACCTGTGACTTTTAAGATTTTTGTTTATATTGCTAACATATTTAGCAATACATTACATTTTCAGAACTGTGTTATTTCTGTCATTATTTTAAGAATTTGCCCTTTATTTGAAAGGTAGAGCTAAACAATGTAGGAAAGGGGAAGGAGACCTTCTTGCACTCTGTCCACACACACAGTCACTCGTAAAGTTATCATTATCTGATAGTTGGAAGTATGTACACTTAGAATCTAATTCAAATACACTGTAGGAAAAAACAAAAAACAAAACAAAACAAAAAAAAGCACGTTACATCATTATTTAAATTTGGCCAGTGCTCAGAGCTATCACTGACCATGTATTTTATTCCCACACAAATCATCTTCTTTAATCTCTGTAAATTGCACTTGGAAACCTATATAGTCATCAGCAACAGCAGAGTAAAGCATCAGGAAACAGAATTCCTGTGAATGCAGGATGCCCTGTGAGCAAATTGGGTTTCACATCTCTTCCTTAAATCCTCTTTCTTTAATGAATCCTCTTTCTTTCTATAAGAGCATCCATGCCCCATAAAAAACCCCACAACTTTTTATCATGCAATTCAAGCAATGGAACCATCATAGATCTCTGTATTATGTGACTAAAAATGATTAAAGAATATGGAAATAATCTGCACTGCTCTTAATTACTGTGGCTGATTGCTACTACAAGGTGACATTCCAGTGCACAGATGAAATAATAAAAGCTAATTATAACTCTGGTCTTACAATCAACATCAATATGACAGTACAAGACCCTAATATTCTCAATGAACACTTTTTCTCCTATTATTTACCACATCTGTGAAAATGTAACACCTGATACAAAATGCCCCAGGAGCTAACACTGGGGATTTGCTCTGGTTTCTTTTTTTAATATCACGTCAACACTGGGCATTTTGACTATGAAAATTGTTGTTATTATTACAAACTACACAGCCCATTTAAATATAAAATACTGCCCTTCTTTAAGAAACTCATTAGGAAACTGATTTACACAAAACTTTATCAAATTAATTAACTGTATTTTGTGGGTCACCAGGTAACTTTTCCATTTTGTCAAAGACCTAATATTCTTAAAATTGAGGTGCTGTAATTAGTATGTCATTAACAGAAATAGCTCTTTATACTACTAACATTCTACTGGAAGATGATCTTGCACTGAAAAAGAACTTTAATTCTCAACCATGATTTGAGTAACTATCTTGTTAACCTTCCATACTGAATAAAAGGACAAGAACTGGTATTGTCACCAATAGATAGAAAGCATTAAGTAAAAGAGCGTAAGAAAAAAAAAAGGCATAAGAAAAAAAAGCATAAGAAAAAACAAAATCAACAGACCACAGAAAGGACAAGTTTTTTCAGCCTTTTTAATTAGCTCAAGACTAAGTACTTCAAACCACATATCCTTGTTTATACCAAGTGAATATTTAAGGTGAATGGAAGTTCAAATAGATGGACAATCTAAATTTTGTAATATATTGATAATTTCATTCAGTTATGGTTCAAAATTAGTTACATGTACTTACCGTGCAGTTTTATGGATTTCTGGTTTACATTTCTCAACCGAGCTACCTAAAATATCTTTTATATATTTGGTCTTTATCATAAAAATTATGAAACATCCTACCTCAAGAACTTATTCCTGAAAGGCTACTTATAAGAATTTTCTCCAAAAATGTGCAAGACAAGGACCTTATGTTTTCATCATATTCTTCATAAGATTCACAAAGTATTCAAGAAGACATGTCTTAAAAAGCAATGTTGGTGTTAAAGTTTCAAGACCATTTAACAGATGCTAAAATACTTGCTGAAACGACTCTTCCTCTGAGACTAATTAATTCAATTTTCAACAGAATTGAAATTCAGCATATTCATAAAATGAACAAAGACTATTTTAATCTCATTTCAGGAAAAACTCTGACAAAAAGTTACACAAACTGATTTCCACAATGGTGACCTAAATCCATCTGTTCTTTTTGAAGTGCTGGTAACAATGAAGATCCTGCTCCTAGAACTAACCTCAATGAAACAGATCCACTAATAAAAGTTGTACTACAGTCATGTGTAGTATGTACAGCTTTGCTACATCACTGTAACACAAATGTATATTTTTGAGTAGGATGATGATATGATCAGGGGAAAGCTGGTAACACTGGGAAACAGCAGAGAAATATTAATGCTTTTGTGCAAATCATTGCTGGGATGTACACCTCAGTTCATCCACATATTTATTCAAACTCTGACAAACACACAGAGAAGAGCTATGAAATGATTAGGGGCCAAAAGTCCTTCCTTGGAAATAAGAAATAAATATAGTTTTGTTGACAGAGATGCAAGCTCAGAAAAAAAACCCCACAAACAAACAAAAAACAATCACCAAACAAACCAATGAACAACAACAACAAAACCCCCAACAAACAACTCCACAAAAAAAACCAACCTGAACAAAAAACCCCCCACAAAACAAAAAAACTCCACTCTGGAGTGTATCAGGAAAATATGCACTGAGAAGAAAAAAATCTTTGTAATTATTAATGTACTGTAACAACTGAGCATGAATTAGTTACAAATATATTTAGGCTGGAAAATAAAAGAATGTTTCTAACCATAGCAAGTATGGTGTTACGGAATGATTTGCCACCAGAAGTAGTGGAAGGTGAACTCAGATTCATTAATACTTATTTTAGAGTGCATAAATTTATAAAATAAACTAAGAAACAATGGTGAATGGTGACTACGCTGCTGCAAATTCATTTTTGCCCAGCACAAAATTATCTGCTACACAGCATACTTGTCTGAGAACATCTAAAAAAAATTTATGAGAACTTGGAAGAGAAGACCTAGGAATCATATATTTCTCTTATCAGACAGTTTTTCTTCTAGAAACAAGGAAGGCAAATACTATTACAAAGTAATAAATTTTACTTTAAATAAGTATCATGCCAATAATAATTCAAAAGTAAGCTTTCTGAGCAATGTATGCAACAAGGTTTTCAAAGCACCACAGTGTTCTTGTTACAAGGCTCACCAAGCTGTCTTCAAAAGACATCAGTTAGGATTTTGGATAATGTGGAGAGAGAAAAAAAATGAAACATTGAAAATAATAAATGCTTTGGGGGAAAAAAAAAATAAATTACTGATTACTGCATTGTTTCTTTTAAACCTACTTTTGCAATGGTCCAAATAAATCTGAGATACAAAGACCTCAAAAACCAAGAAAACAACTGAGAAGTAATCACCTGAGCCCTTTAGACCACAAAAAAAACCTTAAAAGACTTGACATTACTGGATGCAAAGGGCAGGCTTTCCATTATCTCAGTGCTCAGATCTACCTCTCCTCAGTATTTCAGTTATCTACCTTTTTTGTTCTGTCAAACTTAACAAACCAAACCCATACTTTCTAATCAGATCTCCTTCACAGATTCACGAAACAATGGTCCTGCCTCTTAAGGTACCACATAGAGTCTGCGGTAAAAGTTCCAGAAGATTTAATAACTGAGTCTCCTCTGACTCTCACAGACTTCTTCTATGGAGCTAGCCGAAAGTTAACTCTGAAAATACATGTTGTATACTTCTACAACTCCAGCTTCAAAAATTGAGGCTGAGGTATGATTCATAAATTTTTATTGTTTCTTCTCTCTGGTTTTAGAGATTTCGTGGCTTTTTTTTTTTGAGTATTTGATGAGCATACTGATAGACTGAGTGTCAACAGACAGACTGCTGTATATTTTCTCTCTTTCTTTATAACCTCTTGTGCAATCATTAACTTTTTTTTCTTTTTTTTTTTTTTTAATAACTTACAAAGATTTCAAAGGGTTTATAAATCTAGAGGCACTGGACCATGGTAAAAATCCTCAGAAAAGACCATACTAATCTTCAGAGCAAATTCTGTCTTCCAACAGACAACACTTTGGCAGGTGAAATGACTCAGGAGGTCTTCTCAGCTCTTTTGTGCATTGCTGGCTTTTCATTATGGAAGAGGACTTCTTCATAAACCAGCAAGGATTATCATACTTCTTCCATTTTTTCTAACCTCCAACTTTTCATTCTGGAACTCCAGTCTCTGAAGCAAAAATAAGCAACACTTTCACAGTCTTTTCAGTGAAAGCTAAAAAATGCTTCTTTGTTAAGAGGCAGTTCTGCCTGCTTTTACTTTGGCAGAGGATATACTCTCAAAGGCCATCAAAACAGTTTGAACAAGACCAATTGGTATGTCCATGTCATGCTGTTGTTTAAAACCCACATACATATAAAAATATTTTAAATAAAAACAAATGCAGACAGAGAGAATGTAAATTAGTAGAATTCTTGTTCTGCAGGTCATTTCTGATTTTTGCAATGTCTTCTTACCTTACACATGGAGCTAGTTACAATTCATCTTTTAAAGTGGAAAAAAGGTAGCATGATTGATTTCAACTGTCTTATAAGGTTTATGGATGTTTTTGATGAATAGAGGTAGGCATACAGCAAAACCCATGAATTATAAAATTAGCTTTTGTTCTCTTTGTATCACATTGATATTAATTTTCAAAATGCCTTCAAACAGGTGGAAAGCATAGAAAGATTCCAGTAAGTGTTCAGCTTGCATACTTATGCAGTTCTGCTTTGCTTGTTTCTTCCAGTGCTGTAGCCCATATAAGTCAGAAGGCAACTTTAGGGTCTAAAACATATAGACAATGCTTTAAGATTAATTTCTGCAGTGTTAGGTGTGCAGTAGTCTGTGTTCCTGGGTCAGTGACCGCTGTGCCTGCAGTCCTATTCACACTGTCACCACCACAATCCACTGTTGATTTGAGAAGAATGAGACACTTCTGAAAAAACACAGCCACACACATTTTGCCCTTTACTTTAGGATGCACACCCAAAAGAAAATGCAGCAGCAATGCACAACGTAACTTTGTTTAGGGTTTCAGCTGCCCTAAGAACTCTGAAGTACTATGCCTAGGACAGGGGCACTAGGAAGTGTCACAAGTGGTAAGTATCCAAACCCAGTGGGACAGCAGAACTCTGAAGATGTGGAATACTCGCAGTTTCCCTAGGCATTTTCAAAAACTCCTCAGGAAAATTACTGGCATTTACAAATATATTATCAAGTGACCTGATGGATCTGCCATTGAAGACAAATTGTTATCTGTAACACTATTAAAAAGATGTAATAGTTTCCTGCTGATGTTTACTGCTCAGAAAAGCTGTTACCACCTTTTTCTTTTTTCTTCTTAAAATACTCTTCAACCCATTATTTCTGCACTGATGTACCAAGCTTCTGCTTCTCATCTTAAGTGGAACTAGGAACGCTAGATTACAATTCCTTTTCGTTCCTTTTTCTCTGTTATGTTTCTTGATTTAGTGACAACTTACATGCTCATCCCTCTTGGCAACAATACCTCCTACTAGTCTGCACTACCTTTAAAGTTAGGGAGTATGTACCTAAAATAGGTGTATGTGCAAAGTCAATACATCTTCTGTCATGGGTGCTAAGACTGCTATCTCAAAGTGTGTGGAGAGACATCAACTTAACTCCACCTGGGTTGTTCTAACATGCATCTGGATTACTCTATTCACCATAGCAGCCACTGGAGTCAGCCACAGCCATTGCAGACATGAACTAGTATGTACCTACCATAGGTGGCTAAAAAGATCAGTATCCTAAAAAAACCCAGAGAACAACCTAATGCAATATCCCTGACATAGCCAAAGTAACAAGATCTCAACGAGTTTGTCATTTTAACAGTCACAGAAGCTGGACAAAACTTGAACTCAACTCTTTTGATTGATATCACATACATACAACTCAGTTATTAAGAACAGATTTTTTTCAGCTAACTTTCACCTTCTAGCTTATTGCTGAGAATTCATTTTCGGAACATGCTGAGAAACATCTCTTTTTCACTTCTATAAAGTGTTACGAGAAAACATGTTTTAGTAGCAAAGAAAATCCAGTTTACCAGTATACAATGATCCCTATTTCTGTGCCATCCCAGGAATTTGGATTCTATTTTAGTGAAGATTTAGGTCCAGTACACATTCCATCAATAGAAAAAAACGTTGCAAATAATGCCCCTTCTTGAAGAGAAAACAATATGAAAAACCTCAAATGTTTCTTTTCAATTCATAACAGTGACAGAGAAAAAGGCAGTCCATTTTAGCTTGCTAATAGAAAAAAAACTCAAGTTGTTTCCAGCTGTTCAAATAATTTGAGTCCTCATTTCAGGTTATATAAAAATCACACAAGTACTCCAATCAAGACACCATGCAGAATTACTCTAGGTGAAATTTTAGTCCCCTTAGTGCTAGACACTGCTTACACATTGCCTTTAGCAGAGAGTTTTATTCTTGAAACATGCATTTCAGGTCTCCTAGAAACAAACTCTGTCAGGTCTTATTACATGAAAAACAGGCAAGTTTAAGTGATTTTTAGCAAATAGTAGATAGAGCCATCAGGCTATGAAGCTGAATGATACATAATGCACCAAACTTGTTTGTGACAGAAATTGCTGAGAAGAAATTTCCAGAGAATATTATAGTCTTGTTTGTGCAGAGTCAAAGCTAATTTAGCAAAAGGTGAAGAATATGCCCTCATAAAGCCTCCACCTGATTTTTACTAAAAAAAGTTATTAATGCTCAGGTAATCAAAGGCAACAGTAGTTGTGTACAAGTGTAATCAGACAGCTGCATATATGTTCTAGGCATACCAATTCATCCATGTACAAATGGCTTTAGTTTGAAAGGAAGGGAAAAAAAAAAAAAAAAAAGCCTATAAAGTTCAAAAGAACTGACCTACCGTTAATTCACATTCAATCCACTGTCTAGTGATGATCTAAATGGTTTATGGTCACCAAACAGAATCACGTCCCTGTATGCTTCTAAACATTCTGAGCACAAACTCGAGATCATTTTTACTAGCTTACAAACCTAGTGTTACTTTTAGTCTTGCCAACAGGAATGCAATCATCAGCAGATCTTGTTACTGGACCTACCATCAAAATCCCCAAATAATGCTACAAGTAGATCACCAGTTAAGTATCACTAAGTATCACTAAGATCACCAGTTACAGGATCCAGTGAAAACCACTATCTAGTAGTTATTGCTCTAACTATATAGTACATGAAAAATTTGTGAGAACTAATATCATTTCACTTTCATGGCAGGCTACGTTTGAAATGTAAACATAATATTTGTAACTGTATTAAAATACATTTATTGTTTTAACACTACCACTATTATCATCCATTTCAAAACATGAAAACAAAAGGGTTTTTGTAATAGTAGCACTTCAGATCCACTTCCATAATGTAAGAGACACATACAATGCAGAAAAGGCAAAACAGTCATGGTGTTTTTCCCAGCAGCCTTAGTGTCTCATTTATTCACTAAATGTCTCAAAAGCAGCCTGAGACCCACACATTTGAAGTCTAATGCATTTGAAAAATTGAAACACAAAGGTAGAAGGTGAGGACTGACAGGCTTCTAAGGCCTTCTTGTAATGCAAACGCAAATAGTAACTTTTTTTAAAAGCAGGCATTGATTTACTTGAACATCCAAAAACAGGGTTCTATCCTATTGCCCATCTTCAATTTTGAAAAAATCATGTGAAACACTTATTAAAACATGACCATGCATCTTCCCATGTCCAAATTCACTGTGTAACTACCTAAAATATAGAACAGATGTTAAATGGCCTTGTTTATAATTGTTAGCTCCTATCTTACAGGTTAGATGACCATCATCTCCCTTCTTTGAATGCATCTTGTTTTTTACTTTACAGTGGAGTATTTTTTGTGTAATTCCCTGCAACCACCTTTCTTTTGCATATTTACAACACAACCCTAATATTTATTTAGAGATAATAAAACATAAGGATAATGCATGAACAAAACCACTTATACTTGCAAGCTAGGCTGCACACATTTTTATAGCATACAAAAAACACACAAGTCAAGACCTATTTCAGAAAAAAAAAAAAAAAATAAATCTAAGAAGTAGAAATTCTTACCCTAAAAAACTCTTTAGTGGAGCCAGAATCTAACGTCCCATAAGCAATTTCTGTTTGTTTGGAAAGATCCTCTGCACTTTCGATGGGAGACACCATCCTCTCAACCGTCAGGAAGGCAGCTAAGTTAGCCGTGTAGGATGAGATTATGATGAGGGTAAAGAACCACCACACACCTCCAACAATGCGCCCAGACAGGGATCTAATAACAAGTATGAGATGGATTTGTAAAGTGAAATGAGAGTCCTAAAAAGGAACAGGTTATCAGTTTTATGCAAAGGATGTGTTATACTATTGGGAAGCATTTTGGGCTATCTCGTGGTGGAGCTCTGCATGCTAATCAGATGGGAAATCATCACATTCTCCACTACATCTCCTGGACTTTGCTGAAATCGGGACTCCAGAGTTCATTTCGGGGAGAATTTACTGATCCACCTCCTCAAAGTTCTGAACACCCTGAAAGGAAACTGCTCCCATCATAAAATGCTATATTTAACACATAAGCTTCTCCGTCCCTCTGCAGGCAAGTTGTGTGACATTAAAAAAAGGTTCAAACAAAATCAGTGTAATAGTGCTTCCAGACAAGCCTGTATGCACTTAAAAATTAAATGCCTTTTTTCTTGCTTATTTTCCTAAGACATTGAGACAAAGACTGGTTTCCACAAAATAACATCTTACAGTGCTGTGGACAATCTACATTGTAGATTGTAGAAACAAATAGCATTATTTGCAATTAAAACTGGCCCAGGCAATATCCACAGGCTAAAAAGCACACACAACTTTTGGAAGATACAAGCATTTAACAAACTGAGGACTGGACATGAACAATCAGTGATAATACAGAAAAATGGTGAAGAAAGTATATTTTAAACTAATAATAATCTGACGATTTTAACTGCAGCAGGTGGACTCTTTTGGATCATTCTTTTGCATCTCCTGCTCAAGAAGAGAAGAGAACTTAAAATAGGAAAAACAGCATTGAGCACACAATGAGAGAAATTCAATGGTTTTAACTACCAGAAAACTAATAGAGAATTATTGATAGAGCTATTACTGTCAAACATGAGGGGTTTTTTGTTTTTGTTTTTTTTTTAAAGGATGCTTTAAATTTTGAAATTACTTACTACTTCATTTCCAGCAAGACATTATGGGAAGGAGTACATAATCTTTGGAGATAGCATTTAACCATTTGGCAGAAATGTGCATGTAGTTCAAAGTCTAGTACTAAGTGTTGCAGTACCTTGGGTATGTATTGATGTGTCTCATCTATTAAGTAAACAACTTATAAACCACTTATTCAGCCTAGTGTGTTGTGAATGAGATTTCCAACTAGTTCTGACAAAATGTTTACATGGTTTATATATATAGATATGTATCTCTATATCTATATATAAATGCATTAAAATATGATAGTTATGTAAAGCTGATTTACTGAACAGGGAACAAAGCCAAACAGAAACAATTCTGGATAAATTACTTTTACTAATTGGTATTGAAAAAAAAAAATAAAAAAATTTAAAAATCCATGCAGTAGATCAGACATGAAAAGACTTACTTCATGTCACAAAGGACCTGCTAATCCACTCTACTACATGAAAATCAAGTCAGGTAAGGTTCAGAAAATGCTATTAAAAAGGACAACAGAAAATAAAATATTGCTGGCAAACTGAGATTTATGCTGCAGACTTGCTTTCTGTCAGCTTTGAAAAAGTATTATATACTTATTTTGACATGGAGGTGACTAAGTACAAAATAATTCTACAATTTAAAAACTGAATTATATGAGAAAGATATATTTGCAAGGTAAAAATCTCTGATAATGTGTTTTTAATAACTGCTGATTTGATCGTACTTTATAATGTATTGATGACATCTGATATAAATGATAGGAATATTCAAAAGCCCACAATCAGCAGAGTTGCTACCAACTTAGCAAGAAAAGAATAAACCAAATGTCAATACATTATGCTTCCACATGACATTTTATAGTGTAATCTGTATTCAAAATTTTCCTGTAAGATTTGTCCCAGTTAAATAAATAATTTGTTTTTTCCATAAATTTCAAGAACTTTATATAGAGTATTATGTGCTAGTATGAACCCAAAACTGTACAAGCACCTCATTCATCAGATCACTAAATACTAAAATAATATCTGTGTAAAATTACCTGAACTTGTGCAAGACACTTGGTACTTACAAATTTATTACAAGGCAATACTGAGAGTACACTCACATAGTCAAAAAAAGATGAGGAAAAATCTACTAAGTTATTATCACTATATGGTTATTATAATTGTAATTCTGTTTGTACTCTTGTTTTCCATGCTACATGGCAACTAAGGGATGGCTACTGCAGAGCAGTTTCCAGGTGGTCCAATTTTACTTAGCACCACCTTTACTATTTCAGAGTCAGGAAGCCCTGATTTCTTGTCTACTCTACATTTCTTACAGTGTTTGTCACTTCCATTAGAGAAATGAGCAGCAATAGTGCAAAATGTAACTTCACAAAGACATTTTGTTGATGTCTGAAGAGATTCCTTTTCAAATCTGCTCTAATTAGTTTGCAAGAAGCTTAAATTCCATAGTGATGGTTTGGGTGCAAGATCAAAAATAACAGAGCTGTTTTCAGCCCTTTTCTATTTTTTACAGTAGGCAGATAATATACAAACTAACCAATATCCTCAAAAATATACTTGTAATGAAATAAAGTGCTGTTAAATACCTCGCTGAAACTAAATTTTGAATCTTTAATATGATTATTTTCATGTACATTTTATGACAGCCATTTACTATTACTATTTTTACATCACCTTTTGAAAGTTATCAAACTGTGCTCCATAATGGACAAGCTTTAATAGCAAGTAAAATAATAATAGTAAAAAAAGATCTTGTTCTACTATGGGTTTGATTCAATAAAAATTATCGTGTAGCTAATAGAGGACACTGCAGACAACTAATCCTATGAAGTGGATGATCAATACAAAAACCCCAAAGGACTGAAATTAACACAGCTTCTCATGACCTGAAATGATTGGCTCTTATTTCTTGTACACAATTCTTATGGTCTTCTATGGCAAGTCTATTGAATCTTTCATCAAAAAAGCAGGTGTATCTCCCTGTGATACAACAGCCTTTACAGAGAATTGCTCAAGTTCTCAGACAATAAATACTCTGCTATTTCTGCAGTAGAACAACTTGAGAATCTGATGTTGACTTGTGGGATGCATGGCTTGTATCTAAGAAATGTTCCCTTGGTGTGGTTTATTTTTCACACTAGACTCACTAGAAATTGACCTGTTCCCTGTGTGACTTCAGGATGTTTAGAAGTGAGTTAAATTACTTAGTACAATTATGGAAGGTCTTCCGACTTGATTTCCTTAAACCCATTTGCCCGATTTCACTTGTTACTACACTTGCTTCAAGTAGCAAGTAGTTATTTACCTACCTACTTACCACTTTGCTGAATCAAGGTTAGAACCACTTCTGCACAAGGGATATAGAATATTTAATGAGCTGCAAAAGAATTAACTTAAGTGCTTTACAGTTGTCCCTAAAAAAGTAGGTGAAAATCCACAAGGAATTAAGCATTTTCGTACTGGACCTTCAGATTCATTTTAGCTATTTCCTTTGTGACTTTTCTAAAACTAGGCCATGGAAAAACAGAAGTGTTTTGCAACCATCCACAGGAAATCAGTGCCACCGTGACTTTCAATTTCAGTTCAAGGCTCTTCTGCAGAAAAACAGTGAGTTAATAAATGTGTTATGATTTGTAGTGAGTTTTATAGGGCAAGAGCTGCTTCTGTAGCTTGTGACTAACATGT
This sequence comes from Florisuga fusca, assembly GCA_038090715.1. Lineage (NCBI taxonomy): Eukaryota > Metazoa > Chordata > Aves > Apodiformes > Trochilidae > Florisuga > Florisuga fusca. The sequence goes on along the minus strand of JAAWXA010000025.1, from coordinate 11,631,094 downwards.
TACCCTTTTTTCCCATTACAGTTGTTGTGAACCATATGCACTGTCAACTGTAAAATGGGAATATGCAGCAAAAACACGGTACCCCTCCAAGAAGGCATGGAATGACTTGAACCTTATGCATTTTAAAGTCTCTGCATGGTGTATATAACTTCACTTGACACAGGCATGGTCGACACTAAGACAGTATCGATCAAACACATCATGACCCTACATCACAGAAAACTGCTTTTATTTCAAGGACTTCTGTGATTTTAGGGAGGGAAAAAAACATAGCCATTAAATTCTGAGAGTGAAAATATATGCACCATGAACCTCCTCCAGCAGCTGAGATGGCTGAGACCGAAAATGCACAAAGTTGAAATGGGCGAGTAACCAACCTTGGCGAAATATCGCATCCTTGCTGCATAAAGGCACCCAGGGAAAACCAGAGACTATTAAATATCCCAAATTCATTAGTTGATTCATTAGTTTGCGTTTCTCTTCCATCTTCAAATTCCTCAGTGTGCCACTCGTATGGGCTAAATCTGCTGACCAGGAATAAAACTACACTGACCCCAATGTAGGCAAATACAATGCACATCCAGATTTCATATGCTAACGGATCAAGAAATGAAAACACTCCTGGCTTGGACTTCTGAGGCTTCTTGATCATTATGGATATCCCCAGGCTCATAAAGGGCTTCGAGAAGTCAATCACCTCTTCTCTCACCAGTGTTATAGTTAATGGAGCGATTGCAATATCGGCTTTCTGTAAAGGAAGAAAAAAAGCAAATAGCTATTACAATGATCAGAGCAAAGAATTGCTTAGTTGCTCTGCATCCCACAAATAGAAAATAGGACAGCAGAGACAGCAGCAACATCCATTTTACCAAGAACGTCCTATGGAGATTAGCAAAAATTTTTAGTGGAAACTGTCCTTAGTGAAATACATTTAGCCATATGGTTGGCATATTCCAAAATTCCCTTGTTACATATGTCCATTTAAAAGTACACGACATTCAAAAGTGTTAGTAAAGTACATTGCCTTTTACCTGGTCAGAAAGATGAAATATGCACTCACTTCATCTGTATACAAAATATAATTCCCTGTTTTAACTTTCTAAATTTTTCATGCCAGAGCAAGTTACTAATTCTCCATCAAAGGAAAAAGACAATTCTCTACAGAGAAAAATAAACCAAATCCCACCCCCTTCCCATCAGTAATTTTTAGTGGCTTTATTATAAAAGATTTTCTTACCCCATACACAAGTTCTCCAACCATCCCATTCCAGATTTTCGTGTCTGCATCCCTTGCCCCATACTTGCCATCCCCAACAATTGTGAGCTTATATTTAAATCCACAGTGTTTAGCAATTTCTGTAGCTAAGTCCACACAATATCCCTCATATCGATCATTTCCTTCAAGCATTTCATGATTTTTCTTCATCATGACATATGGGGACTCCTGCACAGAAAGAACTTGCCTTAGCTACTTGGTAAAGAGACAGAAGTACGAGTTGTGCACTTCAAAAATTAGTATGCTACCTCTTACATGTGAAAAAAAGAGAGAATATAACAACTGAATCATACATGCTGTGTATATGTTAGCTGTTAATTATTAATGCAACATGTCCTTAACACGTTTAAAAGCTGCATTCTCCACAGTCATACACAAATAACAATACTTACAGGTATAGTGATTCCCAGCAGTATGTTAATAATGACCATGAGTGTTAACAGGAGTTATGCATTCAGAAAAGAAAGAGTGAGTTCCAAAATCAGTTACTTTCTCTCATACAGTTTTGATGGAAGAAGGCAAAGGTATTTAGTTTCTTTTGTTGTTGTCTTAATACAAGAAAATTATTTCTTATTTCACAACCACATCCCTGACTGGGAAAACACTTCAGGCTCTCCAGGCTAAATCTTTATTGAATTACTACACAAACAATTGGTAAAATACCTTCAATCATGCAGTAAAGTTCTGTCATCATCAAAACTGGTGATGATTCGTAAGTTGTATTAAAGTAACATATCTCCCCTTTGCTCAAGTTGTTACTCAACTAATTTTGCATCCAGTGCAATTCTATGGTAGCCTGTGATTCTCCAAACTAATAAAGCAGCTGTGAAGCTTACAGAAAGTGCTGTTCTACAACAGTACATGACATTATTTTCCAGACAACTAGAATACAACTTTTTATATTTTATTTTACACTTCACCAATCCATAGGAGCTACAATTCTGAACCATAAGAACCAGTTTCTTTGCTGTTCAGCAAAATCCATTCTCTAAAACTATAACTATGGTTCTGCCTCCCAGACCTCCCAGACTCTTCTCCTTTGAAAGCAGGTATTTCATTTCCATTTTCAGGTCTGAAAATTTTAACTTTAAAGGATGCTCAGTCAATCAGAACTTGTTTCCTACAGAGCAAAACCGCATTCCATATTTTATTTATGTATCAGAACAGGTCACAACCTCGAATACTAAAATTACAGTATATTTAAACTAACACAATGACGAAAGACAAATCACTCTAGGACAGACTGTCTTCTGACAAAATATGAGGTTAATTACCAAAATAGTGGTGACAATAATAGTCTTATTCTCTAGTCCTGAAGATTCATTTCCAAGAGGGCCATCAAGAGGATTCACCACCATTTTGTCCACTTCACTCCAATATCCAATCTAAAGAGAGTTTATAGGATGCACAGAAAGTAGTGAATAGCAACTTTCATAGAAAAAGTAAAGCATTTTATTACTATGTCTTTGATTTATGCTTAGAGAACCATTTTATCTATGGTTTTACCAGTGTAAATATTTCTATTTATGAAGCTGGCTATAACAAATAGTAATAAGACTGATCTAATAACATTTGTTCACATTAATTTGTCCAACACAAGCACATAATTTCTAATCACAAACTAACAGGTTTTAGCATCAATACCAGACATTGAAAGGGTTATGAAATACAGCAAATTAGGAAGACATGAGAAACTGGCTTTTACTGAAACGTTTGGAATTAGAACAGAAAGGTAACCACATTTAAAGAAACACCAACAAAGAACTGTATTCTGTATTTGGCATTCAGAAGCATATTTCCCCAAGTACTGGCTCACATTTAGCAATCCGGATTAGAAAGCAGAAGGCTGAATCCACTAAAACTGAAAGGAAAAAACTCTTATGTAGTACTTACCGAAAGCAACAACTCCTACTTGTTAGGAAAAAAACCCAAATGAAACAACCAACAAAAACAAACCAACAAAAAACCCCTACTAGCACATTTTACTTTGTTCCACAAGACCATTGTAGAACATACCTGTGAATATATCTTATCACAACTCATGCTTTAATTAATCTATAATGTTTCATTACCTACCTTAACCCGTTGCTTAGCATGGCAAAACCTTTAAAGACACTGTAAGATAACTCAAATTACCTTCCGAGGACCAGTGCTTTTGAGTTCCATGACGTTTATTGTAAAATTGATTCTCTTTCCATTCTGATCAAATTTTATATTCCCTGTTAGACCTTCCACCTGAACCTATACAGACAAAGATGTAAGTGTTAGAAGAATTAAAAGTTTCTTTTTAGAAAATGCATTTTGTACTTACATAAATGACTACGGGTATTTCAAAAACATTCAGTTTACAGTCTTTTGCATATGCAGTGTTTAATATCTTAGTACATGATATGTTCCTGAGGATTCACTTCCACATTTTCCTCTGCAAAATCCAAGAGACTGGAAAGTTCTTCTTAAGCATTTATAGAACATTTCACACATGCATCCATTCCAGCATTCACTCCAGGGCAGCTACCTGTTTCAATGCCCTTTCTATTTCTACACCATGACCCCAGGGTACAGCTGGATTTGCAAGACAATCTCCAGCATTTCCTCTTCTGGAGATCTCAATCCTCTGTTTACGCAAATTACGGAAAGCTTCTGTCATCACTTGAACAGCATCATAGGTCAGAGCAGAAGTATACTGAAAAGAAGGGAAAATATTTCATTAAAAAACAGCTTCAGTTTCACTCTACCTTCCAACACACTCATTAATTCATTAAACACAGAAGCATGTTAAAAATAAAAAGGAGAGTAAGATACACTTGATATCAGCCAAGCTTTCCTTTAGTTTGAAGGTCATTATCCTCTGAGGGACACTTGTGCAAATTAATGAAGAGTTCTCCTTCAGAATGGTTTGAGGAACTGCTAATAAATCTAAACTGAATATTTACAGATGGTTTTAGTGTGAACTACATTCCTTTCTCACTGCAGCTCTGAAACAGTTCTGTGTGCAGATATGGCTGGAAGTCTTTAGAGGTGAAAGGTGGGTAAAAAATAAATTACACTTTTTAACTTGAGTTACCTTTTAAAGTAAGAAATTGTTCCTCTAATTACACTCTTCATGGAGATGCATTTATACACAGACCTCTGGACAACATCTCCTCCCACGTATATACACACAAACCCAAACAACATGTATTTTTATGTGTGTTTAGCTTTTATCTGTTAAATACAAAAATTCGGTGGTAGCTGGGTACGTAATACCTTGTTAACACCATGCAAAAACTAAGTTTTAGGCTGAGATGTCTGGAAGAAGTGGCGCTCCTCGAAGTGCAATATAGGAAAGGAAGAGCCCCATGTGCATAATCTGACACGATATATGGAGCTTTAAAACTTTTGAGACATCAGACAAGAATCCTGACATCACATGCATCAGAAGTTAAAGCTAAACAGTCCAAAGCAGTTATCTTCAGCAACTGGAAAATTTCACATCTGAACCAACTGCACAGAAACCACATGGGCATGTACACTGAGGACTTTGTTGGATGGGCTTTATGAGTCCAGAACATTGCAATTATGACAAATATAAGGGACATTTTTGGAAATATGGGCCAGAATAAAACTACTTACAGCCTTATGAATGGATGCAATGATCCCTATGAAGGCTATTAGATGCTGAAAATACATAAACTGTGAAGCAGAGAGAAATGATATATTGGCTTTTTGCTTCAATGGCTCAGACTTTAATAAGAATTGTAATTAGCTAGCTCAAGTCATGCAGAAGGCTCTTGTAATTGCAACCAAGAAAGGCTCCCAACTGAGGTCATTTATGTACGCAACATTTAGACCTTGGAGAGGAAGAAAAGGAAGGTGGGATTTTTTTTTCAGATATATAAGCTTACCGAGTGATTAATGTGATACTTTTCAAAAAAAGTTCTCTCAGTGGCTGGTAAGGAAATCTTTAAAGTGATCAGAAAAGGAGAAGAATGAAATGAAAGACTGGCTAGGGCTGAGATACTACTTTCTCCTACTGAAGTAGCAGTGATAAAGTGGTGGACAGAGATTTGGAGATGAGGAGAAATTAACAGAGGGAAAGGAAAAGGATCCCAATTCGTATTTTTGGCACTAAGTAGCTATACCTCTCTAAGTGTAGGTCTCTGCAGTACAGAAACATATTGTACCACACCAGCACTTTGAGCAGCTTTAGATACAGCACTGTCATTAGCCAATTAAACATATTTGGGTAGCTGAGAAAATAGAAACTTGAAATTAAGAAGTTATAGTTCCCTCTAAATCAGCTATTCTGTGTTTAATTTGCTCATGGGGATATTTTCAATGTATTATTTCAACAATATTTTCCCAGTAGCCTAAAATTCCTGGCTTGACTATTCACAACTCTGTCACATATTCAGTTTGTGCAGGGCTTTGCCTATAAATATATACCTGCGTGTGTATACATCATCACATAAATAAAATCCACATGCATCAATTTAGGTTAAGTCAGCTTTAATCTAAGGTTCTCAGAATATTTTACAAGCATCTTACAGCTTCATGTTGTTGGAGATGCCATGAAAGCAAACAGCCCATATATCATTTCTTACTGCTTTAGTCTGCATACACTTTCAGCTCACTAATAATCTTCATGGGTCTCATTCAAACTATCCATAGCTTAATGAATAGATGTAAAGTTGAAAAACTAAAATAAAGGGAACTCATTACCATAAACAAGAAATGACAGACAGATAACCTGCTCAAGCAGAGGGGTGCCTGTGTGTGTGTGTGTGTGTGTGTGTAATAAATAAGATTGTCATAAGTTAAAGGATGCAATAGCCCTGTATTGATTCACTTTGTTTTATACTGGAGAATCATTCACATTTTAATCTGCACTATTAAAATAAGTGGGAGCACTATTGGGAATATTATTCTGTGCAAGGGGGATGAACTTTTTCAGCATACTATTTTTACAGCAGTGTAAATCTTCTAATTTCATTTCATCTCCTTGACATGATAAAATCAGCAACTTTAATACAAAATGGTATATATAATATCCTATAGTTCCTAAAGAATCACCCATTTTAATTAAAGCATGGGAAAGAATATGCAGAAAAAAAAAAATCTTGTGTCTTATAATTCTAGAACTATGACAACAATAAGCTAGTAATATAAACTATAGTATAATGCCCTGAAGTGCCCAAGGATTCTACCATTTGCTATGAAACATGGACTGCATGCATGTCGTATGATTTTTTAACAGAAATCCTTAACTAAAAGGTCCAGTATCCTAATTTGTACACTCATCAATGGAACCAACTGAAATTGCAGCAGACACACTCAGAAGCATCAGATTTTTTTATACATACATTTTAAAGCTGTAAGATAGTCTATAAAGTTGCAATGTTAGCCTGTTAGTTCTGGGTTTAACCCAATGCCTGTCTAAGTGCAGATGACATGAAGTTGAAAGATACTTTAAGAGATTTAAAATGTAACATTACAAGAATATTCTTGAGCAGTGGAAAATAAATTAAAACTTGAAGACAAAGGAAAAAAAAGATTCTTTTGATTTGGATATCTGCAAGGTCTAATTCTACCCTTGACATAACTGTTGGGTTTTTTACAATCAGAGAACAGAAATAAGCATTTTTAGGTGGGATTCATTTATTTTACCTGTTAAGACATCTTCAAGACTAAATGAATTGTGCCTTAGATTCCATTAATTTCATCTCTAGTGACTTCTGAGACTGCTGGAGGTTTCCAGTGTGACCAGCTTAGATACATATGCCTACACTATAGACACACTAAAAACATACAAAAACCACTCAAGGGGACTATGAACTAGCCATTCAGCTGTAAGCTAACACAACAGTGAGACAGACAAAAAAATTAATAGGATATTTTGATATTTTGGGCAGAGACTCTACCAGCAGAGTCAATGTACTCAGTGCTAGCTGGAGACTCCATGGAGTCTTCAGCTAGAATGGCATATCCAGCTGAAGATGTGTTCAAGAAGGCTGAAATAAATCTGAAAAAGGCACAGAAAATAGTTCCCCAACATCTATGGGGGGCTGCTATTGAAATACCAGGGAAAGGGACATTTTATCACTAGCAGCAAGTAAAGAGGTCTAAAATCAGATAAAATGGTTTTCCTTGGAGAGAAGTAAGATCCGAAGACTGGCAATAGAGGAAATGTTCTTTGTTGAAATATCAAGTAGGTAGAATCAATTATTGTAAGCAAACGTTCAGCATTTTTCCTTAAACTTAAAAAATTTACTTAAACAATACTTAAATACCAACAAATACACATCAAAAGCACACAAACTGTGTGCCCTTGAGGCTTGTGGATATTATATGTTCATCTTACTTCTGTATACTTGATTGCCAAAAAAACAAAGACAAAACAAAAAACAAACAAAAAAACCCCCCAAAAACAAACAAACAAACAAAAGAGACAGATTGCTATCTTTTTTCCAACAGTTCATTATGCATTTTATCACCTGGTTTGAAATATTTCACCAAACTATACTAAATTGGGATAGTAAATAGTGTCTTGGTTTAATACATGTTGCAGCTTTACTTTGCTTTGAGAATTATATTCAATAAAGTCTCACATCTGAATTTTTCCCACAAAAAAGTATTTCTCTACTTGAATGCATCTATTTATACCAAAAGCAGAACTGCCATTTCATGGAGCTTTGTACATTAATAGTGATTTTGGTCAAAACTTTCATAAATGGTTTGTAATTTCGGAAGGAACTGCTAGACATTGGTATATGCATGTAGAATATGCATGTAGAACCATTCCCACATTTTACATAACTTATATAAAAATAAGTATGCACGTAGATAAAACCCACAAGTAAAATAAATGAGACAAAGTTGCTTGTCAGAACTCATAAAGTTGACCTGGGATTTTCAGTGTAGTCAAACTAATGCAACCTGGTCACCTCTTTCTTAGGGGTCATTCTTTAATTAATGTATCTGGTGTCCATTTTGAAATGGACAGTATTACACTTTGGAAAGTGTTTGAAAATGGCCTGAGAGGACAAGGCTACCTCCTCCAGGATTCCTAGGGTATGGAAATGCAAGTAGTTACTTTCAACAGAAGCTGACACATAAATGTCACCTAAATCCAGATGGTTTTTAACTTCACCCATAATCATGCAATGTTCTCATTTATTCTGTGGAGGTATTAGGACAAATGCAATCTGTATCAAACAGCATGGCTGGGCTGATTGCCATTCAAATGGCAAATGGGCTTTAAGCACAGCAGCATCTTCACGACCTATGGGCATGTTGCAAACACTAGGGACATGAGGTCGAGCTCAGGGAGCCCAGAAAAGACTGAATGATTGCCTCTTCCTCTTTGATCTTCACGTTTGAATGAAGCTCTTGTGAGAACAGGCAGTGTTTAGAACAGACATCCTTCCAGCTGAAAATAATTGCATACATATGGAAGATATTTGGAAATGAACTCATTATTTGTAATTTTTTTTAATAACAATCACAGTCCTGACTAAAAGAAGAGGAGAAATGAATAAAATGTAAAATTACCTAATCTTTAAAAAAAATTATTTCAATTTATCTCAGTAAAGATAAGAGATCAAGGATCAAGCTCTATTTATCTTTTAAAATATACTACCTTTATTAAATTTTGTTTCTGGAGATTGTAAAGTTAGATCAACTTACATGTATTTTGATGACAGCCTTCATTTTAATGCAATTCCAGCATTCTGTGTGCACAGAACAGCTAAGTAAGTAACAGATATTTTAGTTCTGAAATGCTGCATGGTTTTGAGCAAAACATCAGATACAAAGACGGCCTTAAGCAACCTGTTACCTTAGAAAAACTGAAGTGTTCAGGTCCAAAACTGCTATCCGGAAAACCTGCTGGTTTTGTGATGTGTTACCTTCTTTAGGAATCTTTGTGTGGTGTAAAAAGGCTTTCTGGGCACACCCAGACCACCTTTGGTTTCTAGCCCAATAGCCAGGCACCTGCCTAAGGCTACAGGCTTGGAAGTGCAACTCCTACGTGGAAGATGTGCTCACACTATGGCCAGCAGACATTGCTGGGGTGTTTGAATCATCCTAACACTGAAATAGGATATTTATAGGAGAAAGTGACCTTCTTTCACTGTTTAAAACTGAATATAGCAAGGATTGCAATACCGATGGCCCCCAAGGTGCTTGGCCTTTCTATTTATTTCACCTGCTACTCTAATTGGAAGGAATTCCCAGACTGTAATTCCTCCCCTAAGGTTACTTCCAATCCAGAACACTTTTCTCACAAGAGTCATCAGAGGTGCTAATTCAGAAAAAAAAGTGCAGGTATGAGCTCTTTTCTTTTTTGATTTTAGACTTAGGACATTGGGGTTTTAAAGTACTTTGGTCTTCCATTAACTTGATGCAATGGCCAAAGAGAAGAGCTAATGCTATGTAAAACAAAAGTTTCTTCAAAATACCAGAAAGATATTAGAGAAGGAAAAAACAGCTAACCTGAGCAAAATCTTAGTAAACCCTCTCTGTCTTCTAGGAGGAAATAGAACAACATTAAATCTTATCAATGGCACTGGAATTTGGATCTACTGAAGTTCCAGACCTCTTTCCATTGAAAAAAACCCAAAGTCAGCCTGTCTTACTTTCATTCATGAGTATTAACAGAGAAGCTGTGTGAGAATTTATCCCTTCTGTTAACCAGAAAGTCAAACTGGCATAGCATTGTGTCCCTTTTACTTTCTGAAAATGCAGAAATCATCTGGTGAGATAATTCAGTATTAAGAGAGCCAGTACAGTGTTTTTTCCTAAATCTATCATATTATGGTGAAATACAAAAATATATTTCCTTGAAACACTTCTTAAGGACAAAGAATAACCATCAGGTTTTAAAACAAGATTTTGAAAGCTATACAATAGCTTTACTGTGAATCTGCACACTTCCATTTTTTTTTCTATCTTACATATTTTGTTGTCCCTCTGAAAAATTCTAATTAATTAAAAATAAAACAGGACACCTAGTATCTCCTTACGCTACAGGCAAACCCCAAAGCTATAATTCCTATATTTGTTCAAATATAAATTGCACACCATATTTTGAAACAACTTCTTCAAACCTAAAACCATAGCACTTCTTAAAATCTCTAGTAATTACTCAATGGCTAAAAACTAAACTTGCTGCTTTTTATGAAGTGCCTTAAAAGGCCTATAAATTATTGCCCCGTTCAATTTTTCCAGAGGCTTTTTAAACCCCCCAGTTCTCCAAAATAAAGCTTATTCCTAGTAAACTTTGCATGACCAAAAACACACACAGAGCTTGACAAAAAATTAAAGCAAACAACTTTCATTTGAAATCATAGAGCTTGACAAAAATAATAAAAACAATAATTTGGAATTTAACCCACAGCACCTTACTTATAGAAGAAAATATTACTTTCTAATCCATGCCATTACCTGTGGTAAATATACATACTGACAAAATAAAGATTTTACAATTATTTGTGTAATCTTACTCCTAACTTTAAAGAGAATGCATTTGCAAAACAGCAACGTGTTGATAAAATTACCTTTAATTCACTGTAAACCACAATAAAATACGCTTTTTAAATTGCCAATATATGCATAAATACAAAGGTTTTTTTTCAAGATAAACATATATCACTTTTGACAATGTTAAAAATCAGCAGGATTCAGCAAAAAAGACCAAGTAAGAAAATTCAAAGCAGAAGATGAGAGCAAATGGAAGGCAAACTACTTCTCTGAAAAATCATGCTTGAAGAAATGGATTTGAAAGAGCTAGCATGAATACTTAAAGTGTAAAAGTGGGGGGTTGGTTTCCATTCTAGAGGGGAGTGTTGTTTATTGGAATGTTTTCTTTCTGTTTCATTCTCTACTGTAAGACACTTGAGCCTGTTTAAATTCCTATGTTCTATCACAAAAGTCACTTCCTCTGCAAAAATTAAGGTTAGTCATAAATCAATAATCATAGATGACTTACAGCAGACGTAAGTTTCACATTATAAATTGCTCTTTTACTAAAATATTTACTGAAATACAGTCTTCAACCACTGCCATTTATGATAAAAATGGCCATTCAAACATTATTAACTATGGAACATAGCCTTGCATTGAGCCTTTAAGCAAGACAAAATTCTTGAGATCATAATAAAAATGTATTCTAGATTATTTTCTAGTAGAATAGTTCATGGTTGGTGCAATTAATGAAAATGGTAAAGGAGATTAAGCCACTGTTTTATAAAATCAGATACTATATGAACATTTAGAACCTGAAAATTCTTTTAGGCTCTTCACCTATATTATGTTCACAGAATCACAGAGTTGTCAGTCGGAAAAGACCTCTCAGTTCACTGCATCCAACCTTTGACATCCCCCCCCCCCAATAAAATATATATTTATCAAAGTCTGCATCACCCACTACTGCATGTCCTGAAGTGCCTCATCTATACAGTTTTTAAATGCTTCCAGGGATGGCAATTCTGTCACATCCCTGGGCATCCCATTCCAGTGCCTAACCACTTTCTCAGTAAAGAAATCCATCCTCAGATCTAGTCTATACCTCCCCTGGTGCAACTTCAGGACATTTCCTCTAGTCCTGTCTTTGTTCACTTGAGAGAAGAGGCCAGAACCCACATCTCTACAACCTCCTCACAGGTAGTTGTAGAGTGATAAGGTCTCCTCTCAGCCTCCTCCAAACGAAACATTCCCAGTTCCCTCAACCTCTACTCATCGGGTTTGTTCTCCAGACCCTCCACCAGCTTGGTTGCCCTTCTCTGAACTCTCTCCAGCCCCCCAGTGTCCTTCTTGTAATGAGGGGCCCAGAACTGAGACCAGTACTTGGGGTTCAGCCTCACCAAGACTGAGTACAGGGGCAGGATCACTTCCCTTCTCCTGCTGGCTACACTGTTCCTGATACCAGCCAGGATGCTGTTGGTGTTCTTGGCCACCTGGGCACACTCCTGGCTCCTATTTAAATGGCTGTGACCCAGCACCCTCAGGTCCTTGTCTGCCTGGCAGCTTTCCAGCCAATCCTCCCCACACTTGTAGCACTGTATGGGCTTGTTGTGACCACAGTGCAGGATCCAGCACGGGGCCTTGTTAAACCTCATTTTCTTGAGCTTGTCTCACTGATCTAGCCTGTCCAGGTCCCTTTGCAGAGCCCTCCTTCCCTTGAGGAGATCAGCATTCCCACCCAGCTTGGTGTCGTCCTCAAACTTACTGAGGAAGCACTCAGTCATTACTCTACATCATTAATGAAGATATTAAGAACAGGACCAGCTCCAAAACTGAGCCCCTATTCCTCTGACACAAGAAACATTTGGCTATAGATGCCTCTCCAGGCTCCAAGCTACCATCACCCTTCTTTGCCCATTCCCTACGTCCCAACAGGCTCCCCTTTGATGACCCCTTTTTTTGAATGACACATTACTCCTCCTCTACTTCCAGTTTTGTGCATCAATCTCCCTTCTCCTTTTACCCACATTTCTCCAACAATGGAGAAATCAAAAAAGAGAGATCCAGAATCTTTCCTGTCCTAAATGACACTGATCTTGGTGAGGCCAGAGGAATGCCCAATCTTGCTGAACCCTCAGAGCATGAAGAAATAGTAGCTTTCTTCTGTTTATATCAACCTTATTCAGGTGAATTGAAAAAGAGAGAGTTCCTGGAAAACAGACAGCAGGAATCCATTGCACTGTGCTGGCATCAGAACCTTTTGCACGTATGATTACTAAGAATAAACGGATTCGAATTCAAAGAAACAAAGCTGAATAAGGATGTCAGGACTCTGTAGTTTTCTGAAGTTTAGCAAATACCTTTGCTGTAGCACAGTTAAGCCACTTTTACTTGCAGGATCAAAGGACTGGGGTCAATAGGCCCTTTGTATGTCTGAGACAAATCTACAGATTCTGCCTCAAACCACTTGCTGCTTTCACTGACTAAATGTTCCATTCTTTAATTGAGTTTTCTTTAAAAAGACAAAACAAAACAAACCCAAACCAACTGTGCTGGAATGAGTGATTACTTATACAAAAGAACCTTAGGCTATGAAAAAGAAGCACGAAGTTTAACGCTAAAATTTCTTACGCCCACATTTTTCATATACATTTTTGCAAGTAGAAAAGATTGAATAGTGGGATTCAAAAGATCAGTGAAACCAAGTAGCTAGAACACCAACTGTTAAACATCTATCTTTTATATGCCAAGGAAACCAAAGCAAGAGGACTGGAAAATTGAGGGGGGGAAAAAAAAAAAAAATAAATCTCACAAAGCTACAGTTTTTCAAGGGCACTTTTAAAAAAACAAAATTGACCCTAGTTCAGTTCCTGAAATTGTGTAATAAATACTGAAATTAACTGATTTTTTTATTATTATTATGATTGACTTGAATTCAGGCATACTCAATAACATTTCTCCATTACAACTGTATCAGGTTCAACAAAATACAAGTTAACTCTTATTTAACTGCATGGTATTATAAAACCATTTTCCACCACACCATCATATGAGGCATGCCCCATAATGAAAGCATTGTCTAATTCATCAGTTGTCTACACATAGAACAAATGCTTTCTGAATTTGCTATTTGAAAAAAAATGCTTTCACTGCTCTCTGCTTTGTTCCTTGTGAGTCACCTTAATTCTAGTTAGTTCTGCAAGGCAGATAAGTACTTTTGTATTTGTCTGCATGTTCTCTGTATTCCATCCTTAAGGATAATCATCACCAGTAGAGTCAATAGCCTTCAATGACAAGCTTTATTCTTCCTGACATAGTTCGAATTGGTAGGGGTTTTTTTGCAATTTTATCATGAAGAACGCACTGCTTGATACTATACAAACACTTCAAATTCTAGAAGCACAGTCTTTGAACAAAAAAATAGATTTCATAATTATTTTCTAAAATACTAGATGACTTGGCTATAAAAGACACTTGAAAATGTGAACCAACTTAAGGCAAAAATCAGAAGGCAAACAATCTATCATTTTTATCTTGGCTATGCATCGATTGTGTGCGTGAGGGGAGAGATTATGAAGCCTGAAATACAACCATATGAATTTTGAACACCTGAGACATTATGTACCAGCATAAAGAAGTTTAAGCCATCAAAAACAGCTGCAGTGAATACTGGGGATGTTACCATCTTCCAATACAATGTTATTGTCTGTGAGTGAGCTGCTTTTGGTCCTCAACCAGGCAGCCCCAAATTCTCTCCTGAGTTCTAAATGAAGTTCCTGTATATATCACACACAAGTTGTCTCAGATACTTCTTGCACACACCAAGCCTAAGGCTGCTCTTAGAAAAACTCATCACAGAGCAGGATGGCTTACAGAGCAGAATACACTATTTCAGTTGGAAGGGACCTGCAACAATCATCCAGTCCAACTGCCTGAGCAATTCAGTTAAACGAGTTACTAAGGGCATTTGTCCAAATGCCTCTGACAGTTTTGGGGCACCAATCATCTCTTGAGAAAGTCTGTTCCAGTGTTTGCCCACCCTCTTGGTAAAGAAAGTTTCTTCAAATCCAGTCTAAACCTCCCTTGGCAAAATTTTGAACCATTCCCACACATCCTGTAACTGAATACCAGGGAGAACAAATCCAAAGCCTCAGCAGCTCCTCACAGGACATACCTCCCAACCCTTTCACCAGCTTTGTTTCCCTCCTGTGAATGCATTCAAAGACCTTCACATACACTCAAATAGTGGATCTCAGAACTGCATGCAGTATTCAAAGTGAGGCTGCACCAGCAACGGATAAAGCAGGATAATCACTTCTTTTGACTGGCTGCTCATGCTGTGTTTGATGTACCCCAGGATGCCATTAGCTCTCTTGGCTGCCAGGGCATACTGCTGGCTCACATTGAGTCTGCTGTCGACACTCTCAGATCCCTTCCTGCAGGGCTACTCTCCAAACACTCCTCTCCCTGTATGTAATTCCATACTTCAAGTGTTCAAGTGTAGTACTTATGTGGTGGGCTGACCATGGATGGATGCCAGGTGCCCACCAAAGCAGCTTTATCTCTCCCCTCCTCAGCTGGACAGGGGAGAAAAAAAAAATAAAAAAATAAAGCTCTTGGGTTAAGGACATCACTCACCAACTGTCATCATGGGAAAACCAAACTTGACTTGGGAAAAATTAATTCACTTTACTACCAGAGCAGGATAATGGAAAGATAAAAACTAAATCTAAAACGCCTTCCCCCTCTCCCCACTTTTTCCTGGGCTCAACTTTACTCCTAATTTCTCTACCTCCTCCCCCCAGCAGTGCGGGGGAACAGGGAATGGGGGTTTGGGTCAGTTCATCACACATTGTCTCTGCTGCTCCTTCTTCCTCCCAGGGAGGATTCCTCACACTCTTTCCCTGTCCCAGCACAGGGCCCCTCCCACTGGAAACAGTCCTCCACGAGCTTCTTCATCATAGGTCCTTCCCACAGGCTGCAGTTCCTCATGAACTGCTGCAGCATGGGTTCCCCATGGGGTCACAAATCCTGACAGCAAACCTGTTCCACAAAGGGCTGCAGGGCATTCTCTGCTCCAGTGCCTGGAGCACCTCCTGGCCATCCTTGTGCCCTGACCTTAGTGTTTGCAGTTGTTTCTCTCACGTATTCTCACTCCCCTCTCCAGCTGCAATTGCAATTTGCACAGGTTCCACCCCCTCCCACTTTGAATATGTTATCCCACAGGTGCCACTGCCATTGCCTAGGGTCCATCTTGAAACTAGCTGCCACTGGCTCAGTGGGGCAGGCTTCTAGAAGCTTTTCCTAGAAGCCATCCCTGTAGCTCTCCCTCAAAAGCAAAAGGAGAGAAATGTTGTTCATAAGATCATGGAAGGGACAAATGGGAGACCAGTGAGTTAATTTGCTCAATAATTTAGATGTTCATACACTATTCCAAGAAGCAAAGGATAACAAACACAGCCAGGAGAGGCATGTTGAAGTAGGACAGGTAGGGGATAGGATTCAAGAAGAACAGATGAGAAATCCTGTACTTTAAAGGAATGATCAAGTGCATGGACATGATACAAGACTGTCTAAATTTGCAGCAGTACAAAAAAGCAATGCCGAAAAAAAAATCTGGATGTTAAGTGTAATCTCATGATAAATATATTCCAACAGTGTGATGCTGGTGGTGGAACAGAATTAGAAACAAAACAAGACTAACACAAAAGGAAGCCCTGAAATGAATACTGTCTCTGAGATGAATGAAACCATTACTTGGATTTCTACAGCACAGCACTCAGATGCTGTGCAGTACCCAGTCTGTCATTTCAAAGAAGATGGGCACCATTTACAGAAGTTCTAGAGAAAAATGACAAACAGAACAGGATCTGAGAGTAAAAAATTCAAAGGTAAAGGGATTATTTAGTTCAACAGGAAGGAAAGAAAGGACAAATATAGCAGCAATCTTTAAATACAGAAGGCCAGCTAAGAAGAAGTTCCCCACATCTATTAGAAACACGTACGGGAGTAATGGATCAGGCAACTAAAAGGCTGATACAGCTTAGACAAAAACAAAATAACAAGGCTATTTAAGTTCTGAAACAGAATGCTTGGGGCAGCTGTGAATCACTATTCAGAGGAACTGCACTGGTATACTTGATTCTGTCTTCACTCTAGAAAGATGGGCCAGGTGACTGGCTGCTCAGAGACCTTTCCTGCCTTGTTTCTGATTTCTATGATTCTGCTCTGTCTCTATCTCCTGGAAAGCTGAGAATGAAACGTGACAGATCTCTGTGCTTACATGTAATGGCAGGCAAAAAATGACAAGGAGTAAGTGTATACGGTCAAAAGTTATTAAGCTACACAAAGAAATACAGTAATTGATAAAATTAATCTCTCCAAACACTGCAATATGTATCCATGTGATTTCCTCCCCTTCAATACCTCTCACATTTCTCAGTTATCTGATAATTAGATGCCTCAGTCTCTTGACTGAATATCGGTGTGATCCTGGGTATCAGGATAAACAAATAAATGAATATCAGGCTATAAATAAATGAAGATAAGTCAGCCATTTAACCTAAACTTAAAATAAGTTTCAGGGGTAAAGAAATTCATGAAAATAAATATTTTTCCTGTCAAAACCTCAAAACTGTAAGATACTCCAAATAATATTATTCTCCTTCAACCCTTTCAGCTTCCAGACCTAAAAGCATCTACCATGGTAAAAACAAATACCATTGCTAAAGTTACAGATTTTAATGCTATGATAAAACATCGCAACAACTCCATCTTACATGACACACATGCAATTTCCCCCCTGCTCTAAGGAATACCAGAGATGGCAGAATCCTTAGCATTGTCCTGCCAATTTATTTTTCCATCAATGAGAAAAACTTCAACTTGGTTTCAGTTAGACCTTTTTATTTTACTCATGCAGTTCACTGTGATTATTTACAGACTATGATTCTACAACATTAGTAGGCCAGTAGGTAGATTTAGGCACTCAAGAATCAAAGAGACAAAAGATTCATCCTGATCACATGCAGCCATATCCCCTTTTTCCTAAGTGCGATTCATACATTACATGGATGTAACATGAATGTATCTAGAGGTATGACATACTCTTTTTTAATTCAAAGATCAAATGAGAAATTCACCTACTCTGTAATAAATATTTTACAACACAAAAATAACCACTGAACAAATCATAGCTTTGACTAAGTCACCTTCAAATCTGGCATCAGAAAAAAACAATCTGTTTTTTAATTTTAATTAAGGATGTGTGCTTTAACTGATTTTTGTTCCAGGAATTTAAAAAATTATCCTTCCTTTCCTTGCTGAAGCTTCTTATCCTTCCTATTATAAATCAAAACTATGCTTCATATTAGCACTATGCACTATAACTAATAGCACAAAAAAAGTTATGCCTAGCACATTTGCCATATGTTTTCTTTCTTAATACATTTTGGAGTTCCTTAAAGATACTCATTCTTAATAAAATTTCTAGTTGTATCTCCTAAAACAAAACTTATTTAGCATTAGAATTGTGCTATTCTTTTTAACAGCTTGCAAGCACTAATTGATCCTCATAATGGCCACAGAAAATAAGAAGGTATTATCATCCTAGCTTTACCCAGAGAGAAAACTGCAGAAAAAAAGTTTAACCACTTGCCTAGTGTCACATCTTGTGCCACTCAGGCCTGAAAGCAGAGCATGATTCTGCATCTCAGGTATACCAGTTAATTTTAAAAATCTTTGGCAACTGTCTTAAAGCAAGTGTCTTACCACTTCTTTGGGATATTATATCAGAATGTGCTAGATCTGTGCTCCCTGGAAGGCTATGTATGACTACATGTTTGCCTCTACAACATTTCAAAACACAAAGAAAACAAAAACAAACAAGTCAGTAGATAGTTAATACATCATCACATCCAAATCAGTTACCTAACAAGCTGTCAGGCACACAGATTCATAGTAATACACAAAAAAATTGAAGTTTATTTAAAATAAAGAACGTTTTTGACAGTGCATCATCTTTGTTCAACCAGTCCTATGATAGAGAATGTTATAAGTACCACAAAGAAATAGAAAATTGTGTTGCCACAGCGGATTTTGAAGATTTTTCAAAAGTCTTGTTTTTCTCAATTCCAACTCCCTCACTCCTTGTACAGCTCTCATGGTTAACACAAATGTAAGACATACCTTAATTGTACTTGTGTGTGCACCAGGATATTCTTTTTCCTCCAGTGTTGACCAACGTTGTATGAATTTTGACACCAGAGGATCATCATAGTCAACTATCTGAAATCCTGAGACATTAGCTCCTCCAAACTGAATTTTTGACAAATCTCCATCAGTAAAACCCTGAGCACAGAACACATTATGTCTGTTATTCCCACAGTTTTGGCAGATCTCTTAATAGTATATACATAAATGAAGAGTTACCATTTGATCATTACTGCAGAAGTGTAAACCCACATTTCCCTCAAACAGGATCCAAACTGGGCTGCCAGAATTAAGTCATAAGCTCCACCAGGCAGCAACAAGTCTTACTGCTCACTGGGAATACACATTTATAGATCAAGGGCTGAGTGGATCTGTCCTTGCCATGATTTTTTTTTCCTAAACAATCTTGAATTTCAAGATACTCAAATGAAAAAGGGAATGCTGACATCAATAACTGTTAGGCAAGCAAATTTTAGCCAGGAATAGCTCCTAAAGCATGTAGAAGGACTTTACCATCTCCCCCGCATAAAGGGGGAGAATAAAGAGTAAGTCATTCTTACAAATACTACGTATGTTTTGCTTTCCATGTTCTGTGTTTTAACTTGCAACAAATAACCATACAAATACATTTATATGAAATACTCTTTTCACATACTTCAGTTTAAATGAATAGTCTGAGTGAATGTAAAAAGAAGTAGCAACTTCAGGCCACATTATCAGAAGTTGCTACAATCACTATACTACATGCTCTTTAAATAATACATACTAATGATACTCATCATTGAAGTGTTACTGCATGCTAATACAGACACTTCTGAGGGGGCTGATGAAACTTTCTTCAATATTACTGGGAGTCTGACATTTGAACAGGAACATTCATAGTATACATTAACCTCTTCTCCATCTGTCACCATGTTTTACCCTTAAAACAGATCAATTTTATTGATTGACTTATCAGACAAGAGAGCATTACTGTAGTCAAGAAATGAAAAAAAGAGGCTGGATTCAGTGAAAATGATGTTATCAAGTACTAGAGAAGTTCTGAGAGAAAAATGCAGTTTTAAAAGCATTACCATACATGTTACACAATATTACACACAGTATTACAATATTTGCATTTAAACTGTATAAACCTGCAGGAAGCAACTAGGATAATTAACAGTACAGGATTCAGTAAGTTTTTATCTTATGGGCTCACTGTTACAATTTTAAACCAATGGCTAAAATAGCAACCAGTTAACATAATGAAATACACTAGGCATTTTTTTCTGCAGTGCTTATTTCCCCTTAAGTTTCAAAATTCTATTTATAAAACAATTGCAAGGCAAAATACAAATGTCTTATAAAGAGGCCTCTAGAGTATAATGCTTCCTTGCAGATGTCTAGAGACACACACGATTTTTCAGAATACTGCCGGCCCAGAGCAGGGAAGTGTTTTGAGCAAAGACTGGGAAAAGAGAGGGATTATGTCTGAAACACTATAGACACACTAGGGCTATTCTGTTTCCTCAGGCCCCCCCAAATGACTATGGAAGACAGAGTGTAAATTAGAGCACTTTGGGCCCTGCAGCAATTTATAGCAAATGCTATCACAATCCCAAAATAAATGATGAAAATAATTGTTTTGAGACACACACACCATACAGTCCCCAGAACTCTTTTCTTTAACAGAATGACTGTGATTCAAGGTTGCAGAATTTGCTTTATCTGTTACAAAAAAGCCCATTGGATTAGATTCCCTAACTTCACTAAGTGTTATTGATTTTAACATCAGCAAAATAGCTCTTCACCTTTAGAAACAACTAAAAAAAAAAATTAGCTTGACAG
The DNA here is from genome assembly GCA_038090715.1 of Florisuga fusca. Taxonomy (NCBI): domain Eukaryota; kingdom Metazoa; phylum Chordata; class Aves; order Apodiformes; family Trochilidae; genus Florisuga; species Florisuga fusca. The sequence continues at coordinate 11,610,339 of JAAWXA010000025.1, read as the reverse complement.
AATTTAGTGAGTTTCCTGAATTTTCCACCAAAGGGAAAATTATTAGCTATTATTTTTAGCTATACCATCTGCTCACCTATGTTCAAGAAAGTATTATTTCAAACTGGTTACCAAACTAACCTGAGGAAGGAAGGTATGTAAAGCTGAGTCCTTAGTCCAGCAGAATGAAAGTTGAGTGTTGTATTTTTTTAAACACTTTAGACATGAGAGAAGGAACATCAGTTTGCTCAACAAATCTACCAGCCTATAATGCAGACAGGTATTTTTCTGATTTCCATATCCTATTTTTCTAAAGTCAAAAAAAGTGGATGTATCTCTACTGAAGGTGCTAAGCTTCCCTCTCTTCCATTGATGGGAGTATCACAGGAGGCATTTAAAGCCCTGAAAAGACTGAGCCAATAAGTCAATACTATCTCAACACGTGTTCATTTAGCAAGGATAAAGATGCTTAGCCTTTTTAGATTTTGTAAAATGGATTTAAAATGAAGTATAGTCAATGTGCTTCCATAAACATTAAAATGTGTAATAGAGGTATGTGAAATATTAAAAATGCTTACCAGATTTGCAATGATATAATGGTATCCTTTAACATGTTTACCAATTGTGATAACCTGTAAAAGACAAGAAATAGCCCTGTAATGGAGAATGTTCACCTGATGCATGGACTGAGACTTAAAAACTGCAAAATACAATAGGATGTAAAAGCTAATTACAAACTTTATGGCATGAAACAATTAGTTTACTCAATGCTCTACTTTTTATTTTACCTAATGTACCACTGAACGTATTCTTTATTGTTGGAAATCATGTTGAAGTCCAGCTCTCAAGCTCTCTAAACAGAGGAGCTGAATGCAAGTTACTATGCTGCATATTAAAGGCACAACCTGGACAGGAGGGAACAGGCACACACAGTAGAAGCATTGTGCCTCAGAGATTCCTATTTAGATCCTGCATGCTTTGTAGCAGAACTGTAACATTCCTTGAACCAGAATAAATTTAAAATCCCTCTGACATTAATGAAACCATCTACATTACGAGAAAGCCTTTTAAAGTTCAAATTGTTGTTCATTGCCCTAAGGCTTCCTCACAAGCTTCTCAGCAGTCTCCACTGGCTGGCATGTAGTATGGATTCTTACTGCAAATAAACCTAATTAGTAGTACATCTGCATGGCAAAGTTAGCATTTTGAAGCAAAACACTTCTCCACAGAAAGGACGTGGAAGATATGAGAACTCTAGAGGTTTCTTCCTCCTTCTGAACAATGAAAACAGTTGAAATCAAGAGAGGATGATTCATTTATTTTCTCATTTAAGATACAACTAAAATATTTGGACTAGGTATCCTGTAACATGTGTTAGTGAACAACATTCAGCATACTTGCTTTAATGAATTTACAGGAATACAACTGAAGGAAGTGCTTGAGACTGTTTTATATTATAGGAGTGTGAGACTCAGAGGGATCACATTACATAGGCAATAGAAGTTATTAAATTATTCCTCTTCTGAGCTTAATATATACATGATATTTGAACACAGTTATTCTTAAAAAATTATTTGGTTCAGACTACTTAAAACTTATTACTTGTCAAAACTGTGTTAAGAACTGTGTTCAGATATACTTCTTATGCAGCTGCTGCTTTCAAAGAAATTTCAGTGGACCAAATGGAGTAACTCTTCTGCCTAAATGTTTCTTTGTCACTGGTATGAGAAAGCAACCAGTAGCTGCAAATCTTCAGATCAATGGTTAGTAACTCTGCTCTGAATGCCACTGGGTACTATTTCATTAATTCAGCTTTCTAAAACACTGCCCTGTGCTACTCAGCCATGTGAGCACTAAGGATGCTGACAGTTAAAACTCTTGAGATGATTCATGGCTCCAAAAGCCATGATGAAGGAGCTGTGGACACACAAGCTATTCAGTGTCCCTAGTTTAGATTAGCATGTCAAGCACAAAGAGACAAGAATTAATTAATTTTATAAGAATCTGCACGACAATAAGATGAAAACCAGAAAATATGAGTCTTCTCAAAACCAAAATATGGCAAAATAGCTTCTTTTCTTTCTCTGACATGAAATTTAGACCGGTGGATAATGAGAAAATGGCAGATGTGACATATCTCAAGTCTAATAAGGCTTTTGTCCTGTATGACACTGTTACAAGCTCTTATGGGAACACAGTCAAAAGTCACTGGAAGGTAAGTGAGTAACTGTATGTAAAACCACACAGAAGCAGCTGAAGATGACCTACAATTACTGTTTCTCTAAAGCATTATTCTACTCAGTACATTTCTTTATAAGTCAGAAAATATGATTTTTAAAAATTGCAGATGACAGGGAGTTTGCAAATGTTCTAGGAGAAGAGCATGAAATCCAAAATGATCTTGAAAATTAGAGAAACATTTTATGGATATGTACTTCAATTAAAACAGACACAGCACACTCCCCATTTAGGACACTGCTCATTGCTTAAGCCTCTTCAAAATGTAATGACCTTCATAAAAAAGAACAAAATTAACAAGTTCTTCAAAAAAACCCTCAAAACCAGTATATCCACGTTTTGATGATACATCCCTACAGATGCTGTACAGTCTCACATGGTCAAGCTCAAGACATCAGGGAGCTATACTTATAATCTTCCATTGTGCTCTGCAAGCACGAAAGGAAGAAATAAGATACAGAGACATTAAAACCTTCATAGACAACAGGACTGAAGAGGTGGATTTGAAGAAAATGTGATGATCTGGATCAGAGCACTGTGATTTATAATGCACCATATATAACAGTATATCAACTACATAAAACATAGTATACTACTTACATGATGAAATAGCCTTAAGTTGTGGTGGGTTTTTTGGGTTTTGGTTTTGGTTTTTTTTTTTTTTTTGTGGTGATTTTCTGGGGTTTTTTTGGTAGCTTTTTTTTTTTTTTAAATCATCAGGATGTAAAACCATGTAAGATCATTCAGAAAAAACTATCTTCCCCTTGAGGAGAGGGAAGGATTACAGGATTAGTAAATTCATTTATACATATGCGGTCCCCAATACAAATCTCTCACTTCCAAATGATGCATAATAATCACAAAAATAGGATCAAGAGAAACAAAGTCATTATGTTTACTTAAGAATACAGCTAACTGCTGTCACTGAAAAATGGAGAATAGCAAACCTGATCAACAATGTCGTTGACTTTATCACGCTCACAGTCCAAAATCACTCGCCTTTCTTTTTTTACCTCTAGATCTTGAAACAGGGAACGGTAAGTTTCATCTTTTCTGTCATTGTTAATATTTCCTACATTGATAGCAGTCACTTGCCATTTCTTCTCAGCAGCAGAATCCAGCACAGCTTGGAGTGTTGATAAGCCTAGAGAAGCACAGGAGAAAACAAAAGATGTGACTGATAAAGCTTGAGGAATAATGAGCTTTCAGAACATGATCTATGGGATTAAGCATTTAAGATCTTCCCGTAACCTGTTTGACCTGTGACACATTGTTAGGACTCAGAAATGGAGATATGTGTGGGCCCAATCAGTTCTCACATGATCTGGTAACCACAGTGGTAGTGGATTAAGGGTTGGACTTGATGATCTCAGAGGTCCTGTCCAACCCAGATGATTCTGTGATTCTGTGATTTCTATTTACATCACTGTAAGGAAGTAGGGTAGAGCCTTGTAAGAAAAACCTTTTGGTTTTGCGTCAGCCTTCTTCAGGATGGTGTTTTGCCAGTTTCACTGATCCATTGCTCTAATTCCACATGCTGGCAAAAAGGTCTCCTGGGAGAAAGATGATTCAATTATGGCAAGATGATCAGCTGCTTATTATGAAATGCTATTAAACTGCTTTTGTTCTCAGCACTTGACCAGTACTGTATTTAAACTCTGACCTCACTGAGGTGCATGGCAAAATTCTGATGTTCTGCAGAGGTGCTAACAAAGGCTTTTACTTCTGTTGCCTACAATCATATCTCTGATTTTGAAAGAAGCTTTGCTGAGATAAATTTTTCCATGTATATAAGTAAGCTCAATGATAACACCTACAAGCAGGTGACAGAAGTTTGCTTCCATTTTATCCTTTTGTCATGTTCCTGCCAGGAAGCTGTAATGTTACAATATAGTTGCAGCTGTACAGACATCAGTCAAGACTTTACTTGGCTGGTTTTCTCTTTCATAGATTAAAGAACAGAGTATATATACATGAAAATTACTGCTGGAAACAAATTTCTGCTACAAAACAGATATCGTTGTAACAATTTCCATCAGTACAGGAACTAGACTTGTAATGTTTAAATTCCTTCCTGAGAATTCTACATAATTCTAGAGGGTAATTTTAAGGAAAGCAGACAGCATTAATGAAAAAAAGAAAATTAGGCTTTTTCACAAGCCAGCTGACATTTTTGTGCATTCATTTCTCCTGAAGCCAGAGAACACCAGGAGGCATTTATTCAAGACAAATTTCTGACTTGGTATGTAAAGTAAGCTTCAGGTATAACTCTCATCAGGAAGAACAGTGGTTACTGCCATAAATGTAGAAAGAAAGGACTAAGAATTTATTTATCTGATAAATAAATACATTTTTAAATGTTCAGCTCGTGTTTATCAATTCAGCTCGATCAGTGAAAATGGTGATGACATAACAGCACTACACAAGGCTGGTCAGCAGCAAAGGTAAAAATATCAAGCTTCAATTATCAGTTTTCAGGTCCTCCACGCTGTCTGTATGTTTCTTCTGAGAGAAACACACTCTCAGAGGCAAAAATTAATAAAGGGTATTAATGTTAATACTATCTATTACAAAACATTCCTATATTTTACTCTTTTGATCTTCCATTTTTCCTCAGGATTCCATTTGCCTGAGGCGTTCTCTGCAGAGATGTCAAATGTATGCCTGGATTTCTTGTTTTATAGCTGGCAGATTTGTCAACCCCATACAGTTTGGTCTATTCTGATACCAGTAACACATTACAAAAGAATAAAACACACACACACACATAAATAAAAGCATTCACAGCAATACTTCTCTGGACATGGAAGTAACTGGAGAAATAACAGAAGCCGGACTGCAGAGGAGAAAACTCCAACAGCTTCAGTTCCTTTTTCTAACTGCAGGAATACTTGTGTTAGGAAACCTCATGTGCTTGGACCTCTTTTGGTTATCAGTTCTTTGGTTACAAACTTAACTCAGTGAGCTCTGAAAAGGAGGACTGAACAGACACTGAGTAAGTCAGCAGTTCTTCTACAGATAGAACCCTCCAATAGTGTTACCACTTTTACTAAAACCCACTGTTTAGTACTGGTAACACAGGAGGCAAAGAGGGAGAAAGAACACTAACCCACATCATATGAGAGCAACTGCCATACTCAGGCAGTAACAGCTTGGACATGCATCTACTGAATGGTCTCCCTTCTTAGAGACAGGAATGAGATATGAAATTGCCCCACACTTCAACCAGTCAGCTCTCAACCACAGCAAAGCTGTTAAAGGAGCAATAAATAATACTTTTGGAATAAGCCATCAAACTAATTCCTATTAGCTTTCACAGCTTCCATGTAGAACAAGTTTCTTCACCTTTTTTATCTCACTCCTGAAAGAAGAATTTTTAAAATTATGTTTCATTCCTTAAATGTCTATCACTGTCACTACATTAACACTTATGCAAACTTCTTCAGAGGAATTGTGGACCCTGTGTATTCAGGGGTTGATGTCAGTGTTGCTGGCTACAAACCACTTGACTCTGCAGGTTAACCTTGTGCAATCAGTGGGTGCACTGAGGAGCAACGATTTACACAACATAAAGGTAGGAGTTTCATGCCTTGGAGCTTATTATCACTGGGGTGCCTTGCAACAATTAAAACAAACAAATAAATAAAGGCATAACCAAAGGCTGACTACAAATAACAATTTCATGCTGTTATTCCTGGCCAGATTCATCCAGTACAGCTCACAAAAAAGAACTAGGTGTTTTTCAGTATGTCCTAAATATAAATCACACACAGGTCACATACCATGCACAGCTTGCTGTTTGACAGAATATTGGCTAAGCAAGTAGCTTTTCATTTGTCCTTTCTAAAAAGACAGTGGATGTTTCTGATTTTAATGTGGATTTGAAAAGGAGATTTCTCCATTTGCTGGAGAAATGGGCATAGGGTTCATCGTCACCCATTACATTACTGCTGAAGGGTATATCCCAGTATTGCCTTTTCTAACCTTAGTGCATACAACAGTGATAAAGAACTATCTTGAGGAGGCCACTTTAGCTTCCAGTCAACATAAATTTATAAAAAGGCACCAAAGCACATAGAAGCTATTGTCACCCCAATGCTCAACAAACCAAGTATGGTATAACCATCCTTTAAATCTAGAGGACTCTTACCATTTAATGTGCACTTAAATAATAAGTCTGACAAATGAACATGCAGATGAGCCACAAAATAACCTTTTCAAAGTGAACAGGAGAAAATAAGCATAGAGAAGTCAGTCAAGGACTACGGAGGACAACCTGAAAAAGAATTACAATGATGGAATTCCAGAAAGGGCAGTTAAAAAACCCCCATACTTCTGTATAATACTGCTTCTTCTCAGAAAACTAATTAATGTACCACAATTTGCAAGTGATTTTCCCCAGTTCATAACTGTTCTATTATTATTACTACAGACAATAAAGGGCATAGCACTTGAGGGGGTTGTACTGCAGGGTAGACTGCTCACAAGCAGTGAATATGGGTTTAGCAACAATAATAACAACAAAAGAAACCTAAGCCAACAGAGGAGAGGAACTTGTGTATTTTGTAACATCAGTCTCCAAAGAAGCAGGGACTGTGTCCCAGATTCTTCCTTGCTTGGTGCCCAGCTATCAGTTTTGCATGTGTGGAGTCAATCTGTGGTAGCAGACTGCCCTTCATACTCAGATGGTTTTTTCTCCTTATGTGTTTCTTTAAACAAACAAACAAACACAAAGAAACCAACTTCTCATAATATGTCCTGTAATAATTCCATTTGTATTTCAGCAATTTTTTTTCTGTCCCAAAAGCTCATTTCTAAATTTAGGTTTACACTTGCTGCAGGTAAATACTCCTTTCCTCATTTATTTTTCTAATGCTAATTCAGCATTTCAGTGACATACTAGCAATCAGCATACAGCTAAAAAGTACCACATCTTACCTCTGTCACTGTCATACAAATATGCAAACTTTGTCCACTGATAGTATTCGATCAAGCTAAGAAGAGCTCCCTTGAGGTCAGGTCTCATCTGAATGACAAAGGGATGTGTTCCATCTGTTGGGAAGCTGGGAGTTATGAAGGAGACATGAAGAGTCCCACAGAATGATGTTATGGTATTTACAGACTTCTTGTCATAAAATCCAAAAATTGCAAAGACTCCTCTTGAAAACTGGGAGCAGACTAGGAGGGAGAAAGAAAAACAATTAGGTGGAAGAACATTTTAAAAATAATTTATTGAAAACACTGTTATGCATATATTTCTGACAAATAACAACATTGTCCAATCACATACTAACAAGAGAAACAGAAGTACTCTGCTATGGAGATTATTATTTGTTAGTACTATCACTCAGTAATATACAACTTCTGCTAGAAACAACAATAAAAATCAGAAATGTGGTTCTTGCTCCAAGATACAGCAGCGAGATTAGAAATAAAACTAAGTCTTAAATTCAATTTATATTGTAAAGAACAGTGATATAAACATCAACAGCAACAATAATTTATAAAATGAGTCATTATGACCACACATAGCATTATGGAAATAGATAACTTTTTATCTTGTAAATAAATTGGCTCTAAAGCCAAGACTCACTGAGCTTTTTATAAAGCCAAAGCTAGAAGCAAATCTATTAACAGCACAAGAGAAGTTAATGTACTTTAAAACCCTTCAGTTTCACAACACATTTTCAATTCCTGCTTGGTAGGACTCAGCAAAATCTGGTCCCTCTGGATGCCACTTACAGTCAAGCTGCAGGAAGTACAATCTCATAGGTGTAAGTAACATGCTGATTATTCATTTTTTTATCACAGGAAGCAATCCAAGCCAACTGATGATGCTACCAACTACCATGGCCTGTGTAAGAGCTAGCTCTGGGTTATTCCCGTCTTTGACACTGCCATACTAGTGTATAAATTCTAAAACCAGGGTACACTAAAGGAATTTTAATTTACAACTAATTCTCATTCATCATGAACGTATTTTTTGGTTTGCTCACAGTCAAGTCCCTTGAAAAAGATTTGCTGACTAAAGAAATCATCTCATCAGCCTTACTGCAATCCCTGCTACACCTGGCCTGCTTATGCATGTAAATCATAGTTTAATTGAAGCTAAATTTATCCAGCTATGTAGCTCACTAATCACTAATATAATTCACATAAGGTTAAAAAAAGACATTTTAAAAATTTCTCAGATTTTAATTAATGTTAGTACATTTTTTTACTTAAGTTTTGCATCTTTAATTTTTTTTTTCAAATGCCTTTTTATTTCCCTTTATGCCTGTTATTATTTGTTGCTATTCTCTTTTCCTGGCTTTGCCTATCTTTGTTAGCACAGTCATCTCTCATACTCTAATTATTTCTACACTCCAATTAAAAGCACCTTAACAGTATGGGTGAAACTCTAAGTCTGCCAATTTCAACAGTTATCACCTATTAACTTTAATTAGGTCAGAATTTCACCTCAGGTGAGAGAATGCAAATGATGAAAAAACTTGCTTATGAGCAATAACACTTTACAGAAGGATGCTGCAGGTTTTCCAGGACTAGAGTACAAGATGGTCAGACCTCTTCAGTTCCAACTGCAAATTGCTATGTAAAGTTCCAGTATTTATCTCAAGTGAATTAAGGGTATAATACTGCTCATTTTGAATATAAGTCTTTGAAAAAGGCTTTGAATTTTCTGAACAGGTTTCCTGTTTAAGTTACTGGAGCTCCTTGTTCTATTCCAAACCACTGTGCTTTGCTGAGACAAAATCAACTCATTTCCTCCCCACACATTGTTTGCCATCTGCAGTGAAGATTATATTCTTTCTAAACTTGCTATACTAAATGTGCTAAGGTCTCATAATTCACCTTCACAAAGGCACAATAAAATAAAGCACTAGTTTACATTTGGATCCCTGGGCAAGAATTCTTCAGAAGACTGCAGCTGGCTCACTACTTTGTTCTGTATTTAAACCATTTTAACACTGCATATAAGGTAATGGAGACAACATCATCCCAGCCACGATCACTGAGAAACAAAAACATTTTATTTCAGTGTTGCTGACTCCTAGGATGCAATCACATCTCCCATCACACCTACAGCACACTTTCTTCAATCACTTGTCACTGGCTTTAGGCATGGATGAAATAACATTGCCTGCAACTGCCAATCACCAGGGCCAGCTGCAGGCACCAGAAAACGTGAAAAATGTATGTGGGTGGTACCTGCTCAGAGGCACACTGCCACTCCTAACAGAGAACAGCCTGGCTCTGGGGAGCACTGTGCTCTCATCTCTGCCTCAGTTCCTCCCCCATCCTTCCCTCCCCTTCCTGACACAGGAGAGATCTGTACCTCTCAGGCCTCAGCTAAGCATCTTCAGGGTAATAAACTTCAATCTGCCTATGCTGTTGGGGGAAGTTTTAATTAAGGCTCTGTCCTGGCTGCTGAACTCATGTAACAAAACAGAACTCCACTTCCATTTAAAAAAAGGCACTGCTATTTAGCTGTCTGCCTGCGCAGCACTGAGGCTTTATCTTTTTCCTGCTGTCACCTCAGTGAGTAGGCTGGTGGTGGGCAAGAAGCTGGGAGGGGGTACACAATCAGGCCAGTTGATCCAAATATGCCAAAGGGATAGTCCATGTCATGCTCAGCCATTAAACTGAAGTAGAGGAAGAAGGTCTCTGAATTCCATGCTAGTTGTTGCTTGGAGACAGGCTAGGCATCAGTCTGGCATCAGGGAGGGAGTGATTGCCTTTGCATCAGTTGGCTGGTTTGGGTTTGTTTTTTTTTCTTCCCCTCTTTTCTTCACTTACTATACTTATTACATGTAAGTCTTCACCTGTACCCATGTATTTTCTCACTTTTGTTCTTCCTATTTTCTCCTCTGTCCACTGGGGCAGAGGGGAGTGGGTGAGCAGCTGTTTGGGTGCTTGGCTGCTGGCTGGGATGAACTCAGGACAGGGGAAAAATGTTATTCCACCTTCTGCCCATAGGACAGCCCTCTTAATACCACTGGCCTGCACCCATAGGTGTGAAGGAGGTCTGTACCCCTTTAGTGATGTGCAACCTATCTATTCTTTAGAGGAAAACTGCTATTCTTCCAAAGTGAACATCCTTCCTGACACAGCACAAATTCCTACTACCACTGTTCAGTAGTTACTATTGACCAAACAGTTCTCTGGGATTAACACAAAGGACAGCCCTCCCTACAATTATCTTTACAGCTGGTAAATCATCACTCCTCACATTTATGTGACATCTTCTGGGGAAGAGGGGCAAATCAAGCATTTTCAACTCCTCTCTTGCACAAAGTGAGGGACAAGAAGAAAGTCCCACCTCCAGCTGGCTATGTGAAGTCACTGCACCTCTAGAAACTTGCAGGAGCTACAGCTTAAAAGCTGAATGCCACACATTCATGTATACAGTCCTGAGAAATAACAAGGCAAAAGCGAAAACATTTCATATTTTTAAAGTATTTTTAATAATTTAAAAATTATTAGGGAAACCGGCCACATAGATATAAACTCTATTTTAATCCAAACCCTGCATGGGAGACTAAAACCCTTTAACACAAACATTGAAATTAAGGACATGGGTCAGACAAATTCAGGATCAACTTCAACTCAGGTAAAAATAAAGTTTTCATCAGCAGTGATCACAGTTATACACTGAAGCACCTCAGTGCTGAGCTTTTCTGTATAAAATTCCTCTGAAGAGAAGTGAGGGTGCTCCTATGCCATTTAATAAGAACTTGCTAAAATAAGCATTTAGACTTTATCTCAAGACAAATGCTTGCAATTTTTCTGGGGCATTTGGTCTCAGAATCAGGAGGGATAAGAAGGAATGGTATTTCCAAATACATAAGGGTGGTCTAGTGGATAATAAGTGTAATTGTTTTTGGCAGGACTCCCACCTTAATCTATGCTAGCATTATTATTGCTGGGAGACATTAGTTTTATAACGGTGAATCACAAGCTGTTCACAGTTGTTAGATTAAAAAAAAAAAATCATGACAATTAGGACTTGTAAGCCATTGAAACATGAAAGAACTATTTTATTACAGACATTAGAAGCAACTGCCAGGATTAATTTCTTTCAAGCTCTTCTATATGTATTGTTTTTCCTTGGGCATATGTTTGTCCTTTCTGGAAATAGCCAATGGCCTACTTAGCAACAAGAAGGTAAGAAAAGAGACAGCTCATTTTGCAATGACTTTTCTAGAGACTCAACTCCAGGAAACTGCGAATTTCAAGAAACAGGGTAAATAATTAAAGGTACCTGAGAAAAAACAATTCCCAGAAGGCTTCACTATAGTTAAAAATTAAGTACTTTATATTTGACTTCTCCTTGTTCTACTAATATAGTCTGGCAGAAACCTAGTCTGCCCTTGTTTTCTTGAAAACTGAAAATGTGTCCCAGTCTTTTCTTCCAGGAGCTAGGGCCCACATTTGTTAAACAACAAAATTAAGCTTAAGAATTAAGCAATAAGAAACAGGTGCCTTGTCAGAGGAGGGACAAAACTACTTGCTCAGTTATTTGCTCTTCCATTGTTAACCATACTTGTTTCTTTTTAGACTTCCTTTTTATCGTGATGCTCTCAGAACTTTCTCTTTTGCATGTTCTCCACTTCACTATCCATTTTTGTCAATAAACTGTACAGGCAGGATAACCTGGTATTTAGCCCTGTGGCAGCAACTGGTTCCCCAAAACCAAAGAAATACAGCAACATGACAGTTTAGGAATGATAGTTCATGTTCATGATGGAAGGCCTGAATCTTTGGAGGCATAAGATCATTTAGAAATAGTTGCGTTTGAATACAAATGCTTATAAACTATTTTGGATAAAGTCTTCCTAAGCCAAGGTTTCCCTTCCAAAGGGAGAGTAATGAACCTAATAATTGTTTACATTCAGGGACAATTAAATTGGAAATAGAAAATTAGCAAAATGCTCGCTTGAATAATGACACAAATGCTGAATAGAATGTGAATATAGGTAAGTTTCCCAGAACTGTTATTATGCCTATTTTTTATAAGACTTTTTTATTATGACTGTATTTTTATAAGAGTTTTGATACTTGGTTTCTGTCCAAAGATGAAAATTTAAAATGACTGAGAAAGTGCTTAGATTTTAAATGCTGTGTAGTATTTATGTGACTTTATATGTTACTCTATTACACTAAATTGGTTTACTACAGTGCTTACAAACTGTTTTAATATTAACACAGGCAAATAATTTAACCATACCCAATAGATTAACCATTCTCTTACTTCTAAGAGAAAGAGAATATATCACAAGTGTAAAGAAAGAGTCAAGCACTGCCTCTGCAAAAGAGGACCAAACACAAAGGAACACTCATGGTCTGAAAAGCTGATGGATAAGCCGGAAGCAGCCAGGAACAAGACAAGAAAATTCGAATGCCCAGTTGTTAATTTCAGCTTCTGAAAGGCAACATTAAGAACAAGCAGAGAGTAAAAAGGAACTACAAACAGTACATTGAACAAAAGTAGGAAAAAATAAGCAAGCACCACAGCTGCCAAAAAGAATTCACTTATGATTGAAACTGAACCAGAAAATCATTATGAAAAAAAACCAATGTGAATCATTTCCAAAAACATTAAGAAAACGATAGCATAGAAGAAAGTATACTATATACACTTTTATAGGTGAAATAATTTTTTATAGTAACATATATATAATCTGCATGGTCTGTTGTACCCGTTCAGCTTATACTATTACCTTCTAGATGTGAGTGGTACACTTCTCTTCAGGAAGAACAAATAAGGCATAGGGAATTGTGTCAATCCATCCAAAGTGTTATTTAGCATCATGTAGGACTAGGGGGTTTGGATCTTGATGATCTTTAAGGTTCCTTCCCAATCCTAACCATTTTGGGACTATGATTTAAATAGCACAAGTTGAGATGAAGTTACTTTTTCTAGGGCCATGGCAGCCCAACTAAAATTGGGAAGAAACTGTTCCCCAAAGCTCAGCGAAGAGCACAAGAGTCAAAAGATAAGACAATGGACCAAAGCTTCATGCTTTGAATCAGTGAAGCACGGACAGAGAAAGCAAATAAAGGCTGGCATTTTAAAATCTTAGGATATCCTTTACTAAAGTTGAGAGACAAATCAATGCCACTGGAAACACCAATGGCAATCAGAATTAAAATGAGATATACTTCTGGATGACAAAACCCTGAATCACATAGAAGACCACCCTTTTTTTCCTCTTTTTGCGATTTTTAAAATAAAATTAAAATTTCATGGTGCTGGAATTGAGCATTAAAGAAAATCTGCATGCTTGAAATTACAGCTACTCAATACTTATCTAAACTCCGTATCTTCCTCTTTGGAGATTGTGTGTATATATATATGTATCATGGTAAAAAACACACCTCAGAGGGAAAGCATTTAGTATTGAGCTCACACACAAAAACGTAGCATTCACACCCAAACAAGTGGTGTGCCTGAATCGCTGGTATGGGGACCAGCACTGTTTAAGATCTTTGTTGGCAATGTGGATGGTAGGATTGGGTACACCCTCAGGAAGTTTGCCCACAACACCAAGCTGTGTGGTGTGGGTAGACACGCATGGGAGAAAGGAGGCAATCTTGAGGGACCTTGAGAGCTGGGCCAAGGCCAACCTCATGAAGTTCAGCAAGGTCAAGTGCAAGGACCTGCACACAGGTCAGGGTAATCCCAAGCAAAAATACAGGCTGCGTGGACAATGGATTGAGAGCAGCCCTAAGGAAAATGATGTGGGGGCACTGGTTGATGAGAAGCGTAACATGAGCCAGCAATGTGAGCTTGCAGCCCAAGAAGCCAACCATATCCTGGGCTGCATCAAAAGCATGGCCAGCAGGTCAAGGGAGGTGATTCTCCCCCTCTACTCTGCTCTTGTGAGACCCCACCTGGAGTACTGTGTCCAGTTCTGATGTCCCCAGCAGAAGGACATGGAGCTGATGGAGTGAGTCCAGAGGAGAGTAATGAAAATGGTCAGAAGGCTGGAGCACCTCTCCTATGAAAACAGGCTGAGGGAGTTGGGGTTGTTCAGCCTGGAGAAGAAAAGGCTCTGGGAAGACCTTACAGTAGCCTCGTGTACCCAAAGGGGACCTAAAGGAAAGCTGGGCAGAAACTTGTTACATAGGGCATGTAGTGATACCACAAGGAAGAAAAGTTTCAAACTGAAAGAGGGTAGAGATTTAGATTAGGTGTTAGGAAGAAATTCTTCACTGTGAGGGTGGTGAGACACTGGAACAGGCTGTCCAGGGGAGCTGAGGATGTCCTCTCCCTGAAGTGTTCAAGACCATGGTACAGGAGTCAGAGATAGATTATTTTTAAGCTCCCTTCCAACCCAAACCATCCTATGATTCTATGAGAAGTAAAGAATGATGTGAACCTCATAAATACTTCAGTGATGAGTTTCTCACCTCTACATTCAGCGTTCAAGAACAAAACAACATACAGCAGCAAACAAACAACCTGTAACAGAACAGGGTTCTCAGCACTGCACAGAGGCAACTAGGAAAATCCTCACAGCCTCAGGGAGGAAAGAAAGTAAAATTTAAATCCTGAGGCTAGACTGTTTGTAGGGGATAGTCACTGGGGAGAAATAAAAAAGGACATTTTTTCCACCTTTCCTGGCAGGACTCTGGTCTTCAGTCATTGCTACAACCTGAACTGTTTGTTTGGAGACTGTGCAACCAAATGGAACTTTCCACATTATATTATTAGCAGAAGTGGCTTTTGATCATTGTGCAAAATTAAGAGTCAAAACCTAGCTTGCTGCAGGATGAAATGAACTCCAAGACCAGAGGAGAGACAGATTAATCTATTTCAATCAGTCAATCATACCTCGCACCAGGGAAATAAATTTTGTGCCAATATGGAATATTTTAAGCAAGTACAAAAAGCCTTCAAGAAGTTAGTGGCCATCTGTTAGGCAAGTACATGATGATAGAGCACTGCTTCTCTATATGCTAATGCTGTACTAATGAAGGTGGTAAATAAGCATCATGTTCAGATTTAAACAACAGGTCAGAAAAACAGTCTGTTTCAATGACAGCTGCAATTACATATTGCTTGGCTGGGCACTGGAAGCATTGGAGAATCTTTTCATTGTTAGGGCAGTTACCATGATGCAAAAGAAACCACTGCAAACACCACAGGAAGAAGCATGTTAAAACAATCATGCTTCTACAAATAAAATAACATTCCTGTAATAAAATTAAGATGCAATGCAAGGCTTCTCATCAAAAAATAGCACATGTTCTATGCAGTTCTTACATAGCTCTTCAGAGAAGTGTTAGGATCCTAGTGTATTAATCTAAATAGCAATTACTGCCAGCTGAAGGAGATAAAATGCTTCCTGAATCCTTACTCTGGTGACTTGGCACCTCTGTTAAGTAACAGAAATACAACTTCATCTTGGCTCCAAAAGCTGCTGTCACCAAAATCAGAACATTCTTCAGTAAGCTTCTCTCTCCCACCTGCTTTCTTTCTCTCCTCCCACCATCCCAAATAAAACCCAAGCTATTTCCATTAAAGTACATGAAATTTAAGTCATTAGTTTCCTTCAAATCTAAGATCTCATTTTGCAAATCTTCCTGTCCAGCTTTCTGGCTGTACCTTTCCCAACAATAACAACTATGCAGTAATACAGAATTGTGAGTGTCTGACAAAGTATTAGCTCCCAGATGTAGAAGCAGGTAATAAATTCCGAGAAATTACTGGCATTTCAGAGCCATGCTGCAAGTCATACAGAAGTCAGTTCTTTCAGGGCCAGGCTCTCAGTTTGTATGACCAGCATTATTTTACTGAATTTAACACAGCCAATATAATTTATTCCAAATGAAAAACTATAGCTCTCTGTTTTACTGCGATAACTTTCAAGAACTTTTCAAACAGTTATATACAACAACACTCATTATCTCCTCTTCCCCTTAATCAGCAATGATGGAAGCATCTCTTTTCTACATTTCATTAAAGTAATAATCTCCTTGTTCCCAAGAAAATGTCATTGCATAAAACTGAGCATTTCAAACCTTGTACAAGGACTTGGAAAGGGATAAAATTAACATGCTTGCTGCAAATACTTTTTGTTAAAATGTTGGCAGATTTGGATTGAGGTTGTGAAACTTGTTTTTCTTCTCTTGAGCAAGAAGGACCAACAATTACTAAAGAAGAGATTGTCTAACACTGCCTGAGAACACCTTACACTATCTAAAAGGAATCACAATTTCAGCACTGAAGTTCCTTAGGATAGGAACAGCTACAAGACTCTAGGGCTGCCTCGTAAAAATACTAAAAAAAAAAAAAAAATTGGCACAAATTTTAAGGAAAGTGCTTTAAGGAATAAAGAGTATTTCCTGAGGCAAAGACCATAGAAAATATGTAAGTGATCTGCTACTCTCAGAAGACTTCACACTACATTTTTAAAGGAACAAACTGTTATCTTTCAACTGGTCATTTGTGTCCTGCCATACAAATTATTCTGAGAAAGTCAAGATGTTTAGTCCTAAGCATTTATTGCTTACATATCTCTCTGAAATGATGCAACTGGGAG
Source organism: Florisuga fusca (assembly GCA_038090715.1). NCBI lineage: Eukaryota > Metazoa > Chordata > Aves > Apodiformes > Trochilidae > Florisuga > Florisuga fusca. The sequence continues at coordinate 11,593,573 of JAAWXA010000025.1, read as the reverse complement.
TCTGCTTCATGCACCCAGCACAGTCCAGGCTACATCTTGTCACTAGATTACTGAACCTGGCATAAATATCTCTGTAGACAGAAAGTATCTCACACAAACTAATGTTTAAATGTAAAAATGAGCAAGACAAGGGTTCTCAATTCCCTGCATTGTTGTGGGTCTAACAGATTCTGCCCCCCACAGGAAAAAGGATGGGCCTCTTCCCCCTGCAGCAGCTTCCACCCAGCACTGTCCCCAACCTAGACTACTGACCCACAGCAAAAGGCATCCTATACCTATATGTGATATTTCAGTGGCTTTTTAGGATGCATTTCCAGACACAGTCCAATTTCCTGTAACCTCTTGCAGATTTCTGACATTCATTGGGATAATCACCTGGGTTATCAGATTCACATCACATACCTTCCTATTTGCAAGATTTTTTTTTTCTTTCAACAACTGTGGAAATAACAGAAACATTATTTATTTGTGAAGTATCCAAATACCATTCAATAAGTAGTAATACAAATCAGAAATGCAGCAAAATCCTTTTAATTAGGACACCTTAATGAACAGATTATGGTCCTGATCATATGACTTTTTTAATTAAGAGAATAAGTTATTAAAAATAAAAGCATGGAGAGCTTTAGAATTATTCAAATGAGCACTTACTGCAAGCACAAGAAGAAAATTTATATTCCTTGCCACTCCTTTAATCTTTGACAACTTGATACATTTCAAAATGCATTGAAAGCTCCTAACTTTTTGGCTCCTCTTTAGGAAAATTCAGTTTAGCACTGGTGGAATTAAGTTTTGGTTAAGATGAATTCAAGATATGATAAAGCATATAATTACCAGTTACTTTAGCAAAGCAATGATTCATCCATCGAAGTGGTAAATATTGCAATATCTGCTTCACTTTGACTGAAATTACAGTTTCAGATTTTTTTCCTCCTGTGTTCAGTGGGGCTAATTAACTTAGGTGAAGTTTTGCACTGTTTAACCTCTAAATTCTACATTACCTGACAAAATTTGAGTACTTATCATATACTGCATGCTATATACAGATATATACATACATGACATCAAAATAAAAAAAAAAATTTATAGAGGAAATGTATCCAGTGTCTAAAACAGTGTATACCCTCCTGCTTGGCACTGTGATAGTGTCTGAAGGTCACAGACATACCATGCATGCTCTCTGATTGTACATAACTTTTTCAGAGGCTTGCAGGATTACTGGACTGTGCTTTATAAAATTATACCATCCACCCACCATTACTGCTGTTTCTGTGATAACCCAAGTCAATGAGCCCATTTCAATGCCAGGAAGCTCTCTGCTGTGCATATAAGATCAGTAACTAATATTTGTAAACTGAGTAAACTAGGCTTTTTCATCATAAGGATTTGGTTTTATGCTTTCAAGCTTATGGTAATTTAACTGATGTAAACAATCACTAAAATATTTACCAACATTTTTTAGTAAACACTATTCAGTAAATTTATTAAAGCACATTAGAAGTCTTGCAATTTCCCTTGCAAATAGTCACCTAAAACTGTTTATTAGGAGCTTCTAGGCAAATAATGGTCTTTTCCAGGCACATTCACATCACAAAACTGAAATCTACTTCTCCTTTGTATCAAGTATCAGAAAAAATGATTTAGTACAGCATCTTTCCAGAAAACTGCTGGTTGCTTCCACAAAGCTGCATCACCTTAAAGCAGCCAATGACAATCCCTGTAGAAATAGATTACAGCCATTAGGAAAAAAAAAAAAACCAAACATAACACCTACACTGCACATCAAAATGCTATTCTAATGCTACTGCCCGAGGAACACATCTGTAGAATGGAAAGCTGCTATTGAAGATGGAATATATGAGTTTCAGGGGCTTAACTTTGTGCTAACATTAGGTTATTCTGTGGACAAAGTACCCACTAGAAGTCTGAGTACATTGGTGGTACTACTGAAATGCATCCTGCAGTCAAGTTTAATTCAAGAAAATATGTTTCTTACGCTTGTAAATCACTCAATAATGAGCAGCAAGCAGCAGAGTCAGTGTTAATTAAGAAATTTCCTTCAGAAAAAAATTCTTAATCCAAACTGAATCACTCAGGTGCAAGCACCCATGTATTTTCAGCAGGTATGAAAAACTTAACTCCATTTGGACAGAAGTAAAATTTGATGCGATGGCTTACCACTAGAACTGGCTATGTTGGTAGGTATAAATCTTGAATTGAATATTTCAAGTTGTTTTGCTAACAACATTCTAAAATGAGTTCATCCCAAGAACAGAAGTATTAAGTTTTAAGTCTTTTGATGAAGTACTTCATTTCTCACACTGCAGTATGAACAGGTTATACCAGCTCCTGCCCTGCCCCCTCCCAAAACAAAAACCGCCCAAACAAGCAAACAAACTAAATAAAAAACAACCAAAAGATATTCTATTTGCCCATGTTGACACCTTGCACAGTCTTACCATTAGTGTCTGGTTTCGGGTTTTGTTTGAAATTCTAATTGACTAAAACAACCCTAAATGCATCACTTTCCAAAGAAGTATTACCTCTCTTCTCTCCTATTATTTTAAAAAACACATGACTTTCAAACAATTGTAACATTTTGGGTGGGTTCTGGCTTGTGAGGTGAACACAACTGGCAATACACAGTAAATCATACTTTTGATCTTGAAGACTGATTTATTACAAGTGGCTATTTAAAATTTGTAACACAGGCCAGTTGGAGTGGCTGCTGTGCATTGCAGAGAGTAATGAGACTCCAGCTCCAAAAAAACCACAGAGCCTCAGCTCTAATAACATCCTCTGTTACTTTTGGCAAATCAAATTGGGTTTATTTGTAGACTGAAAGTATTTCTCGACTCCTCACAGAAATGCAAGAATGATAAAGTTTAGAATGAGACAGGTGTTATTCTTTCATTGATGAAGACCACATCTGATACCACTAGGAAACAACAGCTTCATCAGCTGCTGAAGTTCAAGTTTAACAGCTAAGACTTTTTGCTTTAGCCTATATACTGAAGAGATGAATGTGCTTTCTAGTGTTTCCCCTACCTCAAATTCAGTAGCTATTCCAGATTTTGTTTAATAAGGCAGGGAGGTTTCTATGCTTGAATATTCTGCTATTTTTCCAAAGTTACATCAGGAAACAAGATTTAGATTATTCAAAATTATGATTATTAAAAGTATTATTTATCTCTATAAGCCACAATTACTCTATTTAACTGAAATGCCACCTGTATTATGATAATTTTGTTCAGGGTAATCTAGAGTCTTGCACTGTTTGCCTGGAGTAATCAGTTCTTGCACATGCAGCATCTTAGAATGCACAGCATCCGGCTTTTAAAATCGCTCCTATAAACACACCTGATCAGTATGTAATGCAGAAAAGTACAGCACTCTGTAGCATATGGCATGCAAAGCAGTGACGTGAAGAGCCTGCCTAGATCTCAGCTGGGGCATGCCACCTAGTTTGTTCCATAACACTTATTTAACCATATGGCTCATCCTAGGTGGCAAGCCACCAGTAAACCACAGGTGTGCATTCTTTCACTTGAATTCATGAGCCATGTGACAAAGCTGAAATCAGCTCTTTTAATCACGTATTAAATACCAGCTCTATTGTATGAATTTACTTGTGGTTTACTACAGGAAACAGAAATTCTGCGTAACACCTGCATATGGGTACTTAATTACATTAATGACTGTTTATACACATTTCCCTTTGGAGAACAAGGCCTGATCTGAAATTCACTGACAGTGACATAACCCACAGAACAAGGATGATGCATTTAAAAGGACAAATTTAGAGTAACCGACCAACAGTAAATGGGTTCTCCAAATTCCTCTGAATTAGAGTCATCAACATGGGGGCTTGGACTAGATGATCTCTAGAGGTCCTTTCCAACTCCTAACATTCTATGAAAATCTCTGGCTCACTTATTCATGAGGCACACCTGAAAATTTCAGCCAGCTCACTGGTTTTCCCCAGTCTTGGCTCTTACAATGTTCTTACTTCAGACCCACTAGACCCACTCTATCAGTGCACTGTTTCTCCCTTGCTTTGCACCAGGCTAGAAACAGAAATTCTGTTTCAAGAACTCTGAGCTCCCAAGGCTGCGTCCCCAAGAAGACTTCAAATCCACAGAGCCTCTTGTATTTCAAACAAACACTGCCATTTTGTTGCACTATCACAGGTACACTCTCGTGCTTCATAAATCAGAAAAGGCTCAACCACAGAAGAAACTTTCTTACTGCTCTCTGTATCAAGGTATGCTAAAAATGTTGTAGATCACCTAGCTGAACTATTACGTAAACCAGGACTGGGATTTTTCCCTCCCCCCCCCAGCTATTTCACCTTTTCATCAAGCATTCTTTTTGGAGATGCTGTGAAATGCCTTGCCCTGAAAACTAAAAGTGCTTTATTCCATCCTCTGTGAAACCCAGAAAAAAAGAGAGAGAGCCAATTTCAGAGTTGTCCCAAGCAAAGCTGGTGTTTGAATACCTGAAATTAACAGTGAAAAAACTTACAAGAACAATAATTTGAGTATGTATATATATGAGATACAGTAACAGCTTAATCTTATTCTCACTGGAGTCATTGGAAGTTTTGCTATTTACTGAAACAGGAAGAAGATCAAACAGGAGAAGCTTAATAATCCACGTTCACTCAGCATTGTGCAAATAGCACTCGACTAATTCAAGGCACTATTGTAACATACAGCATGGGTCTGTGCAGGAAAAAGAGAAGCCTCACTCTTCAAAGATACGGAACATTTTTCTACCACAGTAATGCTGAGAACAATCCATTCATCATGCTTCAGTGTGCCAGTCCTGGTCAAAGAGCTCCAGGATGGGGCTCTGTGCCCAATTCTCAGCCATCAGGGCTTGAGTCCCCACACAACTCACCACCTTGCAGACACCCAAGTAAATCCCTCTGAAAATGTGGTTCTCCAGTCTGAGGAAGCCAATGACTCTATAAAGTTATGAGTGCAGAGCATCAGGAAGAGCAACTCCATGCACAGATTTATTTGGTCTTAATCAATCCAGAACCAAAACGCATTTTTACAGTATTTAGCTTTACTAGGATATTTTATGTAACTGCAAGAATAAATTTGTTTAGATACGAATAAGTAACGGAGGAGATAATATACATATTGCTATCTTTTGTCATATAAATGCTGCTCAAACACCTCATCAACCCTTACAGTGGAGACAGACTGACAGAATGGTAGAGAAATTTCAGACCTTTGTAAGACACCTTAACCATATGTCTTGATCAATTTATATGCAGATCCCTTCCCCGAGAATAACTTTTTTGCACCAACTGTTAGCCCATATTGTTGAACTGAATCTAGAGTGAATATAGGAACAGTTCCCTTTTAATATGAAAGGAGATAAAAACGCAAATAAAATCAAAGATTTTTTTTTACAGCAGCCTGACAGGTTTTTATACATATCATAAAAAGATGCATACTTACAGTTTAAAAAAATAAATTACAAGAATTACAGACAAAAAGTAGTTAAGTAAACTCATTCTAAGTGTAGATATCAATCATATGGTATATGGAAAGCTGACACAGAGAAGAACAAAGGGAAGGAAATAAAGGGGAGGAGGGGAAGCAAAGGCTGCTAGAAGTCAAAAATAAAGCACAACCTCTCCTTGTTTTCTGCTGAATGCATTATCCCAAGGCTTGATGCACCTACCTTACCAGTAGGGATTTCTTAAGTATCTTAAGTATCACACAAGTAGAAAATTGTGCCAAGAATGTGGACAATTAGGCTATCCTAACATAAGAATCAACTCTGTTCTCATGAGTTTGAAATCTGCATGCAATGCAGGAGATCACAGAACTATGCAATGGTTTGGGTTGAAAGGGACCTTCAAAGGTCACCTAGTCCAACACCTGTGCCATCAGCAGGGACATCATCATCAACTAAGATACATATGTATGCTTTGTATATTTAAATGACAAATTAAAAACATTTTTAAAGTAGAGGGACTATTTTTTATTACTTAGGTAAATATGATGTCCTTGAAATACTGCAGATGTATCATTCATTACACAGTTGTTTATTTCAAAGGAGGTATGGATTTCTTGTAACTAAAAATATGAAATATTTTTTACTGCTTTTATTGCTAGTTTAAAAAGGTAGACTGTGCTGTAAAATGTGCTTGTTAGGGATCTAAAATAAGGAATTATTTTCCCTAAGTGGACACAATTACCTGAGCTTTCAGACATAGTGCTGCATTCCAGAGAACAATGCTGAAATAGATTAATAAACATTAATGTAACATAAAAGTTCAGCATAATATGGAGCAGGGATACAAGATAAAAGGTTAATCAACACTGGTTATGGCAAAGGTTTTCAACCTGCTCCACACAAATAGAGAAAATAAATGACTTTTAAAATATATATGTAACCATTCCCAGCTTTCCCTGGAAAGTTCAAATGATAACCATGCAAGTCAGAATTTGACAAGCACGTGCTGAGACCCTTGGACAAAGGATATCTCAACACTGTTCATATCTTATGTAAAAATGCAACCTGACCTGTGTCCACTGAACTCCATTGAAAAGCTTACTCTGTCTCAGATTCATTTTGGGGGATACCAGCTTAATGAAACTGCATTAAATTGATGATTTGAAGAATTATTTATTAAAAAAAACGGTGCAATGCTTAATTTTCTTCTACTTTCAACTTCATTTGTCCTTTTTAATTTTTTTAGTTCTTTATATTATTAGCACAACAGCAGTGCAGTAGTTGAGTAGTTTGAGCCTTAGGGTAGTTGAGTTCTAAGCTGTCCATAAAACTTTTCTGTTGGATTCAAAAACCTTCCTACCAGTTTCATACAAAAATCACAGGTAGTAAAGATGACTGAGACTGCAAAAATATTCTCATCTAAGACACTCTCTTTCCAGGGCAGGACCATGTCTTGGACCCAGTGGCATCTCTTACTAGAGATTTCCACCTATCATGAAGAAGTCTTACATCCACTATGGGAGCTAAGCAGTGACATCTGTAACATGAAATGACAAAGTATATTAAAATTATCTTTAGGCACCAACTTACAGAAACGAAGAGGGTTTAATTCACCAGAGCATGCCCTTGTTGGGAGTTTTGAAAATGCACATTCTGACTTTAGCAAAGCCATCCTAATACTTGCTGGCTGTGTCTGCAGAGACAATCTCAGACTTTCAATCACTGCAAAAGCCAAGTCTTAGCCCACACATTACTGTTAGTGGATGCCAAGCTGCAATTACTGCACAGTATCAACAACATCTTTTGCAGGGTGAGTTTTTACCTCAGTAACACATCTTCAAGGTATACGGAAAAAAATAATCCCCTTTACAGTATCTTAAAATAATGGGTATCTTTAAAAACATCTAAGTACTTGTATTTACTTACAGAGTTCTTACTAGCAGAAACTATACAAGAATTAATCACATTCATTTGATTTGACATTGTAACTCTCCTGTGGACACTCTTACTCTGGAATACTCCTTAAGAAATACACCCTGCACTACAAATACAGTAAAAAAAAAAAAAAAATTGGCCAAAATATTAGACTTGCTTTCAAAAGCTGTAATAAAAGCCAAATAGTTATGATATTAATTAATGGACATCAAGTTAAATCAGTACAGTTTAGTACAGACCAAAGAAAATTTGAGTCCTAAAGTTCTCACAGAAGACTACACAAACATCTGTGGTTTTTTTATTTTTCAGTACCATTAGATGCACCTTATACTGAGCTCATTCCACAGTGTGTGGCTGTTTATGACAAGAGTGCTTGAGCTAACACAAGTTCTGTAAGTAAAGATGAAGCAGCCAGAAAAGAAAGTCAAAAACTTAGATGGAAAGAGGGAAGCAGATGAAACAAGAAAGAAAGAAAAACAAAATTAAATTTATGTGAAAGGTAAAGACAAAGTCAAGAGAGAACTGCAAAAGCATCAGTGGAAAAGTGTAATTTCTCCAATTAACGGACTTGATTGCATATTCCTTACTGTTTTCTCATGCCAGAGAGCTTAACCATTAAAGGTGTCTTTTTTCTCTATATATACTCTAGCTAGGAAGAATGCTGTGTCACTGCTTGTAAGCTGCTGTTCTCAGTGGTGGTCTTCAACTGAAAGCCCTACATACATTGCTTTTCTGTCCCCCTCTAATATGGCATCATCTTAAGCATTTTCAGTTTCAGCACCAAAAATTACACAGCCCTACAGAGTTCTTTGCCTCTGCATGGATGAGCTCCCTGGCAAATGGCATTTGAAATTACCTGAAACCGTGCAGAGCCTGTATTATTTAATAATGATATCCAGCACAAAGAAACAGTATCTTTGCTTTACAGCACAGGTTAACACTACTCTGCATCATCATGCCAGCACAATCTAGATGAACCACATTATCCAGTTAAGTGGGGCTCCCACATCAGAGAGCAAGGCAATCAGAGCACAAGAAAAGTCATCTGCTATGTATGGCATATTTCAGCCTCATTTTAATAAAAACTGAGGCACTGTTGAGTGTTTTATCTGAGTGGTTTCAGTGAAAAAAAAAAAAATTATCATACATACTGTGATTAAAATGAAGATCCAAAAGAGGTAGTATTTCAGGAAAGCCTGATCAGATCCCTTGTAACAAATTCATGGAAGGTACTAAATGCTGGATCTAAATACTGGCAGGTCAGCCAGAAAGTAAAACCAATCTTTTTTAACAGTCCTTTGGAAAGAAAGGGCTTGCAGGGATTTTGGTGCTTTCTGGTATACTGCCTAAACTAAAAAAAAAAAAAAAAAAATTAATTAAAAAAATTTAAATACTTAAAGGACCTAGAGAAGATGATGTCAGTGTGACAGCCTAGTGTGTCAGCCTCAGAGAGGAACCCACCAAAGCTCTTTAAATCCCAGCCTACAAGCTGTGAGCTGGCAGTGTATGTATCTCAGTAACCTGTGGATCACTTTGGAGCAAGCTAAAGGCAAACTGAGGCTGTTAGGTCGGATGCAAACAGTGAGAAAGAGGAAAGCAGCTAAAGGCACCAATCCCATAAAGAAGCATAATAAATGCTAAACCGCTACCAGGATTTTTATTTACATCAGCAGAAGACAACAAGTCTGAGAACTACAAACTAGCAAAAAGGGGAGAGAAAAATAGTCGTGAGCATTCTCAACAAGGTTTTCCAAAACATGAAGACTGTATCACTTTTTAATTCAAAGTAAAGTAATATGATAGTACAGAAACAGTATCAAATACTACTTCAAAAGAAGGACTTAGAAACTCCACTGATATATGCACTGAGAAAACTAACACAACAACAAATTCATCAACATTTCACTCAGATCCAAAGTAGAAATATCCATTGCTTCACCGTCCAATATTCCATTAGTATACACACAGCAGCACTGCAACATTTCTACTGATCATCTTCTTGGCAAACAACGAGCTTCTTTCATGCCAAGACATTAGTACATGATCTTAAGAGATAAAAATGTATAACCTTAAAGTGAATTATATTCTGGAGAGAAATTCCTGCCTTGATATTTTCAGTCACTCAAGTTTTCTAGAAAGATAAAATAAAAAAAGAGAAGCAAGCTATGGAGATGTGTATTTGCTACTACAAAGAAACCCGCTGGCATCTGAAAATAAACTAGCATAAAAACCAGAATAAATGAGGCTTAAGGCCCCAGGAAAAAATTAAGTGATAAATAAAAACAAAGCAATTCCAGGCTAAGCAGCTACTTCAACTGTAAGAAAAGATTGAAATCAGATGCTGAGCTAATGGGGAAAAGATGAAGAGAATCTCAAGGAAAATCTGTTCAAATATTCTGAAAGATATGGGTAACTGAGCTGTTTAAACCTAGAGGAAATCAATGATGGCTGACAAAGAGCTGATTAAAGTGATTTACCAGGTGTACCACCTTCTCCTCTGTCACACCTGAATCACAGGATGAATTCTGACCACTGGTCCAAGATTATTTGCAATATATTCTTAATTCTAGGACAGAAGTTTAGCAATTAAAGCACCTACTATTGACGTGATATCCATGAACACAGATTTGACATATTTAATTCAGGCTGAATTACAAAGAGTAATACTAAGAGGATAGGATTGGTCTTTTCCACATCTTTCTTCTGTTTTACAGCCTGCTCTGTTTTCAGTGATCCTTGTTAAACTTTTTAATTGGCTTCTTTTTAGACAGAAGAAAGTAAAAATTAATTTCCCTAAGACAGTATTATCATTGATGGAGTTTTAACATTGGGCTTGAGTCTAAAAATGAGTCTAATTTCCTGAATCTGTAGCAAAAGAATCCCGATACATATTCTCCCATCTTTTCTTTATAGAATGCAAAATGTATTCCTCTCTCTCTCTACAGACTAGAACCTACTATCCTTTATATCACCATCACATCTGAATAAACCAAATTTCATTCAAATCTATCATTAGACACTGTATCACATCAGGATCATTTACACAATCATATATTCTCTGGAAGCAGGATCCTCCAAGTACTGCTTATCAAGTAAGTCTCATTTTTGGATAAAAAGTATCTAGTGATCACTGCAATGTCAAACCAATTTTCAAATTGTTCTTCATACACAGAAGATGCAGAATTTTGTTTTTAGTAAGAAGTATGTTATAATCTTAAACATAGGTGTTCTAGTACATACCAAAACCGATTATTTAAGACAAAATATTGCCTTTTTCCCCTGGCTGCAAGTAGAGACATTACAGTAGTCCAACAGTTAGTCTTAAACTGATTACATCACCAGAGAATTGGTCTGAAATATTACAGAAAAATGACAATAGATGCTGCAAAAATCAGTGCCGTTAAAGAACAACATCTCTACAATGGCAACAGAAACAGAATTTCTGGTTTCTGGGAATTTTGTTCGGATACCAGAAGGAGGACAATTGGTACAATTGGATTAGATTAAGAGATCTCTCTAAACGATGTATTATCTTTTTCAAGCAATGTTCTCCAATTACAAGGTATAATTTAAATTTATTGTCATAAATGCAGTTTTATTTACCCGTTATAAAACTACTTTTATTTTTAGGATTTCTTTTCATTAATTAACCATTGATTTTATTAATAAAATTGGAATTGGTGGCTTAACACCTCATTTCTTCTCCTACATGTTTCAGGCAAGTTAGTTTATTTCTGACCTTCAGGAACATGGAAACAAGGAAGCAGTTTATTCAATCAGCCAAGGACAAAAGGGAACAGAAGCTCCTATGCACAAACTGCAATGAAAAAACAAAAACAAGAGAGGCAAAGTCTCTCAGGTGGGAAGCCTGGTTCTGTAACAAACTCCATTTTCAATATACACATCACCTCATAGCACTATGTTCCTCCTTGATCGAGATGTATTTTAGCTTTACTTTGCTCATGAAGTTCCTAGGCTTTTAAGACCATTTCAGTTTGGTAAGACTCCATGACTCTGACCAAAGAATATTCCATTTCCCTCAAGACTAGATGCATGTAAATTAATCCAGCTTTCTTTAATAAACACCAGTAATGCAAATTGGCAACAAACAGCAGGAATAAAAAGTGTGCCATTTAGGGTGCCATCTCTTCACCCTCTTATGGAGTGAGAATAATATGGCAACTGAAGTAACAAACTCGAGAATGCAGATTTTCTTACACTACTGAGAATCTGCTGACACAGAAACCAGCTACACTAAGCTTTGCAACCTTCTCCTTTACATTCATTAATCAAGGTTATTATCATAAAATTTACACTGCCTAGCTTTCTACAGGATCAAAGATTACTGCTTCCTCTTCCTCTCATCAGAGGAAGAAGTCTATGAAAAACAGTAAGAAATGGAAACAGAACTACCAGTCTGGTTACTTGCAACATGCTCACCAAGACTGATTATCTCGTATTCATAACTGATGCACAGCCACTGGGACAACCAGGACAACATGGAACTTACTGAGTCAACAAAAGAAGGATGATAAAGTACTATTCCCATTGATCATAAAACAGGCAGTAATTCTAGCATTAAAATGTGTAAAAGAAAAAAAGTTTTGAGCTCCTAAAACTAGACTATTGTCAGTGTTTATGATGGGCTGGCAATTAAACAGATGACAGATGCTCTCTATTATCCAATCTTCCTTTCCAAAAAGAAAGCACAAAGGAGACACACAGGTTGGAAACTAAACTACACAGATTTAATGCAAATAGTAATGAAATATGTAGAAATATATAGAGAACCAGTATCATGGTCCCCCCCAGTAATGCTCATGTCAGCACTGAGGCTGCAGGAGAGGCCTTGGAAAAATCCCAGGCTGGGCTCACAGGGTCTGTGGCAGACAGGAGACAGATACAGGAACACAGGGATTCAGAGAAACACAGATTAGGATCAAAGGATGCTCAGAGTCCTCCCAGGACACCAGCCATGGATGAAGAAAGCTTGACCCTCATGATGCCCCAGATTTATACAGAGTATGTTGTATATGGGAAGGGATACTTCATTTGGTCAATTTTGGGTCACCTGTCCAGTCTGCTACTCCTCAAGGACAGTCACAGCTGTGACCCCTTTTATTACCTTTTGTTTTAAGCACACGAGACGTTTAGCAGAACCAAGCAGTCACCTTGGTTGTGCACACCATTAGCAGCAGCAGCTAAGTAAATTTAGTGCTATCAGTCCTAGAAGCAGACACTGACTGAGAAACATGCTGCTCATTGCAGAAAGCACAGATATTTCGACTTAACTGAAAAGTAAACTCACTAGAAACCAAACTGGTTCTATCCTGGTCTTCTTTCATGTCCTTCATAGCAGTCAGACTAGATGATCTTTGAAGGTTTCCTTTCAATCCAAACCATCCTACAATTCATTCGTATGCAAACCAACAGGTCTTATCATTCTGCAATGTAGGAGGCTATTCCAGGCAGTTATCTCCACATTCATAGACATTGTTTTTTAAAAGGTATTTCACTACCCAAGTGGAGATCATCTTATTTGTCCCTACACAGTATTTTGTATTTACAATTAGTATAAAAAGCAGAATTAATACCTCTAGACCAGAGATGAGCAGGATTTCATGTCTGCTTTTTCTCACTCAGTGTTGCTTTCCTTAAAATATTGCAGGAAACTGATGGTCTCAAGCCTGTATTTTCAGTCTGGATAATGAGCAGCCATGAGGACTCTGAATATATAGATCATGCAAAACCTGTAAGGAAGCCTCCAGCAAAAAAGTTCTCTCACAGTACACAACAGCATAAAATGTGAACCATTTGTGAAAGAGAAGTAGTTTTGCCTGCTAGAAAAGAAGAAATTCTCTATGTATCTCTAAGAATAACATTTTTAATGATACAAAATTAATTTAATTCACTTCTTCTTTGCTGCTAGAGATCCCTGCTGACAGCAAGGGAATAAACCCCATAAAATCCATCTGAAATTTTTTGATTGTGAAACAAAGTTTTACATTTCAGCTAAGAAATAAGGGATTAAACATTTCACAGCTTATCTGTCATAGATTCTATACTGCAGCTCATACCTTGGAAACCCTGTATCCCATGGCCAGGAAAGGTCTGTATTTAATATCTAGTTCTGCAATCGTCTTCATTTTATTTTTGTCTTAATTACTACTATGAGTTTGCTGTGGATACCAATAGTCAATGCAAAGCCCTTTTTATGTCACCAACCAGACAAATATTGAAAATCACAACTGCTCTATAAAATAAATATACCAGGAAAAAGGATTTAATTTTTTTGCTCGTCTTTGTATAACTCTGTATATGATTCTTGACTGAAAGCAGTGTAATGCAGTAATTAAGAAAAATAAGATTACCTAAAATTCTGGAATGAATTTAATAACAGCATTGGTGAGAAATACTTTGGTAAGACATTAGTTTTCTAGTCAACTGAAGCATTTTGTTGAAATCCATTTTTTGCCCATTTCCTTCTTCCCTCTCATCCCAAAAAGAGAATTTCTAAGGTCCAAAATGGAATTTTACATCACAAACATAAAAAAAATAAGAGGGAAAAGGGAAAGTGTTGTCTAAACAGCTCTTATTTAATACAATACATTGGTTCAAGTACCCAAATCATGCAGAGGAGAAAGTGACTTTGATTTTCCCTCTTTCCTACACATGTTCTGATGTACTTCTCTCTCTCCCTTCCTGACTACTTATTTTCTATTCCTGCATCTTCCACCCCTTTTTTAACTTTCTCTTTCTTCTTAACCCATAAGATATGTCTGATGGATTGTTTCCCTCACTTACTAGAAAGGTAACACATGCAGAAACAATCAATTTTTCCATCAAAAAGAATTCTTGTTTCCCCACCAGCCCTTAAGAAATCTGATTTCCAGCTCTCCTGTAGACATTCATCATGACACTGAGTAAACAATTTTATCTCCCTCCACCCCTCTTTTGTACTGCATGTGAAAAGAGGGAAGAGTGTTCTTCTGTCTCCCTTGTATATTTTGGTTCTGACCTTTTTGAGCCAAGGATTGGCACCTACACAGCCATGCAATGTCTAATATAATAGACCTGAAATACCTTCAAGGACACTACACATGAATGTAATGCAAATAGATGCAGATGATGCTCTGCAGTACAAACTAGTTGGTATTTACAGCTTCCAAAGGGCTCTACCATGATGCTGTCTGCATACTTACAGCATACAGCAGTCACTATTAATACCTGCTTATAAATACAGAGCTACTTATAAGCTCTGGGAACACTAAACCAAGCTGTCTCAAATTAGCAACTCCATATATTATAGCAGTCTGATGCAAAAAGTAATCATCAAAAAGGCTACCAAGTTCAAATCCCTCAAAACTACTCGCAGATGCATATCAGTCTAAATGTAATCATCCTAGAATGGTTTTGGTTAGAAGATACCTTAAAGATCAACCCCCCTGCCATGGGCAGGGACATCTTCCTTGGCCAGGTTGCTCAAAGCCCCATCCCACCTGGCCCTGAACACTTCCAGCAAGGGAGCATCCACAGCTTCCCTGAGTAACCTGGGCCAGTGTCTCTTAATCATGCCTCTCACAATCTTCAACACACTCCTTGTCACCAGTGTATGATAGCCTTGAAGAAATGGAAATAATCTGAAATTAATACCAGGACTTAAAATAAAAAAAAGTACTTATTTACAATCAAATTTCTGGTCTCATGTATGCTGACTTGTAATGGCATGAGTTGTAATGATGTGATTTATGAGATGATCATACATATGATTTATATCTAATGATTAATGGTGTGCATTCAAAATCAGGATCTTCACCTTTGTAATCCAGTGTTCCATGCTATGCTGCCAACTGACTGACAGATGCATTTGCCTTTCCATTGATCTTCTCTAAGGATTAATATTCAGACCAGACATTTTATTCCAGAGCATACATACTTTGTTCAACTTGAACATCAGGTAAACTAAGTATTTCGATAAAAGAATTAAGTAAAAACAAAAAAAACAAACAAAAAAACCTACTCCCAAAATACTCAAAAACCTAACAAACCCAAACAAACAAGAAAAAAACCAAACAAAATACAAAATCCCACAGAACTGCTAAGGCTCAAAGACAAGCCCACTTCAAAAAGATCAGTTCATTTTTTCATTTTTAAAGCCCAGTGGAACACCAGCCCCCAGTTTGGAAAGGAAGAAAAAAAAAAAAAAAAAAAAAAAGGGAAGGGGGGTGGGGGGGTGGTCTGCCTTCAGAGAACTGCAAGGCCTTGAATCCTACCATGAAGGACTGAATGACACTAGAAAGCCTTAAGACTGCAGCTTGGTATCAAAAGCCACTCTTCAGCCCAAGTTGTTTCTTCTTGAGGGGAAAATATCCAATCCTAGAGTAGAATTACACACCACTGAACAGAACTCCAGACTAATGCAGACACTGATGTTCACATCCAGGACTAAATTAGACCCAGTAAAACAATCAATTTCTTATATCAAACATTTCACTTGTGTTACTGCTACACAAGGTAAAACAAAAAAACAACATAGGAGAGCACTTAAAATAGTCATGTCTTTTTCTCCCAGAAAAAATACCATGTCTGTAACTTCTACACAGATTGAACTTGGCAGCACGAGCATCTCAAACAGTCTCTGGGGTTTGTAATGCCTCTGTAATGCATTGCCAGAATTCCAGAAAAGCATAGGAAAAACTGCACCCTGAAGGATGTATCATGGTACATTCAGTATTTTCTGTCAGAAAAGTGCATGGCCTTTTCTTGATAGCACAGCAACTTCTTTGGACTTTTTTCCTCTTTATTTTGGTGAATTTATTTAGAATTAGAAAAACTGAAAAATAATGTAAGATAAAACTCCAGAATATTGTAGCAAGAAAAAAGATTTTTAGCATGTTACCATAAATGCAATATTATGCATTTCTCCAGAGATTTAATTCTCTTAAGCTAAATGTAAAGTCCTTTAAATTTTCTTTGTGTTTTATAAGTATCTTCCTTCACACAGGGAGAGTAATCTTTTTCGTTACTGAAAGCATGCATGCAGGAGCACATTGGTTCATATTACCAAATATTCCAAACCAAAGACCAAGTCATACAAGGAGTATGGTTAAAGAGACACTTGGACACTTCTCTGTATTCAGGAAAACTAGAATGTTGCTACGAACTCAAGTCTGTCCTTAACTGTGTCACGGTGACAAGGTTTGTCCCTCTCCTCTGTCACACAAAGGAGAGTTCCAAAGTGATGCACTCTTAACACTTGTCTCCATCCAGTCTGTCCCCCTTCACTTCAGCCTACCATGTACTTCTAACAGATCATATCTTCTAGAAGGTGGGTATGCAAAACCTCAGGAGCAGGAAAAAAAAAAAAGGAAAAACAAGCAGGAGGATTTGAATACAATATGCCAAGTGAATCCCTGATGTCCCAAAACAGTGGATACAATAGTGACACAGAAAACAAGATGAGCCCCTACACATTCTCCATCCCCATTGCCACTGGCTGGGCAACATGCACCCAAAAACCCAAATACTCATCTCTCTAAAGCAGAGATCACTTTCAGGCTGCCTAATGCAAACAGGTCCTGCCCTGCACTTGCCCTAAACCACACCCGGACACTGGCTGCAGCTAAATGGCATAAATCAAAAGGAGCAGTGCTGGTGCAGCTAGCAGAAACTAAAGATATAAGGCCACTTGATAAGAGAACGTTAGAAAGTATTACCAGCAGTCAGAGAAGACTACTTCAAAGTTGCAAAATAAGTAGTTACAAAGTTCATTTACCAGTGAAATCACTCACGCTCATCAGGTACTCCTACATGATCATTCACGAAAACCTTATACCATTCCAGTCACTATGAATCACCATCACATAACCTTTTACAACACACATTCTTCTTTATGTCTTTGAAAAAATTACTTCACAAATACTTTCAAGTTTGTCTAATTCTTATTCTTTTCAAATTAACTTCAATTTTTAAGAACTCCAAACATACAAGGTTAAGAGTTCTAACGCATCTCCCCAATCCCTTCACAATACACATGAACATTTATTATTTTTTTCAAACTGACACAAGGCCCTGTTTTTTAAGACCCAACCATTGCCGACCAGAAGCAAGTCTAAGGTCACACTAGAGGGGAAGAGCTCTTTTCTCTAATGTTACCATTTAGTCTTTCAGGTGCAAAATACAGAAAAGGTTAACCTTCTGCCAAATGAGCATATCTTTCAAGTTTCAGAATGTGATATTAAAGAAAAAACAAACCACTACATCATGAGCTTCAACTGATACTGAAAAAAAAAATCTTAAAAAGTGGTAGATTATCATCACCATCACAAGATGGTACACATAAGTATTATCTGCAGAGACATTTTGGTTCATTTCATTTGTTGTCACATATTTTGTAAGAAGAATTTAAAATACTGGAAGGAATACCATCAAGATGTTACACTTTTAGAAAAATCAAATTGTAGCCATTTTATCAGAAAACTCAACCCCAGTGCTGATGATTTCATTGAAATTATTCCTTTTAAGAATGCAATTACATCTTACAGTGAATTACAACTAGAGGTAATTAAAATTAACTATTTCTTTAAAAAAGAAACCTTTCCTGATATTCACTATGAGGGGAGATGCATGGTTAATGATAAAAGTATTTCTTCTTAGATTCATTGTCTTTGTAAGCCAGAGAGGTGCATATGCAGACTTTCACTCTAGTTTATTCTGTTCAACAAGATTTTTCTTGATTAAATCATGTTTTCCAATCTCCAGAAGAGTGTTTGTGTTGCACAAGCAGTGGTTCAAAGGAACTTCCAGCTCGAAAACTGCAAGAATCCATTTATTTTTTTACCAACTATAGTTTAAGCCAATATGTTAGAGTATTCCAAATTAACTGTGAAGAGTTGGTATTACTGCTGTGTAAGCAAATGGCATGACTTTAATAAGGACTGCATGTTCCACTCAACTGTGACTACCTGTGGACAGCAGACTCGGGAGCCCTCCTGAGCACCTCGGGTGTGAGTGAGAGTTCCTGCCAACCCCTGGGGGAGAGCAATGCCAGAGAACTGAGAGTCCCTTCAGAAACACTCTGTGTGTGTGAAGAAAATTCAGAAACAGAACAAAACAAAAACCAAAAAAAGAATGGTGGTTGGCACTGGCATCTAGTGCATGGGGAAGACCAGAACAAACCCTGTGAATCACAGGCCTGCTGAGCTATTGCAATTCCAGCCCACTGTTGCCAGCATTTTAAGTACCCTTCACCCTTCAGGATTCAGCCCTATAGTAACTGTCAGAGTGAGTTACATCAACTGAATGTAGATTTTGAAGGAAAATCTAGTAAACTTAATCCTGAGGGCTGCACCAGATTTTGTGATTGCTGTTATTTCATTGCCTGTAAAAAGGTGCAGACACACCAGAACAAGGCTGTTCTGTTCATCTTTCTCAATGCACTCGTTTGCTACCCAACAGCATATCACTACAGTTACTCATACAGCTAATTCTGACTTCCAGATTTAAACTGTTTACTGTTCATGCTACGTATGAATAATCCAGATCTTCACCACACTGTTTTGCTTGTAAGCTTGTTTGTCCTTGAAATTTTGTTCCCTGTTCCTACAAAAGAAATGAAAAAACAGCATAGCATACAGCATATTAAGTCTCTAAACACTGATAGAAGATACTTTCCTTATGTACTCTACCCTAAATGGAACTTCCATTCCATAGAAATGGTGCATGTTAAGAATTTATCATTCCCTGCATGAAGACTATACATGTCAATCCTATTTTGTCTGCTGACCAAAAGGAAATTATCGTTCCTAAAAATAATTCCTCTTCATTTTCCAGCTAGCTCCTTCCACAGATACTTCAGATGAAACATTATTTGACATATCATGAAGAGCTCATAAAAAGTGGAATATCCTTCATGGAAAACATCCTGTCAACAGCACCCTGATCTTTCAATCTACTGCCTGTTAGCCTAAGTGTCCATGAATGTAGCTTCCATAACTGCTAAACAAGATGAAGGCTCAATTCATGTAGCCAGAACTAAACACACACAGAACTCTAAATTCAGGGCAAGGAGTTTAATCTGTAATCTAAAAACAATGAAGCTACTGGACCCATGGGAAAAGCAAGTACTATGTTGCTCCTGGCCAGTGCCCCTTAGAATACAAAGAGCATTAACTTCTACCACCATATGCAGCCCAAAATACAAAGGATACTCCAGGATAACAGTGAAGTCATTTGAAACAAACATCAATCCCTCCAAAGGGAGGCAAAAAGACCTATTTTCTGTTAAAATACCCAGTTCAAAAATACAGGTCCACTAGTACAAATTAAGATGAACAATTTCAATCTAATAAGAAACCTTAGGTCAACCCAGAGAAATGGAGAAAAGAAAAACTGATCATATAATTGCTTCTCTTCTTATGTATAAAACAAGTATCCTTTCTTCTCTTGCCCAGGCTGTGTTCCACAAAGATAATGCAAAAAGTCATCCCCACTTTTCTACCATACTTTGAGCTCCAGGCTCTCTCCTTTCTACACCTCTGGGCTATTCTGACCAAAAGGTGGGACATCTACACAGAATCCAGAGCATCATACAATCAGAGCATTTAAACCCATTATAGCCAAGAAAGTAGCTTCTGGCTGTTAATCCTGCTTCCTTTCCCTCAGAGCTGCAGTTAGTCACCAAAAAAAAAAAAAAAAAAAAAAAAAAAATAAATACCAGCCTTCTGTCATTTAGGCTCACAAGGTCTTTTCCTTTAGATGATAACTATTGCCAATTTTATTGTTAGGCACCTGATTTTCAGCATTCAGTTTGGATAATACAGATGCCTCCAGCCTTGTACCATTCCTGGACTCAGTTCTAAGTTCCTAGTTTGTAATCTGACTGCATTATGCACCATAGCTGCCAAACCACACTGGCAACTGGCCTGTATTGGCCCACTCCATAGAAGCAAACTGGAGATGTCACTACAGCCAGGAAGGAGTCACAGCAAGTATGTAAAGCTACCAAGGGTTATTAGAGAATAAGGAATTCCCAGAAGTAACCTAAACTGCAATGTGCACATCTGACCTCTGGTATAAAAGTCTGGAAGGATGCGTAGGACAGACCTGTGCTGCAAGAGATATTTTCCCCTGAAAAAAAACAAGAAAAAACTTCCCTACAGCATAGGTAGATTGAGGTATACCTCTTCCTACCCTGTCAAGTTATACAGTCTCTCTTTTGGTCTGCCATACACATTTGGAGTGAGATGAAAGCTCTTGAGTTCCAATACAGAAAGCATTCAGCAAACCAAGCAAACAATAAAAATCACCATTTTACATCCATCACTCATGTCATTATCACCAAGCTGTAATTGGGTATGAAATTTGTATCCTAAACAAAATCGGTCACTCAGCAAGGAGTTCTTAACAATCCTGAACCTGGAAAGCAGAGAACAATTCTAATGAGATGAATTAGAGTGCCTGAAAGATACTTTCAGTGTATTTAGCTGGCTGGCAATGATGAAAGGAGGAAAAGGAAGCCTACAGAAGAAAATCAGAATTTTTCTTAAAAATAAAGGGGGGGGAAGTCAGATCAAAAGCAGAGATACTTATGTTGTATTGTACCCAACTAAGCTCAAGCTGTATGTTGTGATACAACCAGGTTAACCATGTTCCTGTAAACATTGCCAGCTTCCTCAGAAGTTTCAAATAACATATAATAAACTAGACAATTTTAAAGGCATACATTTCTTGCTACAGAAATGAAAACTTTCTTGCTTCGAAAATGAAACAATTACTTTCACAGTCTTTTTAATCACCTAGTGTACCCATAACACTTGTTTTGGACAACTATTAAGTACTACGAAAACAGAACAAGAAAAAAAAAAAAAAAAAAAAAAAAAAAAAAAGCAAAAAACTCCAAACAAACTTAAACCACGTTGCTGAAATACATCCTCTGAAGAGAAGAGAGGACCCACACCAAGAGAACTTCTTTTTCTAATACATCTGGTTTTTAAAGTAGATGATACTTAGCTTGGAAAATGGCTTCTACATCCTACAATGTACCCATCTCAAAATGTCAAATATAACAACAAAATACTGCAAAAAATTGTACACCACAAGTTCCTGAAGTGCAAGAGGAAACCAGAAACAGAAGCACAAGGAATTGTCATTCTGTGCACCAGAAAATAGAAAGTAATGCCATGAGTTCCAACACTGACTCAACCATTGTACTGATGGAACCAAAAGGAAGCCAGAAACACTTCCATAGAGAAAACAAAAATCCAGAACAGTGTTTTGCATCTCCAGAAGGACAAAGCTAACAGGAAAAGCCAATGTGTATTAATACTGGAGGCTCTTGAAGATACTGGAATAGATATACAGTATCCTTGAAAGGATGGATGTATTTGGATACATGCCTTCCACTACAAACACCAACTAATTGCAATAATAATTAACATCCCTACAAAAATGTCAAGAGTTCCTAAAATTTTTTGGGTACTTACAGACATGCTCTTTTCTTGTGAAACTCGGGAAATTATTCAGGTTACCAAGTGAATGTACCAAACACTGCTTTACACAGAGGCATTCCTATAGGCTCCCAGACGTGCTACAAGACTTAAAGAGAAATCATATTTTCTGGAGCAGCACCTTGAGGTCACACAGGATAGCATAAGAATAACAAACTGGGTCTTCAGGTATACTAATTACAAGTGAATTTAAAGTGCCTCCACAAACTGAGACATTGACAAATATATTCTCTTTTTATCATATCAAAAAGAAAATACAAGCTCAGAGAAACATTAGGTGCTTCACTTGCTAAAAATCCATTATATGCAGCTCACAGATCCTTGCTTACTTCTAAAGTGGAAATACACTACTGAGTTCTATCAAGTCAAACCAAAATGCATTTTCCTACACATGAAAAAGGAGTTAAAAAAAATGAAAATTTCATTTTAATTAAGATTTCACCAAAAATAATATCCATGATCAAAATGCAAAGGAGGCAAGCATTATGTTTTCCCTCTTCACCTACAGAAGCACAGATCAAACCTTTCCTTTTTTTCTAACTAAGCTCACAGTTCTATTTACATATTTATAATAAATTAAAATGGTAATAATTTTTCTAAGGTTTCTATCCCGAATCCTGACAAAGCACATAAGAAATGTGTGCAATTACTAAGGAGGGCTGGAGTGGGGAGGGTATATATTAGCAGCTTTGGAAAAAAATATTCTGTAGGTCCAGTAGATGATTATACTTTTTAGCACATTTTAGGAATTGTTTAATCTCTGTTTTTCTTCCTACCACCATCACTGGAAGCTCGACCATTTATTTGACGGAGTGAAAATAGTCTGGCCTTATTACTCTGGACTCCCAGACTACGAGACCAGGTTGCTGAATACAGGAACTAATCCTATTAGTCAGTAAAAGGACTGAAAGACTTTTCAGTCATGACTTTTCAGAATTTCAGCATGACCCACTCTCACCAAATGAAAGCATCTTAAAATGGGGCACATGTAAGGCTCTGAGTGAAATTAAAGCCACAATTATACTGCAATTTATAATGTATTGCAACTCATATTCTCATCTATTTCCAGATCCCTCAAATCCATCTATTCTTTAAATGTAATAAAATGATATGATTATGTTTCCAGGTGTTCATTTAAAATGGCTTCAGAATTTAAAGGGATGTATAAATCTGGCCAAATAATATTTGTTAATTAAGCAATTATTTAAATTAATATAATAGAATTTTCCTAGCACTGTTGTGGGTTTGGTTTTTTTTTTCCTGTATGCTGTACCACAGTAAGAACAAAGGGCAGGAAATTGTCTTTCTGCTCTCAAAACCAAAACGTTGCTTTTTGCCCTTCCAGCATCAGGACACAAGAAAGATGACCAAGATTTTTTACCACCAAAAATTAATCAGGCAAGAAAAATGTAGAAGAATGACATACAAAACCAGCCCAGCACTAAGGGCATTCAACTAGGAAACAAAAGACAAAGGGTTAAATTCAGGTCCTCTGTCTGACATGGACAAGATATGAAATAACTGGGTTAAATCCTGGATGATTCTCCTAACCATTCACTGTAATTCTAGTGTGGCCCAATCCAGCTTTGTAACATTGCTGTAGCTTATGTAAGTATGAGCTTGGTATGCACTAACCATACAAACTATTTATTATGTTTTCAAGTATTACAGCTAAAATTATCTCCTTGATACCAGTACGTCTGCACAAGGCACTATCTTTGGAGAAACGTTTTGCTGCTTGCAGGATCCCACATTTCTACCAAGAACACTCTCTGAGACTGTACTATTAAAAGCATTAAAGAATTTGCTACATTCATGTGAGGGAAAAACAAAGCAAAAAATAAATCAGCATTTTGGCTTGTAAAACATTTTGTCAAAAACAATTGGTGTAAGGGAGAAACATTTTAAGCACCTTAACTCTCAACATTGTCAATTTCAAAGATCCATGAGATTACTGAACACTGTACTCTGCCCTGCTCAGAGCTGTACTACCTATTTCATGCATTTGCAGACATCCTGAGACTTCCACTTATACAAAGGAACGCAACACATTCAAAGATCTTTTCTCTTACCAACATTATATGGAATGGGGATAATCCACATAAGCTTTTTCATTTATGAGTATAGATCAGAGTCCCACAACTACCAAATACAAGGAGAAACACAAAGAACCTAAACCAACTATTTTCTCCAAGCTGCAAAGCAGGCACAAAACTGTTCTGCTGAGCTCTCCAGCCCTGTTGCTGACATGGCCTCTGAAAGCAATCTTCTCTGTGTAGATGATGAGAAAATCTCCACATTACCTAACCTTGCTGTTTTAAATTATCTATCACAAAAAGTGCCTAGAAAGAATCTCTTATTTGTAATTTTCAAAGTGAGTGCAAGAATCAGTTCATGCCATATGCAATAAACAGAGCCCTCCTTTCGAGCTCAAGCCAAGTCATTTTGAAAATTTTAAACACATTCATAATGAGCATAAATTAGAGTGGTAGGACAGTTTTTACAATAGCACCCTGAAAAATCACAGCAAGAACTTTTCATACAATAAGCTACTGTCCCCCACTGAGCTTTGAAGCTCTCCTGCCAGCTGGGTGAGTATACATTTATGGTTCAGGGCCAATATGAACATTTTACAGAATTTTGTCCAACTCCTACTCATCTGAAGAATAACTAGGAAAAAACACCTCCACTTCAAAACACCCATGGCAAAATACTTTCTTTCCAACAGTAAAATGTAAGCAGGTTTACCTTCTGTACTTAGGGAATGAAGATACTATTTCCATGTGCAATAAAGCCCAGCAAGTCAGTCCTGGTCCAGTTGAAGTGACTGGCAATTCAGTTACAGACCCAGCACCCCAAACATGCAAAGCCAACACACACTGATTTAAGTTAATAAATACAAACCTGAATATCCTTCCTCTGGTATCAAGTAAAATAGTAGATTAGAGCTGAAATAAGATAATTTTTGTGCTTAATTCCATGACTGTTAGTTGACCTGTGTATAACATTTCAACCCTCAAAAAATCCTATTAATTTCTCTGAGTCAGGTTTGGGGGCAGGTGGTAGGAGACCAGACCTCTGCAACCAGACCTTGTTGCAGAATCATGATGAGTTTCTTTTTCTTGCAATTTTTTTTTTTCTTTTACACTCTTCCTAAAGCCACTAGCCATAGTAAATGCCTTAAGCAACAGCACATTAAATCCAATCCAGGACAGTTCAATTTTCCAAATTGAACTTTAAGGGGGAAAAGTAATTTCCCCATAAAATGCCTGATTTGAGAACCTTTCTTTAAAAAATAGGAAAAAAATATAAATCAAATATCTGTTTTGGAATAACTGTTAAACAAGGGGGTCTAAATACAGATAGATAAAAGTAAACAGTATTTCAAAATACATTTATACCATTTTCTAACAGCACAGGAATAAATAAAAAAGCATTTTAAACCCAGTTATTGATTCTGGATAGTGCAATATGAATTCCTTCAGCACGTGGTTATTTAAAGCCTGCTTTTACTCCTTACTGTTGATCCGTTTTACAACATGCATTCACTATGTTTGATGCCTTTATTCACTCCTTATTGTTTATCCATGAGGAATTCATTACTGGAACAACTCACTTATTTAAATCAAAGCCCTTTCTCCATTTTAGCAAGACAGATTATTTTTTTATGAACTTATTAAAGGAAAACAGTAAGGTTTCAAGACAAAGCAATAATGATACTCCACAAACATCATATTTTGTATAAAAATAGGCAGGATTTTGCCCTATACCTTTTCAGAAATCTAGACTGCAAAAGGAATTAAACCCTTGTCCAGTCTTCTAAAAGAAGATGCCACTGTATTCATGTTCTGCTAAATGCAATGTTAAGTTACAAAATAACAAAAAAATTGTCATATGAGAAGCCCATCCACATGTACAGGTATAGTTTGATATATACAACCACATTTTTTACCTATTCGGGTCCCTTTTCAGTGTTAACTTTCAATCTGACCTGGCAATCCTTGGCTTCAGTTACAATGAAGTTGGTTCCAGAATATGGGCATGAACCTTTAATATAAAAAATTAGTAATTCGTGCAGTCAGTTCAAAGGGGTGAAAACACTGGTTTAAAGTTATAAATTATTTTAGTAGTAAGATTTCTGAGATAATCCTATTCTGAAAATGGACTTCAAGATTTAACCAGTCCTGCTTTTTTTATGTGACATTAAAAATAAACTATTTATTGCTTACTATGTAAGTACATACATATATAAGTTTTCATATCTTTGTGTAAACACACATATAGATATACACACTTATTTTACTATGGGTTATTTCCTCGTTTCAGTTTTCTAAAAATTTGTCCTCCTGGAACATATTAGAGAATTTTAAAAAATTACAATACTGAGGAGATATTTTTGTACAATTTAATCATAATTTCATGTAAGATACCTGATAGATTAATTATGCTGATTATCCTAATTGTCTACCTAATGGTAAAAGTATAGCCTTTACCTGTTTAATGCTTTCTCAAACTAATTACATGCTCCCAGCTTTCATATATTTCCCTAATAATTACCAACTGTTCAAAAAGAATTATTTACCTAATAAAGACGTCTTAATTCTCAAAATGTAAAGAAATCAGCAGTAACAGTATCACTTAAAGCAGTGGTCCTTGGCTTAAGATGTGTAACACTTACTGTACTAACCAGTGGGTGCTATGTACATAAGGAGTTAAGCACATCTCCAGCTATGTGCCATCAATAGTCCTATCAGTCTGTGTAAATTAAAGATTCCATTAGCATAAACAGAAAAAAATTTACTAAATTGTCATATATTCAATATAAATAAAAGCATAAAGGAACAAATTAATATACTGAAGAGACTAATAATATTAAGGCTTCATTCAAAAGCTACTCACAAACTATTAAATGTAACTCACTTTAAGGTTTGTAAATGTAAAATAAATATTCATACTATACTCAAAACTTCATGGTTAAATTTTTATTTCAGACACAGGGATAAAATTAATGCAATATCACATAGTAAAAGTCTGAAAAGACAAGTAGCCAGGCTAATACTGCTGTGTTTGCAGCTGCCCACACTGGATCACGGCTGTGTGAAAATGCTCTAGGAATCAGGAGTAAAGATGCACAGCAGGGACACACTGCCACACAAAAAATACCCCAGGTTTCTTTCTGACAAAGTCTCAGGAGAAGAATAATGTTTGAAGTTTGCTACAGAGCTTGATTTTGAAGGGAGAAATGCTTTGAGAGCAGCAACAGCACAAGAGTTCTTACTGCAGGCTACATCCTAGCTTTACTGTATCATTTTACTACAGAAACCCATCTGATCTTGTTCATTTTAATTACAATGGGACACAAAACCTATTTCACATCTGCTGACTGAGCCTGAGAAATGTTTTATAGTGAAAAGGATAAGAGAAGGACCAGGAATACAAATGTACTGGAAACATAAGCATTTAATAAATTCCTCCTTTCCTTCAAAATCAGTTCTAATAATTTATTGTGAAATGTGTTTGAATTTGGGCCACGGTCATTTTAATTCAAATAAACTCATCTCATTTTTTCTCATCTTTACCACTACAGGATTTTTTTTTTTCTTATTCCTTAATCATTTTGCCATCAGTATGATGAATGCATTTCTTTATGAATGCAGCTTATAGCATTATATTCCAAAATGGCTGGGAAAACCCTTGCCATGACTCCCAGATTGCAACATGCAAGATATTCAGAGGTTTTCAAAGCTGCTGGTTGAAAATATAAGAAAGGCTCTAAGGTTTATGCATGAATCAGCATCCCTTTGTCATAATGTCATGGTGCAGTGATCCCTGCAGAGCTCTAAGACTTGATTTAAAACAGAAAAGCTCAACACTGGCTCTTGAGCCAGCAACATTAAACATCCAAGATCGTGCATATATTACCTCTGTGTTGAAGCTACTGTATGAAAAACTTGTTACAGTTACAGAGGTTTTATAGTACCCCATAGGAAATCTCTCTTCAGGTGAATAATATCCTTTCAGTGCAAAAATATGTGAGTACATAATACAACTATCCCTGTTTGAGTTGGTGGATTTAAGATGCAAAGGTTTCATTTTCATCAACTTCCTCTTGATAGTATTAAAAATATTTAATAAAAATCTGATGTCAGTGATGGCCAGCACTTCTCCAACTAGACTAGACTCGATTACACTCTGCTGAAGGACAATAAAGTCCGGGGTTTTTTTGCTATCCTCCAATTCCACCATATGAACTACCTGCAGTATTGTACCTCTGCCCCAAATGTTTAAAGCCAGAGGTCCTGTTAAGAAACCTACTTTAACGTTTGCCTTTACTGTCTAGACTGTAAGCCTCTGGATGGGGCTAAGCCTAGCCTGTATCTCTGAAGGACTCAAGAGCAGTCCTGGCCAGTGCCAGTGAACATTTCTCTTAATTGTGCCATCAGTCTGAAGAAAGACTGCACCATCTCTCAATCAAAACCATTAAGGCTCCCAGTGACACTACTTATGGGGAGTCAAACTGCAATTAAATCTTAACAGCTCCTCCTGGTGACTTGTACACGCAGAGACTTGCAACAACAGTCCAACAACCTTACCCACTGGAGTGCCTCTTCCTCCTCTGCTACACAGATCATAGCAGGTGATCTTCCAGTCACCTTTAAATGACCGAGTCATCTCACACCATTTCAAACATCCCTTCATGGTACATGACCACCATATCTTTTCTTGAAGTTTCACAGTCTCATTTACTAACAGCAGTACCACCAATAAAGCTCTTTCATTTAAAAACTGTTTGCTCCATCCACGCACTCTGTGGATGTGATGATCCTAAATCTGAAGATTCCTTCAAATAATGCTACAGGGGGGTTTGTTTGGTTGTTCGCTTGCTTTTAAATCAGATGGAACTGCGTGCTCCAGTTTCCCACTGGTTATTAAGTGCTGGGAGGGAGGCAAGCACACCAGTTACCAGAGCAGGAGCTAGTTGCCACCCTGCCAGGGCACACAGCCACAGACTGCATCTCCACACCATCAGGAGTGTCTGCAGCCTAACAGCAGCCGGGTTTGGGTTTTTTTATATCAAAAGCTGAAGTATTTGCGTTGTCAATTTCAGAAAATTTGTTATTCTTAGGGCAGAAAAAGGACGTTGCATCAATGACAGTGTAAGCCTGCCACTGTATTTCTGTGAGGGAAAAATCACTCTTGCTGCTGGACTGAAATACCTAGGTTAATACAAAAGCATTTTCATTTTCCTACTATCTTATCTGTGACCTTCTTTTACACTTGCATTGTTTAATTGTTCATAGCGCTGGTTTTGAAGACAGGTTCTTTGTCAGTATTCTTAAAAAAACAAAACACAAAACAAAAAAAAGCAAAAAAAAAACCCCAACCTGCAGATTTTTCAGCATTTTAACTGAAAACAAGTAAAGGGGACAAAGAAAAATGGCTCCTTCTTAACCATTTATGCATGCAGTGCTCTATAATCAACTCCTAAATGCTACTTAGCTGGCAAGTATCTGTCTTCAGAATTCTTTGTTCTCCAAGCAAACCTTTGGAAGGTAACAAAGGAAATACTGTCCATATTTTTAGCATATGCTTCACTAGTCAATTAAATACTGACAACTTGACTAAACCCATCAGTGGCTACTGAGCTGGTGAAAAAAAGAAGTACATGTTCATGTCTTAATTTGGTGACCTTCAAACTGCTTGAAAAAGGAGGTTTGGACATGGTTCAGATAAAGGGAAACCCAAAATCTGGACGGTACCTCCCTTCAGCTGGAAGCCTCTAATTCCATCACTGCAGTCTACAGCCTACACATGTCATCTGAGCATGGTGAGAGTTCTCCAATGAAGACAGCTAAACTCAACAAGGCAGATGCATGGCTAGAAATACTGATAAAAAATATGATGGGGTTGGAGAAAAATATGTATCCTCTACTTTTCCAAAGACCAGATGTCTATACTTGTATCTAGTATTAGTAGAAAAGAAAAATCTGCTGCTTTACACAAATCACTTTCAGGTTTTCTTCAACTTCACTGAACTGTCACATTTTTGCAGAATAACATCCTAACCACTACACAACCCCTTACTTGACCGGGAGTCCCACGAACACACACTGTATATTCTAACCACCATGTCGTTCTGGTTGCTGCAAACCCTCACTACCTAAGAAAGCAATAACTCCCCAGGCAGCTAGTAGTAAAGTAGCGCTACTGTGGCTGATGACGTGCTTTGACCTTTTTTTGATTTTAGCCGTGTGTACTATGCCCTCCTATCCTCATACACGCCACTGAAAGCTCCTTCGGCTGAGCTCTTGCACCACCTATCCCAGCGACTGTGCCAAGACGCCCCTTTCCAGCACCACCGCTCTCACCATAACGTAGCAGAACAATTAAACAAATAAATAAATACAAACACAGCAGGGCGCCAAAGGAGGGAAACTGTTCTCGCTGACAGCTAACCTTCCGATTCTGTGCCCCTGACGTCCTCCCCCCGCGAAGGACGGGGGAAAGGGCCAGCACAGCACAATCGCGGGTTTCCTCCTTCCTCCTCCTCGCTATCCGCCCCGCTGCGGGGGTCTCGGTTTTGCTTGGAAAGGGCACAGGAGGCAGGCAGGGCAGCGGGGGAAGGAGGGCACCCCTCATCGCCCTGGGAACGCCTGCCTCACACTCTGGGTTGCCCTCGCCGACACGGGCAGCACCCGCAGCCGCCCCTTCCCGCACGCCTGCCGCGCACCGCCCCTCGCCCGCTCGGACCTCCCCCCGCCTGCCACGCCGCTCCGCGGGGACCAACTGCTGCAACCCCGGGGCCGAACGCCGGGCAGCTGCTAAGGGGTCAGCCAGGGAAAGGCGAGGAGAAGCAAACGTCGCTGCGAGACCTCCCGCCCGGGTTTTCCTCTCTTCGCTCTGGCACCACCCCGCTACCCCATCGCCTCCC
>JAAWXA010000025.1:10868905-10944724 GCA_038090715.1 Florisuga fusca | reverse complement strand
CCCATCCCATCCCATCCCATCCCATCCCATCCCATCCCATCCCACCATATCCCACACCATCCCATCCCATCCCCGCAGGGCTGAGCCACCGCCTCCCGCCGGCCCGGGCATCCTCTGGCCCGGCTGTGCTGGCCGCCGTGGCAGCTCGGGGCTGCGGCTCCCCTGCTCCCGCTCAGGTGTGAAGGCGGTGGTTGATGGGGTTCGGTGTCGCCCCGGTCCGGCGCCTGTGGAAGGAGGGACGGGCCCAGGAAACGCATCCCTCCTGCGCGGGTTTGTTTCTCCCTCAGCAGGGGAAACCCTTGGAAGCGCTGCCTTACCTTTTCCTGTGCACCAAAAAGGATTTTTCAAAGGCCTTTTCTCCAGCTGGAGCTGTTGCGAGTCACCAGGCAGAGGGTTACCCTGAGTGCCTGGCTGGTTCCTAAGGGGTCGGTGGTACTTGTGGTACCTGCTGTGTGTTCTGGTGTCATGCCCGGCGCAGGGGCTGCCTGCCCAGGAGCACTACAGCTTCGGCACTTTTTTCCTATCCCAATGCAACCACTAAGCATTTAGGAAGATAAATTTCCCCCCAAGAAGGTGAGGAATGTGAAGGGTAAAACGGCCACAGACATTCCTGCTTCTGTGCATTCATTTTTCAAAGGCTAGTGACATTACAGGCTGGGCACAGAGTGGCTGGAGAGCAGCCAGGCAGAAAGGGACCTGGGAGTCTGGATTGACAAGAAGCTGAACATGAGCCAGCAGTGTGCCCAGGTGGCCAAGAAGGCCAATGGCATCCTGGCCTGGATCAGGAACAGTGTGGCCAGCAGGTCCAAGGAGGTGACTCTGCCCCTGTACTCAGTGCTGGTGAGGCCACACCTCGAGTACTGTGTCCAGTTCTGGGCCCCTCAGGTCAGGAAGGAGATTGAGGTCCTGGAACAGGTCCAAAGGAGGGCAACCAGGCTGGTGAAGGGACTCGAGCACAGATCCTATGAGGAGAGGCTGAGGGAGCTGGGGCTGTTCAGCCTGGAGAAGAGGAGGCTCAGGGGAGACCTCATCACTCTCTACAACTCCCTGAAAGGAGGGTGTAGCCAGGGGGGGGTTGGTCTCTTTTCCCAGGCAACTATCAGCAAGACAAGAGGACACGGTCTTAAGTTGTGCCAGGGGAGGTTTAGGTTAGATATTAGAAAGAATTTCTTCACGGAGAGGGTGATTAGGCTATGGAATGGACTGCCCGGTGAGGTGGTAGATTCTCCGTCCCTGGAGACATTTAAAAAAAGACTGGATGTGGCACTCAGTGCCATGGTCTAGCAATTGCTCCGGTGGGTCAAGGGTTGGACTTGATGATCTCTGAGGTCCCTTCCAACCCGGCTAATTCTATGATTCTATGATTAAAAGTGTAATCAGTTAAAAATGCTTTCAGTAATGTTTTTTCGTGCGTGTCAAGTCCCTGTCAGTAATCGACATGAATCAACACTGTGTTATGTATGGATTCTCAAAAGGTTCTGCAAGAAAGATATGACCCTTGCAACACAAGTTTTTTGAGCAGAGGGTTGCTTACAACATGACAAGGGCAGTTCAGAAATAAGATGCTGTCGTCATATGTTACCACAGATATGGAACAAAACCTGAAAAAATGGCAGCACTTGAAAAACCCATTTAGCTTAAAGTCCATTGTACCATCTAAAGACCTGGACTCAGTGTATGGAATAAATATAATGATTAGACTACTGGGTTGTGGGTTTTTTGTTTTGGTTTTTTTTTTTTTTTTGTATAGTTTTATTTTGATGTTGTTTTTTGTTTGGTTTTGGATTTTTTGTTAACTTTCTTAAAAAGAATCAAAATATACAAGAGATGAGATTATCTAGGAGGATTATAAAATAAACACTTCATGGGATGTAGTTCTTGGGCAGCGACTTTGTTGCATGAAGTCATTAGAGCCATAGGTGCTAATCAGTCCAGATGGATTCTAGATGTAAGTAAAATTGCAGTAAGATAGTGCAAGGTAAATTTAAAATTTTAACAGTTCAAATACCCTTATATATATAAAAAAAAAAAAAACAACAAACAAAACAACAACAACAAAAACACAAAACACACACACACAAAAAAAAACCAACAAAAAACCCCCCCAAAAAACCAGCAAACATAAAAATCCCACAGAACCAAAGATAAATGTATGTGTTGGAACTTTGTAAGTTAACAAATGACAATATTTGAGATATTTTGAGATCTAATCTATTGCTTGGTGAAATTTTGAATCTGTGTTAAGATTTATTAAAATTACTAGTAAGTGAGGAGAAAAATTACATCAGAAATTTGGCAAACCTCATCTCAGCAGGGATTCCAAGAACAGTAGAGGGAAAATGCTTTTATGTCACATAGGAATAAAAATCAATTCTACTGCCTTTAACACATTCCAAATCTACTGGGAAAGCCAGCTCTAGATTTTTTAAAGGATGAGCAAGAAGAAACATTTCAATACAACCAATTAAAACCACACAAATAATCTACTAATTTTGGAGGAAATTTTTTTTGTAAAAACTACTACAAACTACTAGTTAAAATGTCTGTGTAGAGAACCAAAAAAAAACTGAAGAGATGCAAATCTCTAGGAATATCTTCATTTTCCAGGAAGCTGGCAACAGAGATGATGTAATAAATCATTCTGTTGTAAGCAGATGAAAGACTCTTTCACTGTAGCTGAGGTGGGGTCAGCCTGTCACCACTCAACTAGGATTTGAGTACTTCAGGTCACCACCTGTTTTCCCTATTTGGTAGGAAGGAAGTTTTGTGAAAATGGGAAAACATATCCTGCAACACAAACGTTGTAGCTATGTAATTATGTAATTGCCCTTTGTAATCTTCGTGTGCCTACTGAGGGTGGTGAATCTGCATTACTGGAAGACTGAAGACAAAACCTGGCAGTCTTGCCTTATGTGTAATGTTTCCTCTTCACAAATCTGTTGCATAAAATTCCTTTTGGATATGGCTTTCAGAGAGCAGATTATCCTGGCACTTTTGTGTTCATGGCTGACATGTTTTCAAAAGTGCTGGTATGTGCAAAGGTCAAAATTGCTATAGACCAGCTGTGAAATTGCCTCCTGATTTGGTTCAGGCTTGGTGGGTTGCATTTGCGGGATGTTCTTGCAACTTAACCATTGTAAGTGAACATTCTAGCATCTGTGGTGAGATTTGTAAAATGTCAACTGAAAACAGCATGGGCAGAGTTAAAGCAGATGACTAATTTATTTTTCTAAAACAGGGATCCCTTTTTAAAAGTTCAGAAGATGCTGAATTAAAGAATTCCACACAGTGATGTGCTGAGAGGGACCATCTCAGATGACCATTTTAGGGACCATTTCATGATGATCCATTTCAGATCCCTGCTGAATCAAGAGTGTTGGTAGGTTTCAGGCCATGTTTCATTTCAGCTTAAGCAAAGGCTCTGACTCAACAAGAAAATGTGATTTTGCATCTAATCTGTTCATACTGGGCTTTGATTTTAAGGCCCAACCCCATCAAGCATTAGGCCACATGCACTATGCACATCATGCAACCCTTTGGACTGCATCAGATGCACTTCCATAAATCCTGAAGCTGAATCACTAGAGCATGCAATCTCATTCCCATTTGGGGACCCTCATGCACTATGTGCTGCTCATGCCCAGTTGCTTTTTGGTATTTAGGAGTGGAAGAGTAGCCGTGGCACTACAGCCACAACTGGGATGTGCATGGGATGGAACGCTGGAACAAAAGGAGCCTTTAAGAAAATGCTTTTTGTAGCTCAAATCCCATGTGGCAGCTTCTCCACTATGTGTCCCCCTGAACATGTCTGTCAGGAGGAGTTTGCTGGGCCTGCCATCAGAGAGCCAAGAGCTGCAGTCAGTGATTACAGAAGAAAGGCAACTGCTAAACCTCTTGAGTTGTGGTATACATATTTTTACCTGATTGGAGATGATAACTTCATCTGGAAATTCTTGTTGATGTCCATGAATGCAAAAAGCAGCATAGGATCCTTTTATGCTCTATGAAAGAGCAGTTGCTGAGACAGCTCTGGCCAAGAACCTCTACATTCAGTTCACTATGGTTTGTGTTAATCCACAAGCACTACAAAACAAGGAAAGCATTTTAATGAATTGCATTTTTTACTTTGGACTTTGCTCTTCTAGTTTATGCTGTTACTGCAATCCTGAATAAAAATGCTGCCTTATATGTTATTGCTGGATTTGATTTTCTGAAGATGGAGTTACTTTATTAGCATCAAAATGGATTATGGGTATTTTCTAGATACCAATTTCAAATCATAATGGTCTGAGACATTTGGGATTGTCATAATAATATTTCCCAGGTGCAGAAATACACTCTTATTTTTAAGATCACTTCAGCAAGGTTCTTTATTTCTGTGACACCACTATACACTATTACACTATATCATTCCATTGATTTTCCAATTCTGGTATGAACAAGCTGTGACTTAAACAGCTTGAAACACATCAGTAGTGCTCTGTAATGCAATAGCCTGTGTAGATTTGAGAAAATTTGTGAGCTCTGTTGCATCCTGAAAGAGAAATGTCATTTTAGGAATGCAGAGCAAATTAAACCCATGTCAAAATCTTCCCTAACAACCTTCTGCAAGTAGTGGAAAGATTCCTGTTGATTTTAATAGGCTTGTAGTCCAAAGCTCCTGGGAACATTATGGTCCTTCATATTTCTTTCTCAGGCATTTCTTGGGGTGAAAAAAAATCAGAGAAGTGGAAGTGTATCTATGACTTAACCTTTCTTCACCCCCTTTGGATGTTAATGCGGGTATTCATTCAGAATTTGTAATTTTTTACTGCTCAGAAGAAACCATTTCAGCACAGTTCTTCAAAGAAGGCCTTATAATGGGTCTGCAAAGCAACACGCTCATTTCCATTTATATTAGGAAACCAATAGCTCAGTTTCATTTTACTGTCAGCATCAAAAATCTGCTGAAGCAGATCAGACACAGAACTTTACAAGGCTATTTACTTTGGTTTTAGATTCCTTCACAGTATATTATTCCTTTTACTGTGTTACAAGCTTCATGTTCCATCCTAACTGTGTATTTAACATTCAGATCCTGCTGTTTATGCTCTAAACTGTTGCATCTGAAGGCAGCAGAGGTTCCAGAACTATTGATCAACTTCCATCTTTTATTTGTGCTTCACTGTTAGGGAGTTTTACTCTCTCCCTTTGCTCTGCAGAAAAGGACTGACAGTATACTCATGCAAATGGAATTTGGAAATTAAAAAAAATAATAAAGATTTTATCTGATTATTTCCTTCTTATGCAGTTGAGAGCAGCTTTACCCTCAAACCATCAAAGATGGGTTTAGAGGTCTCTAAAAGCTGGTGTGGCACAAATTGTGCAGAATGCAAAGGTAGTAAAGAACTAGGTTTTTTTTCAGAAACAACCTCAAATTTGGTTCCTGCCAAGCAGACTTATGATAAACTGGAGCAGGGTTTTGAAAGCAACATAGTCCCTTGTATGCTCTGTGGCAAATAGCCACAAATATTATTGCAGCTGCAGGAAACAAAAACTCCCCTTCCACTGCTTTTGCAGAACAATGAGAAGGCATAAAAAATGGCAGCAGCTACAGTGGCCTGCTAGGTTATAGGATGGGTGGGGTTTGAAAAAGAGTCCCCTTGCCAAAATTCAGAGCAATGCCCTTTAATTCTGATGGCTTTTAGCAGGAAATGCTGATTTGTTTCCTTTACTATCTGTTGCAGCTGTTTCTGTAGAGAATGCAAAAGAAAACGATTGGAGAAATTACCTGGGTTTGGGGGAGGTCTGAATTCTTCCTTTTAAGATTTCACAGGAAAAAAATAGATTTGGTCTGGGGCTCCATTATCTGTGCACTTCACTGTTTCGTCAGTTTCTGTGAGTTCATTTGCTTTGAACAGTAAGCTCAGACAAAAAGAAATCAGCTCCACACTCATTGCACTTCCTCTGACACAAGTAAAGAGAATTTTTTCCAACGTCTCCCTGAAATCTTAGCAGGTCTTGCCTGAATGTGACAAAAATAGTTGAATTCTTTTGCTATAGCTTTTACTTTAGCTATATCACTGTTAAGTTTTTAAGGACTCATTTTCTTTATTTCAGGGGACATTCACAACTCTTTGGCAAAGAGACTGCAGTGTGATTATAAGGTATCTCCCACCACATACTGTAAATTTGAAACAGGACTCAGTCCCTCAGAATCTTCATGAGCTAATAGAACAAAAAAATCACATAAAAATAAACCTTTTTCTGGACACAATACTAAGATACTTGTATACTTATATAAATATCATTGCATAGTCTCTGAAAACTCTTACAGTATCCTACAACATAATACTATACGAGACATCAGATTAAGCCAACTGGCTTATTTCCTTGCAAAATGTCCTGGTATTTTATCAGTTAAATTACCTTTCCTTTGTTTATCTCAACAATTTACTTTCAGATTTATTTCCTTCCCTTCTCCTTGGCTTTAATTTAAGTGAAAAGCTTAGTTAAAAGGTGAAAGCTAAATGAAAAGTTTAGTTAAAAATACTTGTCCCTTATTAAATACATATTCATTCAGCAAAAAACTTGGAGGAACAGCTTCAGTGAGACCTACAGGTTTAAGTTTTGCTCAAAATTAAACATAGACTTTTGATTTTTTGCAGAACAGAACACAGGCACATTTTAAAGTACTTCCTTGAGTCATTGTCTTAAATACTGCCTAAATCCTATTTACTTCACTGAGATTCAAGGATATTGCTTTATGTGTACATTTAAGAGCCCTAGCAGGATTCTTCTCTGAACTAAGGCTGAAATTGACACGAGAATATTTTTATTTTTCAGAAAAATTACTGAATAAAAATGAATTCTACAGCAATTCTATCCTAGCTGGTACTGTAGCCCAGGCTGTATTAAAATGGAGAGTTCTAAAAACTAATGTTGGAAAATTAATTTGATCTGCAATAAGAACTTTGGTCTAGACACTTAGCAAGGGTTCAGGAACTGCCACGATCAACATCCTACTGAATGACAGATCTCTATGAAATCTGGCTTTGAGAATGGCCATCATCCTGTCAAGCAACAGATCCTTCTCAGGGACAAAATAAAATTCACTCCCCAGAGTCCATCCCATTTGGTAGGTATGGAGAATTGAATCCTTTTTGTGTAAAAGCCTGTTTGTTTTGTAACATTCAATAGATTACAGGGATTGATAAAGTCCTACTGACTTCAGTCATTACTGAAGAGACAGTAGTTGAATACACCCAAATTTTTAAACACAGGAGCACCCACATGGAACTGCTATCAGCCTCTGGGGATTTATGTCAAAAGAAAAGCATTTTCTGACCAAAATAATATTGCAAAGATCAGTTGCCAAGATAGCTTGTGTTTCCTTGAAACACTGCCATTAAAATGTTACAAATATGTATCCTTGCATATATGTATGTGTATATACATATATGGTGTGCAAGATATATATCTATATATGCATATATATATATATAATATGTAATATACTCTCAGGTTCTATCTTTGTGTCACAGAATTATTTCTAAGAATCTTGGACGGATATAGCAGACCCTAAGCAATAGCAAGATTCAGTATTTCAAGTTTTGTTCAAACGTTGCTTACAAGAAATCTGAATTAAAATATGCTTTTAATCTGTTCTTAATGCTTATCCTGTGTGAGAATTTTTCTCATAGCACTGATGGGGCATGCTCTGCCTGTATGATTTTTACTGCAAAATCATAGGATAAGACAGTATACTGAGCTTCAGATTGAGCCAGTCATGTCCAGAAAATGACCAGAATTGTAACATAGTCTAAAGTAATTTTCTTGGTAAACATTTAGAGAGAAAATTCTCATTCAGTGGCAAGTAGCTTGAGGAAAGACTTTTATTTGGCTTGATATACCGAACCCCAAAGAGTCTAAGAGATGAGAACAGTAACTAATAATACTTGGTACTGCTGGAAACATTTGTATGTAAGCAGTGCAGTTCTCCTGCTGGCACCAAACTGGGTGGCATGGTGAAACTTCCCTGCAGGTGATGTGATAACTAGGGAGTCAGATTCCTAAACTCAGGACTCACAGCTCCCTCTCTTCTGCCAGTTCTAAAGGCAGACCCTTGAGAGTTCTCCACTCAGGTTCCACTGTCCACAACAGAAAAATCCTGTGCTCTTGCAATAGTATTAGCATTAGTATTAGTATTAGTAATAGTAATAGTAATTAATAGTATTAGTAATAGTAATGCTTTGTGCATGTGTTCATATGTTTTAAAGTACTGCTAGATTCCTCTGGCAACTCTAAAGCAAGTATACCCCAGGCATTTCAAAAACAGGGCATATCCATGTTGCTGTTCTTGAATAAGGATCATAGCTTTAAACTGGTGTGCTTCTGCTCCATTTTATATAGTCTGACTGGAATGTCCTTTCTCAGCAAACACTCCAAAGCATGTTTTATTGCACTTTGTTTAAAACAGTTCAAATTTAAATGACAATTAAAAGAAAACATTTATTGCTTTAATACATAATAGCAAGTGCATACTATTATCTTTGCAAAGTATTTTAAAAACCCCAAGACCTAAAATATTGTTTGACTTATACAGAGACTTTAGTATGTGATTATACAGTGATTTAATCTACATTAATTTTATACACAACATAAAGCTCATGAGACAGTAAGCAGTATACTCTGCTGTGTATATGTGTATTAAATACAATTAGCAGCCTGATCCACGAGATGCTGAGCACCCTCAACACGTTGACTCCAGTCAGTGTTAGAAGATGGTCAACAGCTTCTAGGATGGGGCCCAGATGATGCACTGGAAGGAGTATGTGATAGCAATGACAATATTTTAAGGAATATTTTCTTATGGAATCACTAAGAAAACGCATTTTTAATAGTTATTGGTAATCACCCACTCACAACACTGCATGTGGCTGCATCACTTTCACATTACATTTCCTGACACGTACAATACATCTAGAATTCCCAACA
The DNA here is from genome assembly GCA_038090715.1 of Florisuga fusca. Lineage (NCBI taxonomy): Eukaryota > Metazoa > Chordata > Aves > Apodiformes > Trochilidae > Florisuga > Florisuga fusca. The sequence continues at coordinate 10,935,748 of JAAWXA010000025.1, read as the reverse complement.
CAGAAGGAACTGAGAGAGTTGTTACATAGCACTTAAAATTACCACAGGGAAAATATAACTTGTAGTAGCATTTTTAACAGTGAAGTTGCAATATTATTAGAGTGACTATGTTCTTTATACAAACAAGAAAGTAAAAAGGAGTCAGTGGCATACTTCCTGAAATTTTAATACTGATTTTCAGGTGTTAACAATCTAAAGTGCGTTCATGTTTCATACATATTTAAAAATGTTCAGTTTATACAAAAAAAAAAGAAAAATATTTATAGATGATTCTATACACTTATGAATGTACAGTTTAGTCTATTCCTGTTTCCTCACCCAAAAAATTGGCATTACCATCTCCTAAGTCTCTCTTTTGAAACCAAGTCTGTGTGTTTGTTCCTTGAATGTAGGAATCCAGAAAATAGCAAATTCCAGGAATATCACTGGGAAAGTTTGGTGGAAGTTCTTCTCTTGAGCGAGGTGTGAACATAAACCCTGGATATTCCTCTAACAACCTAGGAAAAAAAACAAATACTCTTGATCAAAAATTTTTACAAATGCAGACATTCAATAATTCTTCATGTACAGCAGAGCAGAATGTATTTATGTTGTTTACTGAAACTAGATTTAAAAATAATGTTTACTTGGTAGCCCTGATGATAACCTATTAACTTGTGCACCAGCACAAACAGGAGTATTGCCTCTTTGTCTTTTCAATGTTTTTCATGCAGTTGTGTTTTTAAAAATTATTTAGTATAATTAATGTTTCAGTTAAAGAAATAGTGAAAAGTTTGTTATCTATTCAGATCTTAAAAATTCTTGTAATTTTCCTTTTTCACACAGAGGTCCTTTAAACCCAGTGGCCCTCTATGCCCGAAACAGGTTGCTAATCAGTAGGGATACAAATTGATGACTGGTATCTAAGCTTCCAAAGAATTATTGACATATACAGGACCTGTGCAAGATGCCATAATATTATCCATGTATGTTTAGAAATGGTGTAGCAATCAAGAAGAAAAGAACCCTAAACAAAAAGGAGGTTAACACATCATTCACTCAGGAAAAAAATCCCAAAGATTGCACAATAATGATAACAATTGTTTATCCTTTGACCAAATTGCCTGTTTTCTAAGCACTCAGAGAATTAATTATCTTTTTTATCTTTTTTTTTTTTTTTAATCCAACAGTTTTTTCTTTCAATTGCTGTTGGCCAGCCACTGTTCTTCTGACGTGCATAAGCACTGGTGATGCTAAAGTTTACAGTGCATGACTGAAAAGGTTGCTGACTGTGGGCCCTAATACCTGCACTACTTTTATCTAAATCACCTATGTAAGTTAGTCTATAGCTTGACACCCTGAAAGTCACATTGCTGCAGGGAATGTCGGGATCCTCTGCCAAACTCTGTCTCCTACTGGCCACAGAACCTTGCCACAAGGCATTATCACGTACATGGCAACGGGTACAAGTGACTGTCCAGGGTACAGTGAGGATAGCAGAGCCTCCTTCAAAGCAAAAAAAATAATTTAAATCCATATTTCAGGTTATTTTACCCAGCCATAAATATCACTTTTTACTAGGAGATTCACTCTCTACATTCCATTTTCAAAAACCTTCTGGTCAGTCTGGAAGAAATAGTAGTCTGTGTCTGCTCAGGGGCATAAAATTCAGACCTGGATCTGTAATTCAAATGTAGACTGTTGTTACCATCAAATTCAAACCAGTTTGTCTGGCATCTAGAAGACACTATTACTTGTCCGTGGACGTGTTGCAAGGTGGTTTTTCCATACAATTAAAGAGATAATACAAAGAGAGTATGAGTTTCAGAGGGCAAATGAAAGATGCTCTATTTCCCATGGGGGAGCCTGCTAGCTGTCTGCACAGTCACATAGTACTCATTACTAAAAATACCTGATCTGAGTGGATTACCAGTACAGCCTAATTTCCATATTAAAAGGTTTAAACTGAGTTGGAATCAAACTGTGTATAAACCAAGTGCTGGCGTGGTTGATTAATTGCAACCTGTTTTTTCATCTTCCCTAACAAAAAGACAATGAAGATGTATAGTGTAACATTTAACAGTTCTTCAGTTAGGCTGCTATATTCAAAGGTGCCTGCAGCTAGTTTGTCATCCACTTCACATGGAAAGCTCAAAGAGGTTCCAGATATAGGAAAGATGGAAATAAAAAGCAGGAGGTATACAGCTGCAGGGTAAGAAGCAAAATTGGCCAAGAGTCCATTTATTTTAAATGCAACATTTGGAAAATAAGTGTCAGCTGTTCTGTCTCACCCTTTTTCTTGCTGCTACTGGTTGCATTCTGACTAAAAATAACCACAGTGAATTTATTAACAGTCAGATAAAAAGAGAAAAGGAAAATAAACAGCAGTACTTCAGAGGGGGAAAAAAAACCAACAGGAAGACAATGAACTAATACCATAACTACTTCAGGTGGACATTTTACAGATATAGAGCACCATACCTGTAAGTTGTTGGGCTGACATTTATTTTTCTAGGTACACTGCAAGATTCAAATTTGTTGGCAAGGGTTACGTTGTTACCAAAAAGGCAATAACGAGGCATTTTGACCCCAACAACTCCAGCAAAGACAGATCCAGAATGAAGGCCAATACGCATCTTTATATAAAAGATAGAAAACAGCATTAGTAGGTAAAACAAATTAGTTAAAGTCAGTATTATAAATTCTAATAACAATAATAATAAAAAGAAATAATGAGCTACTAATATAAGCTGAGCTAGTACAGTCTTCTTAAAATGCCTGTATTCTGGTCATCACTGCTTGCAGAGATGAAACGAGCTGAAGCTTACACTGCTTTGCATTTATGTAAGTAATCCCTCATCTGATCTGACTGTGATAATGCTGCTCTTGTGGCAGTAAATTTATCTAGAAACATCAGCAGGACATGCTACAACACTTGGGATATTTTTTCTGGGAGGAGCTGTACGACACAACACACTGGTGACAGTTAATGGGTAGCTCTTGCTTTGATGTTAAGGTCAGGAGCCATAGAGAAAAGTAAAGACATGATTTTTATGCTGCAGTTTCAATTGAACTCTAATGACAAGGTTGCACATTGATAAATCCCAATCCTAGAGGACAGAATTTTTATAATTAAATTATACAGCACTTGAAACATTTTGATATAGACCTTTTTGGGTTTTTTTTTTAATTAATTCTTTTTTGTATGTGCATCGTATATATGTAGACACATTTTCTAGAATAGCACTCTGGCACAACAATGGCATGATGTTGGGAAGCCTGTGTATCTGCTATGTGTGCTACTCTTTACATATCATGAGATACCATATCATTATACAGAAATCACAGTTTCAGATTCTGAGTGGAAAAGCAGAAAAGCCTGAAACAAAAGCAAAATTCACCCACACAGCAAAGATGACTGAAATATGTACAGCAATATACAAGCCTGATTTAAAGTGAGAAGTTTGCAGTCATGCCTTTTATCTTTGACAGCTGAAATGTAAAATGACAGTAGACTGTGTGCTGTATTTGTTGCTTTGCAAAACAGCCCATGCTTTCATGAAGCATTTCATTAAAAGAGATGTGATATCATTAAAAATAGAAAACTTCAGTTTTCTTCTAAGAAGGTTCTACAAGGTGTTTATACAATACAATTCGTTGCCTCCCTGTTTTAAAAGGACATTTTGAAATGCAATAGCCTTCCTCATTCAAAACTATAGTGGTAGCATTTGTGTGGAAATTAGAAACATTTTATAATACTGTGAAGATGCTTCCAGATTTTTTAAGAGTACTTTAATTTGATATTCTGAAATACAAAACCAATTACATTTATTTATATTTATATATTTATAATATAATACTGCTGTTCTCCATGATAAATGTGGATCATGTAACCATTAGTAACCATTCTTTTTGTCTTGGAATACAAATATTACTTAATCTAAAATCAAAGAAGGCTGAAATTTTCTAAAGGAACAAATGAACAGATAAATGTTAAAAATGAGCAATATCTCTTCAGACAAAATGAACTGAGACACCTGCATCAAAAATAACAGGACCCGATTTGTACTTAGTAGAAGGTCCATGTCATTTGTCATCCACCCAGGCCTTTTTTTTTTTTTTCTCAGTGAGAGGTAAATCTACATGAAAAGTTCACTACATATGCAAGTCGTCACCAAAAGGAAGTCATAAATACAGCTACCACTGAATCAAAGAGTTGCTTTGACAGCATAACACCATTACTTTAAGTTACTGAGGGTATACAGCAGTAAAATAGAAACAGCAATAGAATCCTTTAAGTACATGTGGATTACTGCAATCTGAACACATCTTTGAGGATTTGTATTTAGACCTATTGCCTCAAAAGACTGAGATGTTCTCACTGAGTCTAATTTTGAGAGAGGAGCAGTCTCCACATTAGAAAACAGTAACAGAATATTCCATGCCACTGACAAATTTATTGCTACCGAGACAAAACCAGCAGCACGTCAGCATGCAACTATTTATTTCACTGCATTTAAAGCCTTAGGGTTGATTTTCAGATCCCTGTTTCACCCCTGCTTCTCCACAAACCACTCATTTATAAAGCTAAAAAGGTCAGCCTCTCCAGCCACACACACTTGCCTGAGCTAATGCAATTATGTGAAATTTCATTAAGACAAATATCCTGAAAGCAACTAAACAAACAAAAATACCCACTGTAACCACATGAAACACAATAAAATATATGACCTTGATAGGCTCTCCATGGGGAGACACCACCTCATCTGACAGCTCCATCATCTTCAGGGCCATCAGTGCTATCTGAACAGCATGGGTTTCACTTTCCTTGTGTAAACCTCCAGCAACACAGTAGGCATCTCCAATAGTCTCAACCTAAAACAGTCAAATTTGTTCCTTAGTGTTACACTGACACAGAAAAGAACAATCTCTACTTCAGTAAGAATTTTACCTACATATTGACTGTCTTATTTGCCCTGCCAAATTATTTCAGTCCTGGGCACATGCTGCAGTACCATTCAAAAGGAAAAACTGCCCAATTTGTATTTATTGCTGGGAATTATGCTAAATACTTTTTCTTGCTTGCCTGCTGTCAGGGACCAATAGCTGTATTAAAAACCTACTTACTCCAGATTCACAGCACCATCACTGAAATTAATTTTTAAAATAAACTCTTAAGTTCTGATGGGTTTCTCTTGCAGCTACACGACTGCTGGTTTTTTGTTTGTTTGTTTTATGATTTATCTTAATATGCCTTTCTTATAAAGAAGATTTAGGGCAAAATAATGAATAAAAATATTTTTTGGACTCCTATTATCCTCTGTACCATATAGTTTTAGTTTATCTTCCTGTCTCAGAACCCCAGAGAAATGCAATAAATTGTGTACCTTGTAGACATCCAGCTCTCCACATTGGTAATCAAAGCGAGTATAAAGCTCATTAAGCATGGTGATAACCTGCATAGGTGAGCACTGGGAACAGATGGCAGTGAATCCAACAATGTCAGAGAAAAGCATTGTGACATTATTAAATTTCTTGGCTTGCACAACTTGTCCCTGCCACAGCTGCTGAGCAACCTCTCCAGGAAAAATTGAAAACAGAAGATCAACAGTCTTCTTCTTTTCTTCTTCAAGCGCTTGATGGGCCTGCTCAAGGGTTGCTTTTAGCTTTCCTAATCTCTTCTTTAGTCCATCCTGAGCTCTGGCCTGCTCTCCTATCAGAACAACATCTCTCAGTGCATTGTGAATTGGAATATCTGAGAGGTACAATCCACGTCCAGTAAAATCTTCTAGTCTATCCACACAAGGAGATCCCAAAAAAAGGATGGCACTAGATTCAAAGATATAGATCATTTGGCCTTTAAGATCCATTACCTGAAACAGTAAAAAAAAAAAAAAAAATTCATACAAAACATGCACAACAATGATCTAGAAGAAGATTTAGGGGAAGTGCCTAGGTAAATTAGAGTGGTCCATAGTCCTTACAATTTCATTTAGTTGCTAAAGAGGTAACATGGTATGCTAAAGCATAAAGCCACCAAATAGGTTTCTTTTTCTTGAGACTCCTGGTGCAAAATTTGGACCACAATTTAAGGAAAGACACTCACTTATGTTTGGATAGCAGTATCAGTTTCATCTTGGAAAGAAAGAAAAACAAAAAGAAGAATTTTGTGCATTTTCATCTACTGATAAAATGTTACTGACTGTGGTGGCCTACAAATTTCTGCTAATAACTTGATTATTTGATTCATGCATCACTTTATAAGACAAAGCATGACAATCTGCTTCTATTTTATTATAGAATATTCAGTAATACTAAAAAAAATTAAGGATTTCAAATGAAGATTTTTATGGCCCTTCTGCATTCAGTTGTGTAATGTACAAGATGCTGCAGAGGTCCATTTAACACTGCCATGAAAGACCCTTTTTTTTTTAGAAATACCTTTACTTGCCAAAGCAAAACAGAGTCTACTACCCCTTGTAATCATTAAACTTTTGCCTGGTGCAGAAACAGATCTGAGAGACCGTGGTTAATCAGTGCTACATTTTTTCTGAGTTCATTAAACCTTTGTTAATGTTCTTCATTTAAGTACTTGTAGTGTTGAGTCTGAACTGGCAATTCAGCCTGGAGTACCTCAGGTGTGTATAAGCTGGAATTCAGCTGGGCCCAGTGATGAATAAAAAAATCATTAAAGAGCCAATATTTTTTACTGTTTGAGGTCATTTGTCTCAGACCCAGCTTCAGTGGGTAATCCCAACAGCTGAAAAAGTGGGATCTTTGGGGGCTGCATCTAATGAAAACATCAGAAAATCAAAGATACCAAAATACCAAGGACACCAGAGGCTGAATGAGCACAGGAATTCTTCCTGGAGCTGTTGTTTCCAAATGATTGAGGGAAACTTTGGCAATGCTTTCCCTGCCACTGTTTTTGTGTTGGAGATGCCCTTATTCTCAGCAGCATGCTGTGTTACTGTTTTCATTTCAATTTACTGAGTTTATCTCAATATTTCACGTAGTTATTTTTAAATAGAAAGAACAGTCAGATTTTACTAGTGTTAAAGTCCTAAAGCACAGTTTTTTACTGAATATTGGCCTCAGAATACCTTCAATAAATCATTACTCTTCCATTCTATTAGGTGCTCAGAGGTAGCCAATGCAAAGTGCACCATGTTTTTTGTCTATTTTAACTCTATCCGAAGTAAACACAGAAGCAACAGTTATAAGAATTCTCTTACCATGGATGATTTCATATCAGTATTATCCCATCTTCTGACTCTTACAGTGAACTGCATATTTAGCATGGTCATTATTCCACTAAAAGTGCAGCTGACTTTGGGAGTAAGAATTTCAAAATACTCTTCAAAATTTGGCTTAGCTTGACATTCTCTCCTGGTCAAAAGTCTTCTTATCCCATTTCCAATTTGAAGAACTGACATATCCTTGTCAAACATAAAATGAAACGGGAAGGTCTTACAGAACACAGAGGCAGGAATCACAAGTGAAGACTGTGGTTTACACGGTGATAAGGAAGGTTTTGCACTTTTGACTTGTATAGAGTACAGCAAATAAGGCTGATTAGCAAACTCAGTGCAGTCATTATGGAAACAAGGAGGCATAAGCATTACTTCCACCTCAGTTTCATACAAAATATGAGCTGCTGCTTTAATAATACCAGGTAAAATAAGACTTGTGATTTTCTTTGGAAAGAAATAATACACATTTAAGAAGTCCTGGTCTTTCTCCAGGCACAACATGGAGGAATCTTCGAGTCTGTCCTTTTTTCCTGCTTCTTGGCCGTGGCCGCTCTGCTTCAGCAGAGTAGTGAAGCTGTTCAAGAAGTCCTTAAGGGTTCCTCCAATAACCCCTAATATGTGTTCATCTTCTTCATAGCATATTTTGAATAGCTCTTCACCAAGAGATTCCCGTAGAGACTCCACGGGAACACCTGCATGGAAACACATTTTAGTCAGAACTGCACTCATCGCGCTGAATCTCAGGCTAACCTCCATATTTTTCATGCCAGCCCCAATCAAATTAGCAATATCCTTCCCTGACCTAGCACTGACAACTGAGAGCTCTTCACTTAGAAATCCTGCTGTAAAGAAAGACAAACTTGTGTTGCCTGGAAAACAGGAAGACAAAAGGTTGTAGTTTGAAAAGATCCAACACTCGGTATTCTTTATACAGTTGCAAAGAGACTGAATGCCAGTTTCGGCACAGGATTTAACCCAGTTCCTTTAGCTTGATATACAGAAGTAAAGCCAGAATTTTAAAGCTTAAAATAAGAATAAAACAGGATCTGTGCATACATACAGACACAAGTATTATGCCTGATCCAATAAATTAAATGACTAGGAATATTCCAGGGCACTGAGGTCAATTGGCACAGACCAGCTCACACCTTTGATAGCAAACTTGTTTTAACAGGATAGCTGCACCCAGACTGTTGGGAACATTCCAACTTCCCAACTGTTACTGCAAAACATTTCAGAAAGTGTTATCTGTCACAGGCTGACTGTGCCAGGACCAGCAGTTTGAAGTGTCCAGAAGAGCATGTTTCAGTTCCTGGAAAATTTTGATTTACTATTACAGATGTAGCTGGAGAGTTCTGTAATGCAAACTACAGCAGTTGTCTTCTGACAGACTGGAGTTCTTCAGAAGATGAAAAGGATCAGAGAGTTTTACAGGAGTATAAAACTGTAACTTACAACTACATGGATGTTGGATCTTACAAGTAGATGATTCTACAACAGCTCAGACATGAGAAAATAATTTCTTTAGCTCAAATGTTGACACTCTGAACTGTTAGTTGCAGTGATCATAGTTCAGTTGTGTTGTCAGCATCACTGCTGCCCTTGCATGGAGGAAATTATTTCTTAGTAACAAAAGTAATTTTTACAGACTATTATTTTATATATATTACACAGAAAATCTATTATTAAAGAACCTTACAGTACCTGCTGCATTAGCATGATCACTGATTATTTTTTCAAAATCTTCTCTATCCTCAGTTTTTCTGTAAAAATCATAAAAATATAAATAAGCCTTCTTAGAAATCAAGATGAACATTGTAAAAATAGCAAGTAGCTGAAGTTACCTACCCTTCCTTTAGTGTGTACAGACCAAATTCCGCTGATCAAATAGGCAGTTTTTCATTAATTTAAAATAAGGTCTTGGTAGGATCTTAGATTATCCTGTGCATTGGTGATAAATTAAAGTTTAAGTGGTCTGAGCTCGGATTATAGATTGAGGCCAAATGCTGTAGACTGTAATTTATTAAAAACTCAGGTTGTGAGAGTCCTGTTTTTGTTTGGCTTAGCTTTTTTGCTTGAAGCCTTACTTATATATCACAGCGTATTCTAAAATATGATTGGACTTTACATTCAAGCATCTATTGGAATTACATTGCATTCAATTCAAAAGAGGTGAGAAGGTATTTCTGTTTTGAGATCAAATGTCAGTAGCAACTTTAACTTCAAAATGACTTGTTCACTGGTGGTACTCCAGACTCTGTGATACACAGCTGCAGCCCTCTTTGAGTTCTCTTGAAGTCAATTATGTCAACCTTAATGTCAGACCCAAAACAATGAGAAGGACATATAGCTTAGATTAAGGCATATATAAACTCTGTATAAGGAATAAGCTTTTGATACATGCCTTCTGAATTTCTTCACTTGAAATATCTTAGATATGTTTATATGCAAAAGCAGTACAGACATGTAGATCTGGTTTAAATTTGCATTATTTCATCATCCCAAACAGCATAATTTCTCTGTTTAAAACTAATACTCCAGGAAGCAACCCATAATTAAGGGTACAGAAAATATTCATATTAATTAGCCACTCAGCAATTGCAACATACATCTGACCAGCTGTCTTGGGTTCAGTTCATGCATGTAAAGTGCTTTCAAACTATCAGTATAATACAAAAGACTGATTTTCTCATCAAGGCAACCAACAGTGTAGTTTCCAATTTCATTATTTTTCTCCTTTTTTTGAAAGGAGATTTAAACTGAAGGGCTTATATTTTCAGATGTGTTAAATAAATTGGATCCTCAATGTATAATCAGATGCTAAGAAATGCTAACTCCCTGCAAGGCTCAAATGATTAATATTGGATTTCAGCACTAAGGAGTGCTGAAAATCAAGCTGAGTCCTCCTAAACATAAATCAGAAGCCCAGTGAGCCCAGTGGAAACATGTATGTCAGTAGCTGTAGCTTATTATTGTTCACTGTATCAGAAGCTAATTTTTTTTTTTTTTAATACTAGAATTTTTCATTTAAAATTATTTTCCTGGGATCTTAGAAACACTGGGATAGATCCATGTAGAACCACATTTATCTCTCTATCCATGCCTGCGTAGTCTCTGAGTTCCTCCAAAGTATTTGCTCATTTTAAACATAGTCCTGGCATATTTTGCACAAATGGCTCAATTTTCCCATTACTCTGTGAGTGACTTAAATGTTTGGGTTTTTTAAATAAACCAAATTATTATTAACTTACATTGCACGAAATGTTACACACCAATTTGACAAGATAACTGAAAACAGACCCCAGGAGTCCTGATTCCCAGTCACTACCCCAGTCCCCATGAACTGTCTGCAAAACATGTTTGCTGTGAAGTTAGTTGCAAAAAAAAAAAAATACATACCTGCTTTCTTTTATGCTGTGTTTTGCAAGTGTTCTCTGAAGTGCAAGATTTAGTCTTTCAAACTACAGAAGAAAAAAATGTATGCTGATTAAAATGTCATTGCTGAAAACTTCTTCATAAAAAAAACCACTTTTATACAGAGAACACTTTTATACTTCGCTGTCCTTGGGACTAACAGCTTTTTTCAAGCTGGTTTAGTTGTTAGGAAGAGCATCTCATTTCTGTGCTTGGGGTTTAGTTTGTGTTGATGTCTTCAGCTCCAGTGCCACTAGTAATTAAGCCCCTTAGCTGTTCATTTCAATGTAGTGATGTAGTGATGTGATTTTCATGTGTAGTGATGTAGTGTGTTTCCCTCCAAGCTGTCAGATAGCAATACAGACAGTGCTGCTAAGAAATAAGTATATCTAACTCTACGTATAACTTTCTATTATTACACATCCCCCTCAAAAAAGACACATAGCTTTGGATATAAAATATAGAAAAAAAATGTTTCAGATTAAAATATATTCTCTTATTAGAAAAAGTAAGTTATATTCTGCATTATGCCCACTGCAGAACATTAAAATTAACTTTTCTTGGCATAGTAAGAGTTAAATTTTTTTCAGGGTAATTAAAGAAGTGTCAAGATTGATACTGCAAAATTAACAGTTTCAAGTGAAGCTATAAGGAGTGAGAGAGCATTCCCCGCTTCAGATTACCTCCTTTCCTATTTTCAATACTATAGCATTTCAAGACAATGTTAGAACCATTTATTTTATTAATTTGTAGAAAAAGAAGAATTTTGACTATGTATGCTGCAACCCCAAATATCTTCCAGTTAAAAATCCAATCTCTGTAGCTAAGCTCTGTAAAAGGATTCTGGAATAGAATACTCCTTACACCTTTATTTACCTCAATCCATGGTTCCATAGCCTTTCCCTAGTTCATCATTGGAACAGATACAACACAAACAAATGTGCATATTCCAAATTGTTGAGGCCAGTAAAGCTGTTTAATGTATGTTGTCTCCCACCATTCAAAACCCCAACTTCCCATAAAGACAGTGTCACTGAGCCGCACTGTACTGCCGTGATACAATTACACTCTGAGGCTTGCTATGCTCTGGCTTTGCTTTGGTTCTCATTCCCTGAAGACTCCAGCACTTGCTACTTAATGTATCTTTTACTTTTTTTGTATTGTCAAAAGCAAAGTTTGCACATGCCAAGAAAACACCATGTGAAAGAAAAGCCATGTGTTTTTGAGACTTTTGAGACACTGGTCCAGTTCACTCCTTGCCTTTGATAAGTGTTCTCTACATTTTTATAAACACCTAAAGAGACAATAAAGAGAATCACATTCACTACATTATACCTCAAATTTAATCAAGATTTATTCTGGATTCACTGACTCCTGAAAGTCCAGGCACAACTCACTGTTTTCACGAGGAGTTCAAGAGTCACTCAGGGTCATGCTCTGGGCCCCTGTTTTGAAGTTTCCAATTGGAAGGGAGATGATAAGAGTTGCTGATGCTTAAGGCAACTAAAACTATACTTTTAAAAAACCAAAATCCTTGCTTGACATTCTCTATGGAGAACTGGGATTGGACAGGTGCTTGGGTCTTGACCCCAAATCAGCATGAGAACAGACTACTATACAAGGACCATGTTCCAATCAATATGACTCGAATACCTGCAAAAAGTGACAATAACCTTCAGCTTCAGTAGATCATGGGGTACATGGTCATAATATCCTTGAATTTACCAGGTTTTTCTCCCAGCTGATGGACTAGACTATCACAATTATATAAAAGGCAGCTGCATACATTTATACTGTTCTTTAAAGAAAAAAACTACCAATTATTTCGTTGAAAATAACAACAAGTATATACTAAAAAGCAATACAGCAACCATGACACCAAAGGGATTCACAGAATGAACATCAGTAAATTCTCAAATTAAAATTCCTTTCCTCTATACATTTAAAGATCAGTTTAAAGGGCCAAATTTCTTCTGTGTAAGTCCAGAAGAAGCAAAAAGGAGTCCATCAAAAATTGATAGAGTTTTTAAAAGCTGCAATAAATGAAGAGTTGGAGAAAAGATAAAAGATCTGCAAATGGATTTAAGAGAACTCCAGCACATTTAGTAAAGTATATTGATGGTCAAATAGTAGAATTGTAATTAACTGAGCATACAGAGTTGGCCATTTGTCATCTGTAGTCCCAATATAAGACAGTCACTTCTTTCACCCTTTCCACAGAATTTGAGGCTAGCCCAAGTGTTGAATGTTACGGAGTTGCATTTTTCATGTTCTTTTTACAGACACAAACCATGGTATTCATATCCACTCAAGCAAACCACTGTGCATGCACTGTACCTGTTTCCAGTTGAGTGGAGCAGAAACATTGGAATACTTTTGTGGTAAACACAGATGTAATGGTTTTAAAAATAGTCTTGCAGGAGGTTAGCATCATAACAGATGAAAATTGCTATTTTAAATTTCTTTGTGATAAGGAGTAATGGACATAGCAGTATGGATTAAGTTTGGTGAACTGATGAGGTGATCACATAATTTACATAACTAGGTAGCAAGGCAGAATTTCTCTAATTGTATCTTTATTTCTTTTAAAAACTGCTACAGAAAACCATGGATTTAAATGGAATAATCAAATTATCTGTGGAAGGTTGCAAATGTAAGGCAAAATGAGGGGGAAACACAGGCAAATCCATGGAAGTGTGTACAAAAATGACTGTGGTGAAATTGTATCCATAAGGACTGTAAAAAAGATGAAAAAATGATTTAATCTATGTGGAACTCCACAAGAACACAAACTTTGAAGTCAAAACCATTTTCTAAAAGTTTACATTTAAAGGCTGGCATAAAATGTTTTTTTAATATTTATAATTAAAGGTTATTAAAGTATCACTGGTATTATGCAGGATCTATTTACCTCAGGAAACAATAGTTTGCAGATACTTTCAGTTAATGTGTGCAGGTACACTCTACTTCTGCTTGTTTTCCTTTGTGGAAGGTTTCCTTGAGCCTCTTTTTCATGGACTTCTTTGCAGATGGGTAAAGCTGCTTTAGAGCTGTTTTCTTTGCAGTCCTTGTCATGTTCCTCAGTAATGTGACTCTGAGTAACTAAGGAGAAAGGACATTCCCCTGTGATCTTCAAGTCTTTCAGTTTTGTACAGAACATACTGTATGAAGTCTCTTTCTTGAGATTAAGAGTACTTGGCTTTGTGTTTGATAGTTCTCTTCTGTTTACTAACAAGTGCAGAAGATGCCAAAATAGTAGATAAGGCATCCACTGTGGAAGAGTACTGGTAGCTGCAAATCAACACAGAACAAGTATGAACCCCTACAAAACAAGAAGAAAGAAAAAAAAAAATTAAACTCACATATTTTCTCTTTAAAATTCCTGCGGTGCAGTAGTCTTATGATATGTTCATTGAAATAATAGTTTTCTAGGACCCTGCTGAAGAAAGCACTTAAACTGGTGTGCCATTTTAAGCATGAAACCCTCACCAATTTCAGTGCTTGAGGTCACTCAAAGTTGTGTGCATGGTTAAGTTCTTGGCTGAATTGTGGCTCAAGGGATTAAGGCAGAGGAGTTGTTTTATCTGATTTATCTTTGGTCACAATGATGAATGAGATTTCTGAAGGAGCAGAGAGCAGAGTTCTATTGAGGAAAACTTTTTAATTCTTCATAAGCAGCTGTTAGAAACTACCCGATATAGCACAATGAAATCAGGTTTTTATGGATACTTAAATTTCAATTTACTTGATGCATAAGATAACCTTTTTCTATTAGAGAGATGTATAACTAAAGTTAGTGCTTGCACTTCTGGACCAGCGAGCCACCCAAGACCAAAGGTCTGTAAAAGCTGCTGACTGGTGGGAACTGACACCATGGGGATTTGACCACATAACTGATGCCAATGCTTGAAAACACCAAGGGATTTTTATGCTTTTGAAGGTAACCTTTCAAACAACACATTTTAAAAAGAGCTGAGCGTTTCATTTCAATAATTGTTCCCCATCCTCATATAATCCTCTAACGAGGCAGTCCTGGCAAGGTTTTGTCAATTCTGGAAGCAACAGAAGCATTACATTTGTCTCTCTGCAGATACAGCCCATTAACTGTTTCTTTCAAAGACACCAATGGCTTCAATCAGCCTGTGTACCACACTGCTCATCTCTGCCCCTGAGACACCCAAAGGGCTTTCAGGGTCACACAGCAACTCTACCAGGTTTAAAAATAACTGATGCCCTGATATAGGTTACCAGATGCTGCTTTTGAAACAGCTGGAGCTGCAGCAGAGCAGAGGAGTGCTGCAGACCCAGCACATGTGGCAGACATGCTTAAAAGGAGAAACAGGCAGAAGAAACAGGCAGAAGCTACTTTGGCCAGACCTGCTGCTAAAAAATAAATAAATTAAATAAATAAAAATTGGCAGCAAAGGCCTTTTTAAAGTATGCTGTAATACTGATGGTGTCTGTCCAGCTTCTAGGGGACATCCATCAGAATTACTGAAGTATTACTTTTAGAATCAATAAACACAATGCTAAGAACAAGAGGCTGAGCAATGTTTACATAACATACTGTATTTCTAGTTTCTGGTCTTACACAGAAACTCATTTGTTTCTAATGCATGGACATCAGTAATGCTTTATTTTTTTATTGCTGAATACTGTTGTGTAGCAACTGAGGCAGTCAAAAACTTCAAGCAAGAACCACACTCGCAATCCATAAATATACACAATAACTTTTTTTATGATGTAAGCATTATTATATATGTGTAAAAGTATTTTTATTCAGGTGCCATTATATAACCTTGTATTACTTTACTAAAAATGAAAAGCAGAAAAGAAACACCTAGCTTCTGACACGTCAGAGAATTCAAATACTGGAAAAATACATGCATGGGTCTTCCTTTATTAAAACATCAGGTTTGCATCTGGTATCATAAGTGCATCTTGCTCTTAATATAACTAAAATTCAGAAATAAAAAAAAAAAAGTCTGTTTTGAATTAGGAAAACCTGTGTTGCTCAAATAGTAATTACAAAGTGGTTTTAAATGTCTGACATGAGAAAGATAATGGATTGCCAGTGTAGAGTTTACAGAAGGAATTTCAGCAATGGACCTTAAAACCCTACAAGAAAGATGACAGCACACATCACAAATTCAGTCAAACATTTGCAGATGTGCTTCAAGAATGAGGAACACCAGCACTCCTGTCATTCACAATGCTTAAAGACATTTTCTGAACAAAACAAAATAAGTAACATGAGGAAATGGGAGAAGTTTCTGGTTTTAATTCTTCTCCAAACATGCTTCGAGAGAGCTCATCCCTGGGGAGCAGCAGTGTTTAATGTGAATTCTCCATCTCTGCCATATTAATTGCTGTCATATTTACATCGTGAAGCATGTAAATATGTAAAAATTTAAAATTAAATAATCTGCTGTGAGACTACAAGCAACCAATTTATTCAGTGTCTGGCTGAATGCAGCATGGCACTGTGCCACTGAGAAACACGAAGATGACTTTACATACTGTAGTCATTGCAGCAGGGTAACTTAACGGAGTTCAAAATGCTTTGCACAAATATTTCATTGTATATTTACACCTACATTTACAGTCAAAATGCCTTTCTGTGTGCTTATTTGTACCAGCTGCTTCTGAATACTTTCTTCTGATGAAACATTTCTTTAAGAGTGCTATGAGACACAGTTCAATGAATCTATCATGGAGTAAAACCCCTTAATATTGACACAGACATTTGTAAGAATTATGCAATACCACTTTTTAACAGTAGCTAAAGGCAGTTAATAATCATAACTTATGGACGTGGCACAACAGTTAGAAGCTGTTCTTCAAAGTACACTTTCAAAGTATTGAAAATACTTTCAATACTTTTTCTCTTATTATAAGCAGAGTTCTTTGCTCAGAGCATGAGAAAAATTATGCTATAACATCACTTTTTGTATTAAATCATACATATCACTTTGTTGAGTGAGCTGTTGTGTGTCGAGAAAGAATTTATTTTAAAAAAAAATTGTTTGTTTTGCAGCAGTCAGAAAATAGTGCTGACTGGATCTATCTTGCTCCAGGACAAGAGCCACAGCAGCCCTGGGAGGAGCACAGGGTGGTCTGGGAGCCATTGGAGCTGTCATCTCCTGTCTTGCCTTTAAGTAAGAGGGAGGTTTGCAGTTCCCACTCTGGGCTTCAGAAACCCCTTTCCAGTCCAGGAGGCCTCTGCACAGAGGAAGTGAGTAAGGCAGGAACTGTTACTTCTACACACAATCAGCTTCCAGCAAGACGGATTAGTACCCATCACCATCAGCAGCAGCTCATTGTGGATTCAGCTGTTCTGCCTGTCAGCAGATAAACAGAGGGAAAATAACTAAATCCTGACATCTTCTCTTATTAATCTGAAGTGCAATATGTGCACTTTATTTTTTCTACTTCAAGTGCTGTGTGTAGCAACAGAATCAAAGCCCTGGTGATTTGTCCATTTCCAAGGACTTCAAGGAGGCTTTTAAAATACTCAGAGAAAATTGCTCAGGTCTGCATCAACATAGAAGTGAATATTTTAAGAAGTCAAAGTAAGCATTTATGAATCTTACCAAATCCTGTACAAATAAGTAAGCTTTGTTTGACTGCTTCACTATTAACTTAAACATGTTCAGAGTGCACACACCCTCAAAGCATTAATTTGTTCAGGTATTTCTGCTTTAGAGAGCACAAGATGTAAGTAACTGGAGGAGACAGGCAAATCTTTTCACAAATTTCTAAGTGGTAGTGAGTCATACCTAATAGAAAACTGCCAACTGTTGTCTTAAGTAGAAGACATCTTGGAACACACACATCCTTGTGAATAGGAGTGAGATGTTTTCCTCCATCTCCCCAGCCACAGACTAATCCATCTACTGAAATTTGAGGATGCCTCATTTACCACTTTCCAGTAATTTGGTCCTGTTGTTAACACAGTAAATATATTTGCTAACCTGCCTGGGGATAACCATGTCATTACACAAGAATGATTTAAAAACCTTATCACAGAGTCATGCATAACTTGTGTGTTAGGCAAAGTGCACAATAAGGAGTAAGTACCCAGGGGTAAGATTTCTGAATTTGCAGCAGCAACACAAGTGTAATTAAAATACTCATCAGACCAAATTTCATGAAGAATACAACTTGATAAAATGAAAATTGCAAAGCCAAGGAGTCAGGTTCTAGGAAATCCCAAATACAGGTGACCTTTCAATGCTAAAACATTACCATTTTTTCATAGATATGGCCTTTAATTACATGACAAAGTAGTATCTTTTTTCACAGCAAGATTCTAGGCTCTGTCACAGCATGGATTTCTGCTACATGTACAAAGGCAACTACAAATGCAAAGGTTGTTATCCCCTCTGTAGGTCAGGATGAGGCATGATACTGGACAGTGAGCTTCACAACAACTTACTGGTATTGAACCAGAATTTGGTACTGAACCAAGAAATTACTAGATTCAGCAACCTCGAATTCCATCCAGCTCTGAAAAGGAATAAGCTTTGTCAGGCATTAACCTTTCTGCTTGTTACCCCAAACTTCCACCCTGCTTTCCCACAAGTCATCCCTGGTTCTCATCTGTTTGTAACTCAGAGCCCTTTGGAATACTCTGACCATTTTTTCTCCACAGCACTAATTGCTATTGTGTGCTGTGAAAACCCACTTCCAGTGTCCTTACTGCCAAATGCAGCTCTCTTTGGGGCTATTTCTAAGAGGAGTATACTCAAAACTTTTGTTTAACTCACAGGATACTTTTGGTAGTAAGGAAATACCACAACACACAAAGCACTTACTAAACGATCGAATGGAAATGCAATGATTACCAAGCTAAATGTTAAGCTGGCTGTGATAAAATAATGCAATTCATAGCCACCAATTTTTGTTTTAACAGTCCAAATATTTTAGTAAATCCAAATTCATTGTTGTAGCTTATCCCAGTGACTGTCCCATATGGCTGCATAGGGTAAGCTAAAAATCTAGACCTTGCTGACAAGAAAGACTTTTGCCTCACATAATGTGTAATTTCCTCACCTTTTTTTTTTTCTTTATGAAGTGTTTTAAGAAACAGAAAAACACAATTAAGTATTTCCTCTGTGCCCCAAGGCACATGGATTGTTGCTGCAACATTCAATGGCTCCCAAGCCAGGATATCAAGAAAATTATCTTTGTTTTCTTAGAAGAAAGTAAGTTACCTCCTTTTCCATCTTTTCTCTATTTTAATCATCAGAAAATAAGTGTCACTGAATATATAAGTAAACTTTGGAGCTGCTAATATGTCTCAGCTGAAGGTCATCATGAGAGAGATATTCCTGCTGCTTTAAAATCTTATCTGGGTTTAACACCAATCTCTACACTTTGATATTGAGAGCAGGGTTTTTGAAGGCAGAGCAAAACCCTAGTTCTGAAGTATCACTAATTTTGTGACTGATTCATTTTCATCTAATCATCTGAAGAAAACCCTGGATCCAAAAACAGTCCTGGGAGAAGCCCAGAGTCCAGATGTGAAGTTACAGTGCAGCCACATCACTGATTTCAATTAAAGGCATAGGGGGAACCCTAATTACTGCACCCATGTTTAGCATGTCACTAAAAGAAGGACTGATTCCCAAATGTTGCTTATAAAATATGTGTCATTTTAAGTACCACATGTACTTTCCTAGGGTAAATATTTTGCCTTTGCTAGGACCCAGTAACAGGGAGGCATGCTGAGAAGATAGTGTGGGAAAAATATTTTCTTCCTGTGAGTCAAAGTGGATCTGTGAAAACACTCCAGAACAAGCCCAGCAGGCAGCCTTACAGCACCATCTCTGCTTCCTCTCACACACCCAGGCAGAAGCAGCATCTCTTGTTTCTGCCACATCCTTGCACCCTTGCCCCTGGTCCATAGCCTGGCTTGTGCCACCAGCTTGTGATGGAGAAAGTACCCCTGAAACCTCCTCTTCCTACACTGGGAGAGCTCCTAAGGTTGATCACTCATGGCTATTTTTCTTAGGCAGAGCTAAAGATACTCACAAACACTTGAAACAACCTGCTGTGTGTAAACACAACACATTATTTAGATTGATTTGGGGTTTTTTTGGAAATCCTGGTGTGGAACTCACACAGCTGATGGTATCTCAAGAAATCCAGGTACTCATGAGGAAGTAATTGAAACAGAAGAGATGCTGCAGCAAAGAAAAGCCAAACCAAAATCAGTCCAGTGTCTGAAAACTATTCTCACTCTTTGAAGGAATATATTTTAAATATAGCATCTAGTTTGCATTTGCAGTCTCTGTGAAAGAACAAAATTGCAAAAGGAAAGTTAAGAAAAAAAATTGTTTTCAGAGCTCTTTTTTTTCTTTCTTTCAAGAATTAAAACTTGTCCTGAGAACATGCAGTGCTCATGACAGCAGGAGTTAAATGTAAATATTGAAGTCTTTCCCAAAGCCAATGGAATGTAAATTAGAATCTGCAAAGACTGATTTTTCTTCAGTTCATAGATCAAAAATCAATTTTTAAGAGCAAAGAAAGTAAAAATTATTTGTAACTCCTCTGTAATAACAGAACCTAGTAAGCTTTAATCTCATAGTATTTGTCACAGAGACCTTTAGCTATTATTCATGATTTAGCCAGGATTGCTGGATCTTCTTTAACAAATGAAACAATAAACTATTTTGAAATTCCAAATTTCTAATGCAGTAATTCTTCATTTGAGAACTTTGTTATAGATTGACTTCAATTAATTATCAGAGATGATAAAATAATTCTACTTCTTTAAAGACACCTATCTTGCTGGGATTTGTACATGCATGTATTCATCTTATTGAAGCTGAATATGGGTAAATGTTCATGCACCAGACACACAGGTTTGCATAAATGCCATTATTGTTGTTTTCTCAAAGATACAGGAAGACTGTAAGGCAATATAAAGCACCATTTGTAGTGTCTTATGATAGCACATATGGTTAAAAATTCCTTCTGTGTTCACAGCTTTAAATTATAATGAACAGTGAGTTTTATAAATAATGGAGTATTAAAATTCATCTGAACTCTACAGGTCTCAGAGAAAGGCTTGAAAAGTAGGTCTTTAGAAAGAAGAGTTTCCTTAGAAGATTTAAATTGCAGAGTTTTTTGCCTGAATATCTGCCAGATGCCACTTCTGTATAGAATGTCTACAAAATAATTTTTCACACTGAAAAACACTGAAAACTATCTTTCATATTTATTCATCATTAAGCACTCATGCCAATTCCCTTCAAGTCATCAGCATGTTTCTGGATACAGGAGGAATAAGATTCAGTGTAACAGTTCTGTGATTGTTGTCCCAGAAATACTTATTTGACTGTTTTCTTATTTTTGAAGCAAAAGACAGCCTTGGATTTTTTCCATTTGGGGTTTTTGCAGGCAGGTGAGCCGATGTGATGGTATATACAGGTCATGTGAGATACCAGGAAAGAAGTTAATAATAGGAAATTAGTAACAGGAATTTACACTTAGTGCAAGTGGTTTATCCTGCAGCACCGAGGTCAAGTCCTTGTAATTTTTCTGATAGGAAAAAAATACATTGATTGAAGAGGTGCATTCAACCCGAACAGATGGTTTAAGATGTGTTTTCACAGCCAATATGCAGCTATTATTCGGCTTTATCTCAAGACCATGACAAAGAATGCAGCCATGAAGAAGAGGAGAAATCAGTTACTTTCCCAATTCTACTCTTCCATGGTATCTGCAAGGCAGGACCAGCAGGATCCTGTTTTGATTAAATGCTTACAGATGGCTTCTGGTACAAAACATGTTTAAAATAAACGGAATTGCTGATTTAGCCATGTGCACTATAAATTAGTACCTTCATTTTTTATTTTGCTGACTGGCCTGTTCACAGCCCATGCCTTTCAAAATCTGCTATTTCAAAATGATTTGAGTATACAAAAGCAGTGGATCTTACCTTTATAAAGTACAGTTCCAAAGGCTACCAGCACGCCTGGGAATACACTACAATACCAACTTCCCTGTTGATTTTATCACTTAGTTGCTTTCTAATACCCTTCTAGAAAAGCAGATACACAGTTAAAGCAGAGACAGGTAAATATGGTAAATACGTGAATTTGTATTGTCTTCAAAACCACCTTCTTTTTTCACTAAAATGATGAAGCAAATACAAATGAAATGTTTTGTGAAAAATTGCTTGCACGTGTGGTATTAAGAGAAATTAATGTTGTTAATTAGTCACAGTAAACACGTACTTAATGACTAAGACTAGCCTGCTCTTAATGTATACCACTCTGTAGCAAAACTAAAAATTAAATAAATCAAGAAGCGGATTTTGGCTTCATGTAGAATGGTCAAACTGTGCTCCTTGTTATTGTTTCCTGTGCAATTGCTGGAGTTATCACAGCTACAGATCTTTTAAATCCTTGCTTTCCATTTATTCTACTTTTAAGCATGCAATAAAAAAAAAAATCTAATTGCATGGAGATTTTCCCAGATGACTTCAGCACAAGAAAAGTCAGCACACACAAATAACAGCAGCAGGGAGAAGCCATGCAAAACTAATTCAGAGAGAGCTGCCATATTCACCACATATTCTGTATGCTGAACTTCCCCCCAGCCTTGGTGGCAGGCTGATGAAAAGATGGAGGTGAAAATAAGCTGCAGAAAAATAAGCTGAAAACATTTATGTGTAGTTATTCAGCTTTGAAACTTCCATTTAAAAAATAAAGGAATGTAGTAGAAATCTAGGTTATTACATATAATTATTATATATTTATTTATATAAGGTGTGATCTTTTTATAAAGAAATTCTCCAAGTTGTTATTGAAATATACCTTATTTTATTAATATTTTCAGTGAAAGTCAGAGGATCATTGAGGCATTGATCATGAGGCAAAGGAAAATATGTGACATATATGCTACTTTTCCAAACCTTCCGCAGTGATAAAAAGCAGAAAAAAAAAAATCCATCTTTGTAGCTAAAAAAATATTATTAAATAGAAGTCTCATTCAGTGCTGCTCTCCCAGTTACAATAGATCCATTTAGAAAGATTTAGCATGTTCCACACCAGGCATCATATCAATCTGAGTGAATTATCTGTTGAATTGCAGCTTCTTGTAGCAATGTCAAACTTGGATGTTAAATCCCACAAAAATCAAAGTAATGCCATTCAGATTTTTTAAGACTGTAGTTTCTCCTGTTCTGAATATTTCAGTGCCAGAGTGCCAGGCACAGGTTGAGACAGAAACACACACTTGGCTTGAAATGTTTGTAAATTCTATAGAAATTCATTGATTTCTGTGGCAGGCATTTCAAACTGCTGCAGATTAAACAGATTAAAATATTCCTAAAAATGGAAATCCAAGAAAGGGTTAACAAAGAAAACAGTGCAACTGCTGGCCTCTAAATTGAGCTACAGATTTAGGATTTAAATATAGAGGTAAATTTAATGCATTTTAACCATAACCATTCTCCTGCTATTTTTCTCACAAAGATTGGTCACTTTCTGGTCAATGCCTTCAAGTTTTCTTCTCCCTAGGAAAATGCAGATTATTTTTCCATAAAATGAGGAACATGATTTCACCAGTGGACTTGAATTTTCCAAGAGACTAGAAGAAAAACTCTCTCCAAAATATTTTTGTCATCCAAAATAATATGCTTCTATGATACATAACGTGAACTTCTGGCATTGTATGAATCACAGGGTAATCTTCCCAGAGTTATTCTAGATAGATAGAACTGTCCACAGTACTTCATCTCACAGCCTGCAATGCTGTTAGCATCACGATATTCTCATTAAGCCTGAAAGATCAGTGCTTTGCTCCAGTTCTCAGAGAGAATAGTATTTCTCTTTTATTGTAGCAATATTTTGCAGTATTTACTGTTCTTTATTGTGAGAGAGAGTAAAAGGAGAGACGGGAAATATAGACAGAATAAGGAGCAATGAGAAAAAAAAAAAAAACAAAGACAAGAAAGTAGAGAAGAAGCCTATACAAGGACATGAGGAATAAAAATTTCATAAGAAAGAAGGCAAATATAGGCAAAAGAATAAAAAAAATTGCAAAGGCACAGACAGTTCTCTCACTGTTATATTGTGTTTTCTCTACTATGAATCCACTGAAGTATGGTGGGTACTCATGCAAATAATTTTTCTGTAATCTGCCAGCACAGTCTACAGAAAATGCTGAACTGATAATTTCAAGGAAATCATCAGCAATATTTTAGATGATTTTTTTATTATTATTTAATGGTAGTTAAGGGCTGTATTTCATAGAATCATAGAATGATAGAATGTTTAGGTTGGAAGAGACCTCCAAAATCATCCAGTCCAACCTTTGACCATAAGCTAACTACTAAACTGTGTCCTTAAGGATCAGGTCCAAACTCCTTCGAAATGCCTCCAGGGATGGCGACTCCACCACTGTCCTGGGCCATTCCAATGCCTGACAACCCTCTCAGTGAAAAAATATTTCCTAACATCCAGTCTAAACCTCCCCTGGCATAACTTCCATCCATTCCTTCTAGTCCTATCACAGTTCTCTAAGGAGAAGAGGCTGTTTCCCTCCTCACTCCAGACTCCCCTGAGGTAGCTGTAGAGAGTGATGAAGTCTCCTCTCAGCCTCCTCCTCTCCAGACTAAACAACCCCAGATCCCTCAGATGCTCCTCACAGGACTTGTGCTCCAGGACCTTAATGAGCTTTTTTTCCCTTCTCTGGACAATTTCAAGCAACTCTCTCTGTTGCACAGTTAAGGAAGGGTATGTTTTTATCACCCTGATTTGGCTGATTTCTAGTGTCAGTATTTTGCCTCCCTAGCACCTAATGGGAGGCAGGGTGTGACACACCTTGTATTGCTGTATTGTGTAATGAGGTCACCCTCTGTGAATATAGAAGTAAAAACCTTGTAGACTTGAACATTTCATACACAGGATTTTCCAGGATTATGTTTTAAACACCATTGATTTGTAAGTTAAAGGCCAGGTGCCCATTGCTACCGATTTCAGATTTCATCGTTTTACATTTTAAAGATATTCCATTTTGCTTTTATAATATGTCTATAAGGAACTTCTTTCCTCTTCATATCAGGTTTGCTGAAATACCAGTTAGAGCTGCATCTGAGATCCCAGAATAGAAGCCTTACCTACCTGGCCTGCATTCCAGTGAGGCAGCATAGGACTTCACTGGTGTACCAGTTACCACCAGTAATTGCAAGGCACCTACATCTTCCTCCCCCTGAGCCAACACAGAAGGTAAGCAACTCTAAGGTCACTCACTTCTTAGTTCAACGTGTGGCAATTTATGCTTCATTGATGGGAATCGTTGGGTTTCAGTCCTCAGGCAAAATAAGCAAAGAACAGTCTGAGGATCTCGCTCTAGAGGCCAGGGCCCCAAGTCAGGGTGACAGCTGGAGAAGCAGCATGTGGACCATGAGCAATGGACATCAAGTGCCAGTCATCCTTGAAGGCTGAAATCTGAACTCTGAAGTGGCAGTAAGGGATCTTGGCTGGATTGCCTTTACTGAGGTAGCAGGGTCATCCCAGATTTACTTTGTTGAGAACCAAAACTAATAGCAAATGTAACTGACAAATATCTTTGTCTCCACACTTCAGCTCATAAACTGATAAACTACACAGATATTGTAGCACTTATTTCTAGTGTTGGAGCTATGCCACACAAAACAAAGTCCCTTCAACTATGATTTCCCACCAAAATGTTAAAAAACAACTACTCTGTATGTGCTATTTTCTAAAACTGTAAAATTGGCACCCACCACTGAACACCTCTTTTTCATAATATTAAGAAAAAGTGTTCGTTTCAAAAAAGGGGCCCGATAACAGGATGTCTCCATGATATGCTGGATTCTAGTGCTGTAAACAGTAGCTTCAAGCCAGCACAGAAAATATGTTACTTCTTTCAGAGGTGAAAGTGCAAAGAGACAGCAAAGTATCAGAGAAAACCTAAAAACAACCCAAAATCAACTTTGGGCCCTAGCAAGTCCATATATATGCAGTGGAGTACTTCATACAGGTTTTGAATGTCATTCTGAAAAGAAATGCTTCTGTGACTGGAAAGTTCAGTTTATTGTTAACTGGGTTCATATTAAAAGAAACCCCATAATAAGTAATGGGTTCCACCTCTTTTTTTGCCTACGTGTACAGAAAGAGGATGCTACATAGGAAGTTCTCTCTTTTATAAGAAATGAATAAAATCCCACAATGGCAATTATAAGAAAGCATGTACACATTTGGGGAAGAGAGAGGGAATGAGAAGCATGAGTTCCTAAGAGGGTACAACAGGAGAAAGGAAGGTAGCGTCTGTTTCATGAAGAATTTTTGCCAAGATGAAGACAATACTTTTTTTAAGCCTTTTGTAACTTTGGAGCATCCAGAAGCACGATGAATCTTGTAGAGTATGGCATTAAAGAAAAAAAAAAAGACTGCTGCACTGTGTAGACTCTTCCTTTACCTAGAGACAGAGCCCTTCAACATTTCTGCTTACAGGTTTAGATGTTCAAAATTCGAAACATTTATTTTAAATATTTGCATTTAAAGTCCCAACAAGATGAAAGTGCTAACTTTACAAGTATCCTGTGGCAAGGGAGAAATGAAGTTCTCACAGTATCACAAGTATCTGTGCAGAATATTCACGTTGTAAACCTTTGCTCTGGGTTTTCAACTCTGTTTTTAACAGGCATCTAAATCCCACATCGCCCATAATATACTAAACTGATGGCAGGATTGCATTCCTAAGTAATTCAGCTCCTTTGCTGAAAGACAGAGTACCAAACCTAACTTCAGCATTAAAGATCTGAATGCATTTATTAATAATTTAATGAAAACTATGAGCGTTTTCCATGGTTGTAGAGTAACAGTTTGAAAACACAACAGTGAGGAAATGTTATATAAATACTCACATAAACTGCCTTTTTTTTTTTCCTACTTAAGCAAGCCTTAGATCAGCCATTTACAATCCAATATATTACAGCAAGTGCAATAACACTTAACTGTATTTTTTTTAACACATCAACCCCATTATATGCTTTTCTGTCGCTACTACTTTTATTTCATTTTCTTCTTATTTTTCCCTACTCCAGTTTATGGCTTTTACCACATGTAAGTCATAATCCTGTATTCCATCAGTATTCTTTGCTCTTTAACTCTCAAAGCCGATTTTAAAAGATACTTACACCTTGTAACTCCCTTCTATCCATGATTTAAACCTACTTTTGCTTAGAACCTCGTACAGCTGGGAAATACAAATTATTTTCAAAGAGAAACTGGAAGGAAGATATCATGAAACCACATTTAATATATTACACTGATCAACAGTTAAAACCATTTTTACTGTTATTTACTATTTTCAATCTCTAATTTGAGAGAATAACAATTCAATCATGATGACCAGCATTATCATCTCCTGCATCACAAACTTTGACTAAGCCATGACCTTCTTAGTTCTAAAATTTACCACTGTTATGGTATAGTCAATGAATTATCCATGTATAGTTGACTATCATGCTGCAATCACCCACAGATCTGAAGCATGTGATATGCAGATGAAGTGCAGAGATGATCTAAGTTGATGCTAATTTTCAGATCAGCTGTAGACTTTCAAAGCCACACTACAAACAGTCTCTGCCTCATGAGCCTATCCAAATGCTTTGCAAGCCATGCTTAACTCCTGACTAAAAAACTGCTCTCCTCTTTGCAGTTTCATTACTACCACACAACCAAATGTTTGTGTCTGGGTAGGAAACTATTTCATTGCCTTTTGGCATCCATGTAGGCTACCATCAGTCAGAAAGACTGATACTTGGTCAATGTGTGAAAATTCTTATGGATGCTTTGATTAAGCTGAAATTTAACCTTCTTTCCAGTGGGTTCTTCCTTGGGCAGGCTGCTCAGCAGATAAATTGTGCTACTGTTAACTTGCACTCTACTTTTTCTCCATTGATGTTGCTAGGTGTATTATTTCTATATTCTGCCTTTCCAGAAGCCCCTCTCAGTTGCAAACAGACAACTATGAATACAGAATCATAGAATTATACAATTACAGGAGCATAGAATTATAGAATCATAGAATTATAGCATCACAGAACTTTCAGGGTTGGAAGGGACCTTTATGATCATCCAGTTCCAACCCCCCTGCCATGGCCAGGGACACCTCTCACTAGATCAGGTTGCTCAGAGCCCTGTCCAGCCTGGCCTTAAAAACTTCCAGGGATGGGGCTTCCACCACCTCTCTGGGCAACCTGTGCCAGTGTCTCACCACCCTCATGGTGAAGAACTTCTTCCTAACTTCCAACACAAATCTACCCTCCTCCAATTTGAATCCATTCTCCCATGTCCTATCACTATCTGACATCCTAAAAAGTCCCTCCCCAGCTTTCTAGTAGGTGCCTTTCAGATACTGGGAGGCTACAATAAGGTCTCCTCATAGCCTTCTCCTCTCCAGACTGAATAACCCCAAATCTCTCAGTCTGTCTTCATGATTTCAGCAAAAAAATTAAAGATAGATTGATGCATGCTTTCTCCAAAGACATGGAAATTTTGCCATTTTTAGCAGTGCTATTTAAAACAGGAACTGCAGTGAGTATTTTAGGCTCCAGGGTGCCTGCAGTCAGGACTTGGGAGCCACACAGCTATTAATATGAGCTGACACCCCTAACCACTAACCAGAAGACAGCAACTTGGGTGTATTGTCTTGTGTTTTCAAATCAGAGAAATAATTGCAAGCAGATGACAAATCCCATTTTTTCCATGCAACAGACTGGAAATCTTGCAGAGGTTTTCCTCCATTGCAGTCAGCCTTTTACTATTGCTGCTCTGTGTGTGAAGAGTTTATGTATCTGCAGAGAAGGGAAATTATCTTTCCCTGAACAACTTCTGTCAGTCTCCATCTGTATCAAATGCCAAATGAAATGCAAGGTTAAAATGAAATTAAACACATATTTATTTTGGCCAGCATTAAAAAGGCAGTCATCACACTCCTGTCTAATGTACTATGGAGAAACCTGTTCCTAGAATTTCAAAATTGAACATGGAGATTTTAGCAGCAACCTACTGTATGTGGCATCACAGAAACCATACGTTTTAATCCACACTCTGGAATGGGTAACATTCTAGAATTACATCAGGAGGATTCACAAAAAATCCATTTTCCCTGAAAGGGTGATAGATTTTTGTTCTGAATACCTTCGACTGAGGCTGAGGTAAAGATTCACGTCATAAATAGAAGTTTCTTTCAATTTCCATTTGTGGAAGAGAAAATAATAAATTTATTTTAGCACATTACCTTATAGTAAGAAATTTTTACTCATGCTGAAACAATTGGATGACTTGCACAGGATATTCCCTCCAACTCTCAAATTCAAAGAGCTGTCTAAGGGCTAGATTCCACAACATTTGATACAACCTTTGGAACTGTTCCAGCCTCCTCCATGATGATGCACACACCCTGCTTTCTGGATTACAACCCACACAATTAAAACTCCCTTCCTGGGCCACTGTGTGGCTGACCTATTTTCTATATGTACTTAGCTGAAACAAACAATAGCCATAGCCATGTGAAAAGTGGAAAGCATAGCCAAAAAGGCAGACCCCAAAGAGGGTTTCAGACAGCTCTTTTTGCCATAGCCCTCTACTGGAATGCAAGTTTGCAGGTATTTTTCTCCTGGCCCTCAAGCAGAGAGAACATGTCCTTGGCACTCAAGCAGGGACAGCACAGCATTCTGCTCACATCCAGGCAGGTATTCATGTCTAGAAGGTACAGAGAGGGGGTCCCATGGACAAAGGACCCTCTCAGAAATAAAGCATAAGGTCCCAACTTGGTTACCATCTAGGCTTAATGTGCTGCCTGTAAGAAATGAACCTACTGGTGCTGACTTGCTTGAGGAGGTGGCTTGTTTAAACACTTCCACTAGCAGGGCACCATTCTGTTGGAACAGCTGCTGCTAGTATGAATATGCAAGAAGCAAATCAATGCACAAGTTGGTGTGAAGTAACACAAAGGAATTACTTTAAGGAGTCAGAGCAGTATAATCAAGAATAATGGCAACCCCACTACTGCTGAGTTCAAGCAGCAGGGAGAGTGCCTAAAAGTAGCACTGAGAGGCTCAACTACAGAAGGGGGAATTTCAATCAAGTGAGAATGTTAGTTAAAATGCTCCAAAGTCCAATGTGAAAGCAATAACATACTTAGCAAGGGCATTGATTCCACTTAACAAAACTACCATAGAGTGGGAAATATGAATGAAAAACAAGTGGAAGTGAATATCGCAAAAGACAAAGCTCTGGTGGGGTAAGACTGTCCCAAAGGCTGACAGCCTGTGAAGCCCTAAAACTCAAATTTACTTGGGTTCTGAAGCAATGAACAGGGCTTGATGAAGCAAAATTAATTCCTAGAGAATGTATTTGTTGACTTAGGTCACGTAACAGCAGAACTGACAGCAGTGAAACCCACACTCCTATGAAAAGGAAGTAGATGTCAGCTTGCATCCACAAAAATAGATAAGCATCCTGTGTCAGCTACAGGCCACAAATGAGGAGCCAAAATGACAAAGAAGCACTCACACTGACCCAAAAGCAGCATCACCTGAGTAGGGCAACAAAAAAATGGAAGAACAGAATGGTACTGAATGAGGAGCAATCACTACCTGTGTTACAAGTGAAAGGCTTCATAAGAGACACCAAATGGTCTTCTCAGTTGTTTGATAACAGCTGGATTGATAAGCAGAAACCTTAGGAAAAGACTGCTGTCTCTAGCAAATATTGCTGCCTTTACTAGAAAAAAAAAAAAAAAGTGTTGTTTACGAATGTTCAAAACATGCTGAAATGAATATTCAATGTCATATGTGACATTTGGCTTAATTTAAATTTCGAGTGCTAAAAATCTTAATTGCAACACTAAACATATAAATAAATGCAGTGTTTTTTAATAAGCCCATGGACAATAAATATCTTTAAAAAGTAAATAGTACAAAATCTGTGAGGAATTCCAGCAAAGTAACTCTAATGACAGCTCTCCACAGCTGAATTTTTATTTGCTAATAAAATGTGCAAGCTGAAATGTGATTTCTAAATATAATTGTGAAAAAAATCCTTAAAACATGTCCTGTAGCTTCCAAAAACTATTTTAAAACACTTTCTTTTTTTAACTATAGTGAACTTTTCCTAAGTAATTAAGTTCATATAAAAAAAAGGAAACTTGCTACTTGTATACAACATAGATAGAAAATACAGCTGGTACCTCCTAATGCATATTTCCTAGTTGATAATTCAGAATGCTGTATCTGTTTCCTTAGATTACTGGTGTGTTTGACTTTTATTTTTTTTTAACTAAGATACATTCTACAGTATTTTTTGGCTGAAATCTCATTTCAGTAAAGAGGAAAATAGCTTTATTTACTAAAAACTTTACCTACACTTCTTGGATTGCTTATTTTGAGTCTCAGTGTTTTTTAAGAATTCCAAGCAGATGGCATTTATCTTCATAACATCTGGGATATTTTTATTTTTTATTACATGACATAACCAGGTTTTGACTGCTACTAATGTTTTGAGTATTATATTTTATTATAAACTCTTATTTGTGTTTTGATTTCACTATGAACTCTGTTTTGACAGAGACTGTCATAGAATTACGATAGATTTTTTTTAAAGAAAGTACAAATCAGAATAAGACAAAATACAAGACTTTAGTGCTTACTTTTGTGGACATGACATTAAAAACTAATCTTGACTTCTCATTTTAACTGTTCATCAAAAGCTTAATTGAATAATTTAAGTGAATACTCAGCAAGTGAACCAGTGGGATGGGGATGGTGAGCTGTTTTATTGATAATGTCAAAAAGGGCAAAAAAGCTACTGTAGAACTACATTCCTCACCTTCTCCAGTTCTTGACTCCTGATCTTGCACCGTCATGACTTCTAATAGCTACATGATTTCATGGAAAAAAAAACCACAGCCAAGGGATCTAAAAATGTGATTTCCCTCTTTCTCCACCCTTTCTTTCCCTGCCTGCTTCAGGTCTGCATGATTTCAGCAATTGCTTTTGCCTCTGAGAATGCGGAGCATCAAGGTTTTTGTATCACCACTACAGCATTCCTCATGCTTCCTTACAGTCCTCTAGATTATTTCAGGTTTTTGCAATTGGCAAAGCAAAGTGAGCAGTCCCCAGAACAGCAGAATGTATGGCCATATGTAGCACCCCAGAGCAACACAATACAAGCAAGAAACACCCTTACAATAGAGAACTTCCCCTGCTTGTACTTGTACACACTCTCTGGTTGCTTTAATTACTTAAATTCTCTGATTAACTAGGTAAAATAGTCTGTTATCTTTCTTTCTTTCCAGCATGGTCTGTCACCATCTTTTGTTCCTAACCATAGAAAAGCACTAGATCCGCTGATGTGATTTAAAAGTATATGCTTGCTTGCATCTGCTTTCTCTAGTTTGAAAACAAATAATCACAACTGTTAGGGAGTGGCTCCATTGGGAGTTTTGCCTTAGGAAAAAAATGTAAGATTAGACCATTTCCAAAACAGCAAAACACTTTGTTCTATTCATAGAAAGATTAAACTCTTAACACTTGTTATGCCCCGTTACATTTTTCTGTAACTCTGTATTCTGAGACTTCACAATGGAAAGTCTGAGTAAATAAAAATGTCTTTTTTCCTACTAGTATTTCAGCTCTCAAAAGGCTTACCATTTCTCTTTAGACCAACCATTACGCAGCACAGTGTGTAACCTGTAGCCCAGTGAAAGTGCATTGCCCAAATACAACATCACCAAGAGTTCATTTAAGTGCAATACTGTAATTTTTAGTAAGACTGCATCCTTGCTTAGGACTTTTTTTATATCAATTCGTCCTCCAGACTTAGAAAGACACCTCTCAGTAAGTGAGAACCATCCCTGAAAACCAAGCCATTTCAGAAGCAGCACTAGGTCAAGCTTGGGAGAGTTCAAAAAATGTATAAAAGTACTCCTTTGCACAGAAGATAAAAACTTTTCAAGTGATGAATATTTATATACATGGATGAATTTATAAACAGACCACTAGGCCTAGGCTTGTAATGGTTGCTGAACTTTAGCCACAGAAACAAGTCTCTGTCCACTTAGAAAATTAATTGCAAGCCTGAAGTCTTGAAAAAACCTGGAAAGAAGAGCAAAGCTGAAAAAAAAAACCAAACCCCAAAAAACTGAAAAACCAAACTACCAATTCTAATTAATACAACAGTTTGGGGTTTCATTTGATTTTCCTAGAAAAAGAACAACTGGAATAAGAAAAAAAAAAAAAAAAAAAAAAGGAAAAAAAAAAATCGTTAGAGCATCAAGTATGCGACTTAGTATCAGGTTTGTATCTAATTCATGAGGTGCAATGTCACAAGTTACTCTGAAAACCAGGTAAGAAACCTTCCCTAAGCCTAATGCAGTCAAAATAGCCTGAATGGGTTTAATTAGCCTGACGGGCACGAGCAGTTAGCAAATTCTTAGAAAGCCTCACAATGCACAAAGGCCGCCGTAGTAGCCCTCCCGGCTGCAGCCCGCAGGCAGCTCCCACACCGCTCCCAGCCCCGCAGTCGCTACAGATCTCGCCCAAGCCCATATTTGGCTCGGGGCGCGCTGCGAAGGGGCTCGGNGAGCCACTGGGTCGGCGCCGGGCGGTGGTGCGAGCCACTGGGTCGGCGCCGGGCGGTGGTGCGGGGCTGCGGGGCTGCGGGGAGCAGGTATCGCCCTGTCGCGACGGGGGTGCGTGTTTCCCCGCCTTCGTGCAACCAACCCCGCACGAATTCAGGCTTCGAGCACTGTTACGGGCTGCGCGGTGTCGGGAGATCCTCTTCGCATCTTCCGCACGAGTGAGGAGCCGGTGTCATCAGGGGCAGCGAGACGCTGTGGTTCCTGGTGTCTTTTCCACACCAAATACCACTGCAGATGCTCTTCAGTTTGCAGCTCCTGTGCTACCCTGCTTGTCCTATTTGCACTGCTACCACGGCTTTGATTTGATTGTTGCTGGTGGTGTTCGATGCAACCAATAATACAGACGTTTTTACTGTAGTTTTGTAATGTGCCTATTGCAACTGAGGAACAAAGGGAAACAATACCTTCCCATGCCAGGACAGAAAACAAGAATCATTCTAACAACTTTGAAATATTGGAGAGCCTGGTTCAATTTAGAACATAAATTCATTAAGCACTTTTTTTATAGTTTTCCAAGGCTGAAATCATACTCTTAATTCTTGCCTGTCACCATCGAAACAGAATGAAAACTCCGTAAATTTTAAATCTTCACAAACGCGAGTTCCTAGTATTTTCAATGTGAAAACTGAATGTTTTCCGGAAGCCCAGAATAAAAAATGGTTATTTTGTTGGACTCAGACAATTAACAGTGACTGACCTCATGGTAGGATTAGTTGCCCTGTTGAGTAAGATCATAGAATCATAGAATTGGCTGGGTTGGAAGGGACCTCAGAGATCATCAAGTCCAACCCTTGATCCACTACCACTGTAGTTACTAGACCATGGCACTGAGTGGTGGTCTCAGAGGCCTCCATCTTCCACCAAGATGGAAGCAAACATAAGATTTCACCAAGAAAAATGGTCTTTTTTAAGCTGAAGGATGAGTTGGCAGGAGCACCATATTTACACACTGAGAGACGAGGGTATCCATTCTTGTAGCTCAGTGCTGGAGCTTAACAAGCTAGTGTGGAAGAGAGTTGAAATCAACCCAAACAAGTACCACCAAGAGGTTTTGAACAGACCAGCCTTACACATGAGAGTGTATCAAAGCTCAAGGTGTGAATGTTTTCTTGCCTCCTTGACTGTTAGCACTGGAAAACGATTTTAATAAATACATCTGCTTCACACCATGCTTCATACCATGCTTCATTCCCTGTAGTGTAAAGAGAAACTTCTTAGCTAAAGAACTGATTAATTCCTTCGACTTCAGCTGAAAATAATCCAATAAAGCCCATTTTGTTGCCATTTCTGAAGTTATTGACAAGAAACATGAAGTTTAATTGAGTGCTAGAAGGCCTAGGACATTATGTACCTCACAAAATTACTGTATTAATAGATAACGTGTAGGTGTGGGGTCTTGCCTCCAGTTGCAAGGCAAGATGCAGTCTC
This sequence comes from Florisuga fusca, assembly GCA_038090715.1. Taxonomy (NCBI): domain Eukaryota; kingdom Metazoa; phylum Chordata; class Aves; order Apodiformes; family Trochilidae; genus Florisuga; species Florisuga fusca. The sequence continues at coordinate 10,900,982 of JAAWXA010000025.1, read as the reverse complement.
TCCAGAGTTTGACCTTACCTGAAAACTACCCTAACTCCTGCTGCTCAGTCTCACTTTTCTTGCCTCAGGGAACCAGATATTTCTGTAAAAAAATTTAAATATGGAGAATGAGCCTCAGTAACTGATACCTCGGTAATGAGTAACTGATATAAATCAATTCCATTCTCAAGTTTCTGTACCAGAAGGAAGTAGAGAGTGTCTGTTGCACAGAGAATGCCTATTTCAGGATGCTCTGTGCAAATTTAGATATGAAGATCACTGCAGTGTAAACCTGTTGTACCCAGTGCTGCAAATTCATGCTAAGCAACCACGGTGAATTTGGACCTTTGTTGAGTAACTGGATCGTCAGCACCCAAACATCTCACAAGGTTCTTGAAAAAACACTGCACATCAGTTGCTATGAGTGTACTAATAATAACCTGCAAACTTGCATCAAATAAAAGAGAAAATTTTTGTGAATAAGAGCTTTGCACTGAGTATTTGAAAGAAAAAATAATATTCCAAATTCTATTAATTAAAGTAGTAATATAAGGTGGTATTCGTTTTACTTCAGGCATTGAAAAGTTAGTTCTCTAAAATCAGATTTCACAACTTTCTTTAATAAAATCTTAAAAATACTGAAAAGGCACTGTGAAAAACTTATGTCACACTTATAAGCGGCTATATCTTCCTCAGTTTCTATTTTAAAATTAAAAGTCTCTTTTTGACCAATAAAATTTAAATATTTTGTTATATATGATGTTAAGATACATGTATAATCAAATCTGAGGTCATCATAATTCAAAGCATAATTAGCACTCCTAAACTGCCATTTACTGGCATCTGCTGTGTTTAAATCAAGTTCTCAAAATCACATATCTTCAAAGAACCACCTCTCAAACTTATCATATCCCCCGTGGCAACTGAAATTTCTGAAAATACAGAAACCTACAGCCCAGAGCTGTGGTGCTGAGCAACTGATGGCTCAGCTTTGATGCCTTCTGGCAACAGCGTGGTGGGACTGAAGATGCTGGCAGATCTCAGAACTGCAGAAAGGCTGAGGCTGGAAGGTGCCTCTGGGCTTCAGCTACTCCAGCCCTGCTGCTCATAGCTGGGTCAATTAGAGCATGATGCTCAGCATGTTCAGCCAAGTTTTTAGTATCTACAAGGATGAGGACTCCACAATCTCTGTAGGCAATCTGTTGCAGTGTTTGACAGCCCTCATGGCAAAGTTTTTCCTATGTTTAAATGGAATTTCCTGTGTTTCAGTTTGTGCTCACAGCCTCCTGTCTTTTTACGAGAGGTCATTGAGAAGATTCCAGCTCCCTATTCTTTTCTCTTCCAGCAGGTATTTATACACATAGATAAGGACTCCCTGAGCCTCCTCTTGTCTAGGCTGAACAGCCACAGCTGTCTCAAACTCTCCTCACATGTCAGGTGCTGCTGTCCCTTAATTATTTTGGCAACCTTTGCTGGACTTGCTGCAGTCCACCTGTGTCTATCCTGTACCAGGGAGTCCAGACCTAGAGACATCACTCTAGATGTGTCTCACCAGTGCTGAGTAGAAGGGAAGCATTACCTCTCTCAGCCTGCTGGCTGTCTTCTTTCTAACACAGGATATGTAATATTTACTGCAGGTCAAAAGATATTATTGGCCTTTATCACTGACACTATACGTAGCATTGTTGCATCTGTACAGCACTCCCCTTCACCTAGTAGTCTGTTTGGCTGTAGTCCTGCACTCCTTTAGGTTTTCAGCTTTTGAATACAATCTAGTCAACCTGACTTCTCATGGACTCCTTGGCTCAGTTCACCTCTAGTTGAAAGCAGAAGTGATGGGGATATGTTATGTGTATTTTTTTCAAGGCACAGCCAAATTCAATTCTTGCCTTAAAAATAGCGCTTGGCTTTGTAACTTTGATTTTTTTTTTTTCCCCATTATGTTCCTTGTTTGCAATTTCAATTTCTGCTCCACTCCATCATTATACATTTTCAGTATTGCCATTCAATGACAGGTTTTGGAGACATCCATGAGGAATACGTTAGCTTTTCATTCCAGCACAGAGGAGGAGCACATGACACCGAAAGGTGACAGTAATCTGATCTATGACACTAGTAATCAAATGAGGATTTACAGAGCAAGAAATGGCAATTATTTCTGAAGGTGGATAAGAATATGAAAACTGAAAAAAAAATATTGTATCATCACTATCTTTTCAAGAACCTCGTAAGATCAATCTAAGTGCCAAAAAGTGTGCTGCAAACCAAAGATTTAATTCAAATTTGCACAAAAAATTATTTTTTCATCTAAAATATATCTGAACTGAGATAAACTGTGAGTTTTGTATATGCCTGCCACCCAATTGGTATTCCTTTGTTGCTTCACTTGTTCTTGCTCTAGGGAGCTGAAAACACTACAGAAAACATGACCACTGATGTGCCTGAAGGCACCTACTGAACTTTCCATTAAAATGATATCAAATGTAGAGGATGTTTCAGTGATTTATCCACATCTAGTCAATTTGCCTCTTTCTGGACAATGTTAAATCATCTCAGTTAGAAATTGCTTATCCTTAAGGAACAGACATCTTGTTGTTTGGAAATACACAGCATTTCAAAAGGGTGCCAGTATTAGAATGTTTTTCCTTCCCCCTTCACCACTGAAAAACTCCTTTTTAAATAATACACACCATATTCTGTCACTCAGCTTTGGGCAGCCAGATCTGTGTGTTTATCAGGAGTAATGCCCACATTTTCACCAAATAAAGTCTTGTACAGAATTTCAAGTCTGCCTTGAAAAAGCGTTTTCTTTCAATGACTGAATAAAAGCACAGGTTCTTTCATAGGCTTCATGAAAGCAGCCAGTCCTAGAACACAAGATTTCTGAGGATCATAGGAGTTTTGTTGCTTTGCAAATTTTCAAATTTGCAAATTTTCTTAGAAAGCAGCTGTTTCCTGAAGGGCAGGCTAGATTTGCTGTGTGTCCTGGAACAATCTGTCTCTGTCTTGTATAGGAAGACGATTTTGTGAAGTTATTTTGGGGATTTAACATGGAGAGACAGAAATGTTACAATGGTTCTAGCAACCATAACAGATGAACAGGATTCTCAACCTTCCTCTGCATTGGAAGTTAGAGGTAGTCTGAGTTCCTGTGGAAACATATTCCTCTAGTTGGATTTGCTTTCTTGCCCAACATTCTTATATTCACTCAGAAGATTAAGTTTTAATACATCTTTTTAGATCAGGAAGCAGTGATACTTGGCCAGAAGATGAATGTATTTCATTTTTGAAGACATATTTCGGAAGCTCTCAAATTTAAATACAAGTTCCAGCTTGAGTAATTGAAACTCTTTACATCCTCCTCTAATTTAAATTGTTATGGCATCCTTCCTGTCCTGAGTGAGTTGTTATGAAAGCTTTGTCATGCATTCTACTAAACATTGGCTATGCCTATGCTGTCTGATCCAAAATAGTTTTTCTTCTCCTTGCTCCAGGTGTGTGCCCTGTTGACACTGACTTTGTCTCCCAGGAGCTCTGTGTTGTTTTCTGTTTTCCATTGTGCATTGATTTCCATGCAAAAAAACCCTGGGCAGGCAGGCAGGCAGCAGAGGAGCAGCTTCAGAGTGCTCCCAGAGGGAAAACAGAGCCCAGGGAATTAGGAGTGAAGGGAGAAAACACCATAAGGTGTGTTTATACTGCTGCAAGTTTCAGCCTTTTTTACATTGTATCTTCAGATTAGTGACTTGTTTCCTGTATGTGCAGGAATTCAGGTCTAAAATTTTTTGTATTTTTTGGTATATAAGAAACTTGATAGATAAAGATCAGTTTATTCAACTATGAAATTAATTTCTTATAGCTGGGGGAGACACAGCTACATTAGATAGTAGTGAAAAACTTGGAATGTAGACATTCCAAACTGATTTCCTTGCTATTTAGCAGACTTCCATTGATATTGTCAGTTACTGTCAGAAAAAGGTGTTTATTTCTAAACTGCTCTGTTTTGAGAAATGTTTGTTTTATGTACTGCAGTCCAATGCTGTAATGGCACCCTTTCCTCACAGTCTCTGAATATTAGCTTATTTCAGGTGTTAAAGAGATGTGAGAAGAAACAATCTGTGCACAAGTTGGCAGGCATATCTGAGGTGTTAATTTTATCTGCTGTCTTAGTAATTTTGAAAGTAAGATCAAGTATAATTCATGTGCATAACAGGAATTCTCATTTATATTTCATTCTCTGGTGTTCTAAATTAGATAAAGTTGCATAATTACATCATTATAAAAATTACTCAGTTGCTTTTTGTTAAGGAGATTCTGTTTGCATTGTTTCAAGTACAATGGGTTTCATCCATTATATATTTGGGTATTATAAGAGTACAAATGTATGCTAAGATTCATCTTCCTTACTCATAATCTCTAAATTTCCTGTAGATATAATGCCTCATTAAAACATTCCTAAGCAAATTCATGAATCTTATCTTTTGGATCCTGTTTTGCAAACATCTGGATCCACTCTTGATTTTGTGGGAAACTAAAGAAAATAGAACACGGTACTGAATCATCATCACTGACAAAGCAAGAGCGTTGTTTGCAAATAAAATTAGCTTGACCTCAGTTTTGCAAATGCTGTTTTGCATAGGTAAAGGTTTCCCTTTTATTTTAATTACCTAACATGGCAAAACTTGCTGACCATACTGTCCACAAGGTAGGGTTTCTTGTTTTCAGTGTTTGTTCCTGCATCACTTTAGCTTGCAAGCTTTTAGCTTGGTTCATATGGAGTTAAAACTTAGATAACTTTGCTAACTTGGATAGCAAAGGTGTTATCATCAACAAATTCTAGCTCTCACCAGTTTTTACTGAATTCTGCAAATTTTGAATGGGTTCATTATACTGCAAAGAACTGACTGGAGTTGGGTTTCTAATTAATCAGAAAATGCCTCCAATGCTCCTTCTTCCCCCCCACTGTTAAACTGTGTTGTTTTAGTAAATGCAAATACATACTGAGCTACAGTGACCTCATTAACATTAGTACATCTAGTCAGAGAAATCATGGGTAGATAATGGAAACCTAGCTCAAAATTCATATGGAGAAAAAATAACTCAGTCTTTTTTCAGGTTATTCTTTTTGAGGAAAATAGAAAAACACTAAAGAAGGAAACTGTCTCACACAGGAATTCTCATGGACTATGCACATACAGGCAGTCCTATTTTCTTGTCTGTAGGCACTCGAACAAATAGGAACTGCACTCTCAAGGAATCTCCTGTACATTTCTTCCTCCTGCCTGTCAGATCTTTCCTTTCTTCCCTTTCATTTCCCTGCTTTCTGCCAACCCCAATCCCCCATTCCCTCTCCCTTCTCCAATCCCTTTTTTCCCCCCTCTCTTTCTTCTCAGCTATAGTACAGGCTACTGTTAGGTAACATTCCTCTTCTTTTGTTTCTTCTTCATTTTTGTGTTCATCTTGTGGTAATACCACATTTATTACAAGGAGATAGAAATGGAGTGGCTTACAGGGAACCAGCAAAGGAACTCTCCTGCCTCTTTTGAGCAGCAGCAGAGCATTTCCCGTGAAATAACTCCAGGTAAAAGTTATTCCAATGATCTTTGTGAAGACCTATGCATTGTGTCAGCTGAGTACTCATGGTGTAAGGAAGCCATAGATTAGTTAGTTCAAGACTGACTACAGGAGAAAATGTATTATGATCTGAACTTGATACATTAAGCACATTAAGCTTAACGTTCTACAAAAAAATGTTGGTTTCTTTCCATCTGCCTCCAAATATATCTGTAGCTTTCCCTCATTCTAAAACTACCCGAAGTAATTTTAATATGTCTCACATCTCTACAGAAACCTTTTGGATTGTGTTAGACATGAACATTTGTCATTTTCCTTTCTCCTAACACTTGCATTTATCACAAAGAACTAGTTCTTGGCAGTGCACATTGCCCTATAATGAGCCTTGCACTCCTTTTGTTCTGTAGACCTTTCCATGGAATAAGTCTTGAGTAGATTCTTTGTATAAAATCAGTACAAAGTAACAATAATGCTCTCAGTTTTGAATAATTAAATATGATAATGAGACAACAAAAGAAGGAAATGTGGAATTTACTTTCTATAATTACTAGAAGAAGAATACAGAAAAGAGAAAAGCAAAAATTCTGAAATGCCATAAAAAGAGATACCTGGCAAATGATAAAAATATAAGCAAGAAGAATTTAAAAATATGATTAATTAGAGTACTAGAACGGTGTCACTTGACTGATTTTATTCTTTTGCCTCTGAATTTCAAAGCTGTTCTATCAAGGTTTCCACTGCTAAGTTCCACTGCACTTGCTACAAGACAGCCAAAAGTAAAAATATATCCCTGCACTGCTTAAGCCTGTACTGTCAAAAATTCTGCTCACAAAAGGTAACAGGGAGAAATTAAATGCTTCAGAAGTGTACTTTGATGTTGTCAGTCTCACAATAGCTAGTCTAATATACAAAAGGTCCTAAAAGTTAGCACTGTGTGTTAGAGGAGTTTTGCACAGCTGAATCATGCATCCTTAAAATTAAAGTTAAAGAAATCAAATTTTCCTTAAATAGTAAAGGTCATATGCCTTTGCTCTTAGTCTCATCACTTCCCCTAGTACTTATTTAGTATCATTAAGTTTAACATTCTCTTCTTCATCTGTGAAAAATATTCAGAAAGTGAGGTGAAATTATGTTTGTAATATTTTCAAAGCGTATACTCTACACTAGTAACTAGGAAAATACACACATACACAAAGCAGACACATGCACCAGTGTTTCCTTTCTTCCTCTACATGCATTTGCTGCCAACACCCTGTGACATTTTTTTTTTAAAACAACCCCAGATTCTTTACCTCGAATCTGAATTTGAAAAACTAGTTGCTTTAAAGATTGATTGTAAAGTGAAAATGTGGAGGATGGAAAGATCTGTGGGTTATTCTGTAAGGGTTTGTTCTGTTTTTGGTGGGTTTAGATGTCTGGGTAGGTAAATGAGGCTGGGAAGCTGGCTGATTTTTCCCTTAAGGAAATGAGCCCACTGGTTAACTATCATAGGCAGCATCAACATGGACTAAGTTGTTTACAAAGCCATTAATTTTTCAATTTGCAAAGAGCTATATAAATACCATTGTAGCTTAATTAGCACCATTTGTAGGTGGTATGTCAAAGCTTGTCTCTTTATACACGCTTTCCTAACCTCAGAAATGTATTCAGCTATCATTCCTGAATAGGAAAAACACAAACATATACCACAAAATAGTAAAAAATCAAGGAAAAAAAATAGTGTTGATGAATTTAAATATAACTTTATTATTATGGTCTGTTCTGGTCTCCTTAGCTTGGATTTTTTAGCTGAAATACTTAATAACAGACCTTTCCAGCACATATACAAATAAAGAAAAATGTTTCAGAACGAGGGAGAAAAGGTTCAAAAAGATTGTTTACCTGACACCCTAAGAAAAATGCTTGAGTTATTAAGCTTTAGAATGAAAAATCACTTCAGAGGTTCTGGAGTTGTTGGTTCGTTTATCTGAATAGCTGCAGATAGGAACAGAAACTTAGCCTTGACAGATTTAACTTTTAATTTTTCAGTTTTTAGTATGTAATTTAATCTGTAATGACACTGGAAAGGTTTTATTTTGTTAAAATATAAAAATGCAGGTGTTGTCAGTGCCATTTTCCTAAGAATAAGTCTGCAGTTTGTAAAAAAGTTACAATACTGATAAAGAATGATCTGCTCAAAGCATATGACAAAGCATATACATGGGCAGGCAGCATACAATGAACCAGATGGTAGCCTTTCCCAGTCTTATCCTCAAGCAACTCCTTGATGAATGTAAATATTTGTATCACAAAGCAATAGTAATTTCCAAAGTCCAAAGCAGAGTAACTTCCTGAAAGTCAACATATAGACCCTGAAGGCTTTTTGAAGTTTTTCTGAATATTAACCACCTATTAAAAATTATAGGAGTCAAGGATCAGTGGAAGTATCCAAACTTCCACACTGAAATTATTTTTTAGTTGGTCTATGCTTATTTTGAGCACAAAATATCTGCTTGCTGTTTTTAGGTATGATCTGAAAACCAGAAAATTTTCTGTAATTTTTTTTTCTTTTTAGTAATCACAATTTTGCAATTATCAAAACTGAGGTCCTATCACATTGCTTCCTTTCTTTTAACCTTCGTGTAACTACAGAGATCCCAACAATAAAGAGACCTCAAAATGAGACAATTCGTATGTAGAAGATGTTCTAAGCAGGGGTCAAATTTCTTCCATCTGTGTTAAATTTATTCCAGTTATATGTATCAATTCACTAAGCTGCTGCTGTCCCACAGGTGGTTTTGTCACTTGTGGTGCACAGAAGGTTCTTTTCAATGTCTCAAATCCCAAAGCATCCAAACAGACTCCTTGCCATGGGTCCAAGCATGATGTTGACTTGTTCCCACCCAGAGTAATTGCAGGTGGTATTCACACAAAAGTATTTTAAATGGGGCATTCACAGGTGGGTGAATAAAGGCACAAAAAATGTTTGATGGCTGGAAAAATGCATGCAACTACCTATATTCTAATTTTAGATCTTAATGTCTATGGGGAGTAAAAACACACTACTGTTCTCTTAATTATCCTATGACTTCTGGACTTAATTATTATATGATTCCTGGAAGGAGTGAACGCTTGAGACATTCCAGTGAAAAAGTCAATATCCCTTGATAATGAACTAAACTGAATGAAACAGTGTGTTCCTTCCTATCAAAATAAAGAAGATCTATATTTTTGAAAAATCAGCATAAGTCTGGAAAAGGCTAATGGGTGAAAAACTGAAAATAAATAGTCTCCTATGCTTCCATTAAACTGTTGATTCCCATTATATTTTTATTACAGGGAAAATCTCACAAATGACAAATATTTTAAATAAAAATATTAGATAAGATTTTAATTACTGTCTTTGCAGTGACATATTTCATATTAATAGTTTATTTTCAATAGCTTTCCAAGCAGGAAGGGGACAACATGAAATGAGATTTTCAAGTGGCTGTAGCATCTTTTAATAGGAAGGTATCAATTTCTACAGACACAAAAATGTATTAAAGGCCAAAAGGCAGAAAACATCAGCATCCATAGGTCTTGCAGGCCTACTGTGTTCACATGCAGCTTCCATGCCTTGTGTCCAAAAATCTCTTACCTGAGTCTTGGAGTGATGAATTAGTTGATTAACATTCTTTTTGTTTCAGTGAACATATTTTCCCATGTTCCTTTGGAATAGATTATATGCTTGAGATTGGATTATTATTCCTAGTTAAAAAAAAAATTATATTCCTGCAGAAAAGTACATTTAAAAATGCAATTATTCTCTTCTATGGGAAATATATTACTTTGTGAGATAGACAATTTAATAAAGTAATTGAATTGAAGCATTGATAGGGCCTATGTGAAAGCTTATTATGCAATTTCAAAAGGACTCTATTGAAAGAGAGATAAAGGCTTTTAGTCATAAGCAAAAAATTATTTTTTTCTTTAGCAGCTAGGATGGCAGTGCTCTTTTGTACATGTCATGTTCACATCTGTGCTTAGGAGAGCAACGTGCAAAATATTCAGCCTAGCAGAGTGAGGCAAGCTCTTTTATGAATATTAACAAGGGTGACATTGAGATGATACAGCACATAACCTGGGAGGAACCCTCTGTAGCTTTTTGAAGTGATGTCTCCTGAGTGTCAAACTATTTTATGACTTTTGGCCCTAAGCTTCTAGCCACTGACATTGCTAGGCCTATTCACAAACTTGAAGTTTAATGTTGTATTTGAAGAGTTTGCCAATAAGGAGATCAACGCAAGTCTCTTACCTAACATGACTACTGTAAAACCTCTTCAGGGATCTGCTTAGTAGGGTGCCATGGGTTAGAGAGCTGAAGAGGAGTCCAAGAAAGCTGGTCAGTACTGGAGGATCACTTCCTCCAAGTCCAGGAGCAATGCATCCTAACAAAGGTGAGAATGCCAGGGTGGCCTGCATGGATGAGTGAGTAGTTCATGGACACACTGACATCTAAAAAGAAAGTCTACAGAGGGTGGAAGCAAGGACAGGTAGCCTGGGAGGAGTACAGAGAAGTTGGCTGAGCAGTCAGGGATCAGGTTAGGGAAGCTAAGGCTCGGCCAGACACATCAAGGCCACAAGCAACAAGAAAAGCTTCTTCAGGTACGTCAGTGACATAAGGAAGACGAAGGAAAATGTGGGCCCTCACCAAAACAAACAGGAGACCTGCTCACATAGGATATGGAGAAGGATGAGGTACTCAACAACTTTTTTGCCTCAGTCTTCACCAGCAAGGGCTCTGGCCACACCGCCCAAGCTGCAGAGGGGGCCCGTGCAAACCTCATGAAGTTCAGTAAAGCCAAGTGCAAGGTTGTGCACCTAGGTTCGTGCAAGCCCAAGCACAAACACAGGCTGGATGGAAAATGGATTGATAGCAGCCCTGAGGAGAAGGACTTCGGAGAGTTGGTTGATCAGAAGCTCAACATGAGCCAGCGATGTGCATTTGCAAGCCATAAAGCCAACCACACCTTGAGCTGCATCAAAAGAAGCATGACCAGCAGGTCAAAGGAAGTGATTGTCCTCCTCTACCCTGCTCTCATGAGATCCCACCTGGAGTACTGTGTCCAGTTCTGGAGCTTCCAACATAAGGACATGGAGCTGTTGGATCAAATCCAGAGGAGGTGCAAGAAGATGATCAGGGGTCTGGAGCACCTCTCCTACAAAGACAAGATGAGAGAGATGCTGTTGTTCATCCTGGAGAAGAAAAGGTTCTGGGGATACTTTGTAGTGGCCATGCAGTATCTGAAGGGGCCTACAGAAAGCTGAAAAGGGACTTTTTATAAGGGTGTGCAGTTATAAGAGAAGGGGTAATGGCTTTAAACTGGAAGAGGGGAGATTTTTATTAGGTATTAGAAAGACATTGTTTCGTGTGGGGGGGTGAGACACTGGACCAGGTATCCCAGGGAGGTTGTGGATGCTCCCTGGAAGCATTCAAGGCCAGGTTGGACAAGTTTAAATAATTTGTTACATTTTTTTAAGTTACTCATATTGGTTTTGAAAACTGCTGTTTTTAAAATAAAAAGCGAGATTTAGATATAACCCCTGACTCCAGAGTTACAGGATAAAATAAAAACAATCAAATAACAAAATAATGTGAAAGATTAACAGCTAAGTGTTGTTGAGGGCATGTAGATAGTAACCTCTGAAATTTAAGAAGCGTGTGTCTTACCTATAAAAGAATACAAGGTTTTAAAGAAATTACTGAAATTATGGATTACCTAATGTGTGAGTCATGGTCTATGTTTTTGTAAGTAACAGTGATTTTTAACCCATAGAATCTTATTATCAATGGTATACCAGAAAAAATACTGTATGAATGTCAGAACTTTGGTTGAATTTAACAGGACACAGATTGAAGCAGAAAAAGCAGAAATTAAACAAAACTGACAGAAAGCAGGATGTGAAGGTGAGGGAGGAGAAGAAATAATTCTGGATATTTTTAGTTCTGCTCTTTGCTCTCCCCTATTGACCAGCAAAATATAATGTATAAAATTTCACAGAAAGAAGAAATCAAACTTATATTAAATATATATAAAATTTGTAAAGAGAATTTATCATATTTTTTACTTCTTGGTGTAGTCAAACACATGGATAGACATATTTTGAAATTATTTTGAAAAATGGCTGCTTAACACAGTTTTTTGGCCACTGAACGTCCTGTCCGACAGAAAGCTCCATGTGTAACCTTCTGAGGGAATAATACACTGGAAAACTACTTTTTAAACATGATTGGGGAAATGCACTCAATAGTGCCATAAAAGCTCAGGAAACACAATTGTGTACCTGGGGCAAATCCCATCTTTTTACTGTGCAGCACTTTGGTTTGCTCATCTGCCCATGACTGCCTCATTCCTTGCTGGTGTCTTCTCCTTCTGCCCTTCCTTGCTTTGGATCTCTCAAGGCTTTTACCCATCAGAAAAAAAGTCACAAGATGTCCTTCTTTATTGGCCTTTTATATGGATGAGTTGTTTAAGCCTTGCTTGAGAAATTGGATGTGCTGCTCCTCCAACCTACATCTGTACAGACATCTCACTTGCAGCTCTTTCTGTTTCTGGTGACAACAACAGCAGTTGTTTCCATAGCAGATCACCTTTAGGAAAGCAACCTGTGTAATTCCAAACGTCTTGCAATGCAACTCAGCCACTAGAAAATAAAGGAGTGAACAACACCATCAGGACAGCTGAATTTCTGCAAACCACCAACAAGCACTCTGTGGAGCCCCAGTGGTTCCCAGGCTATACTTTTTTTCAATTCTGATCTGTGAAAAATCTTGCAGACTGCCTACTTGGGGCTTAGGGGAAGTTTTGGCAATATATGTTTGCATTCAGTGAAAAGTCTACCTTCGGTCTGGAAGATGGGGTTCCTCACTGTGAAAATTAGAGGAATCTTTGCTGCAGATTGCAAAGAACTAAAACTGTAAGAATAAAACTGACTAACCCTGCCAAATTATTTCTTGCTATGATAACTTCATTGTTTTATTTTGGTGAAAGATTATTGTTCTTCCCCATTATTTTCTCTAAGAAGCAGGATACAACATGACAGCACTACATTTTATTGCTTAACCATACAGTGTGTATCTCAGATTCTAAGTGAAAAAATTAATTACTTATGATTTCTGTGTTCCAGAAGGTGATCCACTGTGTCCTGCTCTCATATGCACAGACTTGGAGCAACATTTCCATTTCTTTTATGGATCAGCAGGAATATGCACATTGTAATGTCTGTAATGAATGAGCTTTTTTTCTAAATGAAGGGATATTTCAGAGGACTGAATGTAGCTTGCTTTATACAAGAGGCTGAAAGGCACTGAATAAACCTATTTAACTTTCCTGTTGCTGGATGATATCAGAACTTACTTGTTATTTCAAAGAAGATATTTTTACCTCTCCAGTCCTTCATGTAGATAAACCCTTGAGTTTATCATGTGAGGTGTTAATTACTTGAAGTACTTATGCAAATATTGCTCCATATTTTGTTAAATGGATTGTATACATTAAGTGCTTTGGTGTTCCCAATGGGATGTGTAGGTGTGAGTACTTACAGCTATAGCACAGATTGAGTCATGTCACAACTAGAGGTTAACCTTGGCTGATAAGTCTTAGTTAGATCATGGGAGACTATAAAACTCCAGCTCAGAAATGTTCACCTGCTTTCCCACCACTTCTCTTAACCAGGGGGACATCTGAGCACTATTATTCAGTCCGTATATACTGTAATGACATAATTATCTCCTAAGAACTCATCTATAGCCATGGCAACATATTCAGACAGATACTCTTAAGAAAGAAAACACATTTAGTTTGTCTTGTGCTGCACAGCTTTGGTCTGGATTAAACTTGTTTCCAGCAGTTACTTTAAGAAAAAGACCCAACACAAGAAAAAAAATGTTTCCATTTATGCTGTTTCAGCTCTTTACCTATGAACTTTGCATCCATTTTTCTGACTCAGCTCAGGTAGTTATTTTTCCTACCTAGACTGACAAGGGCTGTTTGACACATTCATTAGTGTTTTCTCTCAGACAGCTGTTCTGCACATTGCAGGCACGTGAAATACAATGTATATAACGTATCACTTCTTATTTCTGTCTGCCTTTTTTGAAAAAAAAAAAAAAATCTGGTCAATAAAAACAGCTGCTGCTTATAGACTTGTTCTGTGTTCACCTGCTGTTATCATTACAGCCAGGAGAGGCTAGCTGCAGAAACTGAAGTGCAAAACTCTCTTCACAGGACTGAAAGGTGAGGTTAAAGGCAAGTCATGACATCTATAGATAAGGCAAAAATATAAGGCAACATTCAATACCCTCTCTCACTATTTATTTCTGCTGAATGCCATTCTTCAGTGCCTTCAGTTATGCTGCTTCTGGGACAAATTAATATGAAAGGTTCATTCATTGTTTCTCTGGTTTAGAAATTTTCAGCACTGAAATGACAACCACAGACTGTCAGAGCCCCAGGATCTGTGTGCCTGCTTCTGGGGCCAAGAGCAACTTGCAATGCACTGCTAGGTGTGCAGCCAGTTCTGCAGGGGTGAGGCTTGTGGGGTGACTGCTTTCCCCTGAACCAGAAGAAATGCCTCTGAAGCTGCAGTCTGAGAATCTCTGTACCACATTACAGCATAATGAGCAGCCAGCCAAAACCACTACCAGATCTGTGCACATTTCTATTGCTGGCAGGAATTAAAGACAAAGCAAAACGGTAATTTTTGGGGTTTTTTCTTTGCCTTTGAGCATAAACAACCAGTTATGACCACCACAGCTCTTTTGTTACATACTTTGTTTAAAAAAGGCCATTTGTTAAGCAGCACCTTCATGCTTTCTCATGCTTTTCTCCCAATACCCTGCCTAACAATCAAATTTTGTCTCTAATTTCACTTCAGATGAGCAGTATTTTCACTGTTTTTGATGTGGTTCTATTAAAAAAATCTTGACTGTGTGCTAACAAAGTAACTGTGAGCCTTATGTGGCAAGCCTTAGTAAATGGCCTTCTCCTTAAGACCTGATAAATGTGACCCTAATTGCACAGCAAATCACTGGCATTTTCCTTCCATTGAAGCATCTTCCCATATATGCAAGGTCTAAGTAATTATCTGAAGGCTTCCATTAAAAAAAAAAAAAAAAAAAAAAAAAAAAAGAAAACCATATCCTCTTAAGAAGCCTCCAAAGAAAAAAACTCTGAAGTTTGACTTCTTCACCTGTTTTGTAAAAGGAGGGGACATCCTGCCAGCACCTGGTGCTGATGTAACTCCCTCAGTGTGAATGTCTGTTGGTGCCACTCAATGACACTGTTTGAGATTGGAGGTTTTGGTTCTGTACAAAGTTGCAGTCAGCCAGAGTTTATTCATTTGCCATGTTTGAGTAAGTTCAGGGTTTTAACCCTAGCCTTGCTCACGTTAGTGAGACCAGGATCAAACCACTGTGTAGCATTTAGACTTGATCAGCACAGGTAAAAGCTGAAGGAAACAAAAAACTCAAGAAGTGGAGGAAACTTTGGATATTTGAGATTCAGAAATATTAATTTCCCCGTTAAGTCAAATCTGATTAGTTTGATGATTACTTAGTGTAATAATTACACTGGTTTTACATGAGCTTATTTGGCATTTCTACAGGTGCCACGTCTATTTCCAAGATCTACCAGTTCTAATTGCCCTTATTTAGTGGACCCGACATAAACTCTTCCCATCTTTAAATCAGACTTGGCAGCTGTGACACACACACCAGATTGCTGTCTCTTCTGGGGGGCAAAAGGAGCTATGAAATACTGATTGCTGCTTTGAGAGATATCTCAGCCCTGCCAACAAGGAAAGCTAAAAGCTTGCTTCAGCCAAAATCTTGTCATTGTCAGCTATCTGTCTTTGCATAGTTTATCTTCATATATTGTTGTGCTAGCTAAAATAAGTAACAAGTTACATAAGCTTCCACTTAAACTATGAAACCTGAAGATAAAGGATTTGGTCACCAGTGTTCAAGATCCCTGTCTACAAGGTGATAAATTCCCTTGTTTTCCAAAATGGGCTTTTAACTCTGGCCCAAAATGGCAAATGGACCCAGTGTAGAGCAAAAAGAAGGAGATGGATCATCTGAAGTGTTGGGTCCAAGGTCAGCGTTGGCTTGACAGGTTGTATTACCCTCTGCTGCCTCCTCACCCTTGTTCTTCTTTCCTGTTCTCCAGTAGAGGAAATAAATTAGGGAGAGGAATGAATGTTTTGGAGTATCACATTAAAATAAAGAGTATCTCATAAAAATTCCAAAGACTAAGTTGCTACCAGTGTTATATTCTCCTCCCCCTTTGAGCCCTGGAAAGTATTAGCTAGAAAACAAAGGACAGAAGATGCAAAATACTATAGTAGTGTCTGTGTCTGTTTTGCATTCTGTAAGGCTTCAAGGAAGTTGAGTTTAAACTGGGGGCTTTTGTTTCCTTCCTTGAGAAACAGGGAAACATCTTTTGCCATGCTGGTAAACCTGGATGAGGTAAAAGCAGAAAATAAAAAAACCTCCTGTTCCTTGGGTATTCTGGTTCATTTGGTGAGTCTAGTTTTTATTATCTCAGAGAAGGAAAAAATCAGTATATATAACATAATAGGAATATTTTATTTCATACTGTTCAGTTTTACTTTCTTTTCTATGAATAACTTGCATGTTGCAAGGCAGAAAGGTGAAAGGCAACAGCTTAGATTTCCTTTTATGCACCAGTGCTATACTGAAAAAAACCTTACAGTTTCTTTGTCTTACATCCTTCTCAAACAAATCTTTATTAATTCTCTGTTTAAATTAGAACACGTGTGTCCTCATAATGGACCATATCCTGCTATCAATATTTTAGCAGATCCCCCATGGACTGTAATGTGGAGTCTGCTAAAAAATTGATGGCACCATCATGTTTAACTGCAAGTATATTTAGAATTAAATTATTTTTCTTTGTATTAATTTAGATTTCTGTTGATGAGAAACAAAAGTGCCCTGGTTAAACTAATTAATTATTAACACATTGTTTATTTTGGTAATGTTTGCTTCAGTCTGAAATCCTGTATAGAATATTCATGCTTTTCTGCTATGGATTAAGACAAAGAAGTTCAGCAAATTCAGAAGTTGTTACAAAAGCCATTTTTCATAATTAAAAAAGCAATTGTTGTAACAAAGTGTAATATATGTACAAGTAGAGCCTTGTTGGATAAAGCTGCATAATTGAAATGAAATTGCAGAGCAGTAAACCTATGATAAAAACTGAAATAGAAGAATTTATGAAAAAATTATGGTTTTGGCCTTTCTGACATTCTTCAGGGTTCACAGAGATAGGGAAAATGGACCATGAAACTTCAGAAAAATACTCTAAAATCTCCACTCAAGAGCTATCTTTAGAGGAAAATTCTCTGTGCCATTTAAAATGAAGCACTCAGGTTTACTCTGAAAAAAAAACCTGAGAAGTTTATTTAATGGGGAAGATTTTCCAAAGATTAGGGTAAATTTCTTGGTTGTATTGCATTGGAATAAGGCTTTTAGCAACTACTTTCCTTCAATGAACAACTTCAATTCTTATTTCTGATTATTGCTTCAACTGACAGATAGAATTAGTGTTCCGCTGGTTAGATTTCAGCCTGTTTCTGTTTTTCTTGGTGGCTTTTTGAGTTTGTCTTTCTTTCCTTCTCTTTAGTGCTCTGTAGTTTCTTTTACCATGTTTGAGCACTTTAAAATTTTTCAATGTACAATTTTTAAGAAACCATCTGGCAGATAAGCTTCTACAGCGTGATTGGCAATACATAAGATGATCAAAAGCTTTGTGCATATAATATTTGATTTTTAAAATTATTATTACATATGTTAAATATAATTAAGGTTTCTAGCCTTTCACACTCCAGAAATACATATGTATTTCTGTACTCTGTACTCTGTATTTCTGTACTCTGTTTCCAAATTTTTTTTCTGAAGTGTTCAGAAACAGCATGCAATTATAGTAGGTGTACATAACTAAAGATAGGCTTTAAATATAATTTTTTTTAAGAGCCTAATTTTGAACAGACAAATTATTACGTGTCTCTCATACAGTTTTTTTCAGCCCATAATATAAAGCAGGATAAGTCAGCTGAACAAAATTGAAGAGCAGAAGGAACACATTGCTTTACCCTTTTGCAGTCTTTTAGAGAATATGGGAAGCATAGAACTGGGGTCATTGAAATGCTAAGTACCCCTGACACAAACATTAGAGAAAGTGGAAGGTCCTGGCCATCTTGATTTTAAACAGAAAATCTCTTCTTCCTGGCAACATTTCTGACAGGAGTGGAGAATGGCAGGTTATGAATGGCAATTATTGTAATGAGAATGGAAAACAGCTCCCTCATAGCTTCCTGCCTTTGTCATCTTAAAGCTGGGCTTTTGTATCCCTCTTTGAATGCAGCAAGGGGACACACATAGTATTCCCTTTTTTGCAGCAATGGACTCAAGTCATTATTCAGTAAATCTCACTGGAAGGGTGTGTTACAGTGACAACATGTAGTTTCTGTGCTGGCTGCCTATTGTGTGACTCTGGCTTTGTAGTCAGATTCATTTGGCAAGTGTCTTGCAGAGGTACTTATTCCTAAAATCAGACGTTATCTTTGTATGGCAACTAATTATTAACTTAAATTAGGAACTGTTTCTCTTGCTTTGGACAGTGCTACAGGATCAAGATAGTCAAAGTCAGTTGCTTTATGAATTCTTTGGTCTTGCAAACCAGAGAAGACACCCAGAAGTTTAAAGAGCTTTCTTATTTACATATAGAAGGAAATTTATAAATGTCCATGCACATGTGTATGTATAGAAAATCCTCTAATCCATTTGTCCCAGGATATAAATGAGCTCTATTTCATCAAATTAAAGCCTTACAAGAGCACGAACAAGATGTGAGTTACTCCAAGAGGGCAGAAGGGAGAAAGATGAATCTTTCTCTGTTCCACACCCTGTGCATGAGAAGTGCTGCAGTGTGGGTGGTGTACTCTTCCCGGGTATTTTTGGGCCACCAGTATGAGACATGCATCTCAGAAAGTTACAAAAATATTTGCAGTAAGGCCTTTTTCTGGAGTCTTTATCTTTACATAGCTCATTCAGTCTGCTAGTTGCTGTAAACCTGCATTATGAGAAAATATACTGAAAAATATAAAACCCCCTAAATTTATACAACACAGTGAAAATGCCCAGTCTTGTTTATTTTCAGTAAATATACTTAAAAAATGCTGTTTTCTCATACATTCTACAGAAAAGGGACAGGATGGCAATAATCAGAAAATGAAGGTTTCTTTATGACTTTTGAAGGTTTGAACTTAGCATTGTGTCATTTGTACTTACAACTTAAAGATGAACTTGTTGGCTATGCTGTGACATAGTATTAAGTAAAAATATAATCATAGTTTCAAAGCAGATGCACCATTGTCTGTTATGGTTGAGTTGCAGATTTTGTGCATGTGCAAATTTTGCACTGACACATAAAGCAGTGGAAGGCTAGTATGCATTTCATGTAAGCTACTGGATTTCTTAACTTGACTAAAGGCATTAAGTTTCTGTAGTAAATTTCATCCTACTGGCTACACAATGGTAATCCTTACTTCAGTGCCCTTTAAATGAATCAGAATTATAATTAAAACTGAATACCAACACCTACCTTAGCTGATTATAATACAAATTAACAAGTGAACTTGGGTTCAAGGAAGAAATTTAAATGTCTGTCACCTGCTCAACCCCGAAGACTACTCTAGCAAAGGTATTGGAAAAGGATTATAAAACAACTTTATCTGTTGTGAGACAGACAACAGAGTACTCCTTTTACATTCCATGGTAGAACAGAGAAGCTTTAAATCTCACAACTGACAGTTCAGCTGGTGTTAAATTGCCCTCAGCTGGAGTAAAGCCAAAGGAACAGGTTCTACATCTTATTTGGTCCTCTATCCCAAACAAATACAATTAGACAAATCCTCCATTCTTTTGATACTGTTATGTAGAGGGCATGCAGAGCTTCAAATAAGGCCTCCAAGTTTCACGTATTTACCCCCTCAGTAGTGGTAAAGGTCCCAGGACTGATTTTTGTCAGTTCAGAACAAAATTACATGCTCCAGGTATGGGTAAAGTAGAAAAAAATCTAATAACCGGTCTTGTAATGGTTGTAAGAGAGATACCACTGGTATTATTTAGCATGTAATGTTAACTTATCAATGGCAGTATGTACTTATTCTTTTAATGCACTGTCCTAGGAAATACTGCAGATTATAACAGGACATGAGTTGGGGGTTTTTTGTGGTTTTTTTTATAAGAATCAGGTTTTATGTATCAATCATATATTAAAAATGGATCCACCTATTCAAAGGTTTACATACACCTTGTCATATCATATTCTAAGCTTAGCATTCAAGCAACGCAGCAAAACCACCTTTTTTCTGAGCTCAGTGGGATGTGAACTGCCAGTGTAGCAAGAAAACCCCATTTCTCCATCAAGAAACAGACCATCAGAGAGTTCAGAATTAATTATAAAGTGGGCTGTCAAAAGTACTATCTGCACTGAAACAACCAGCCAACTGATTTCAAAATGGAAGTAAAGTGCATCTTTTTGGGCATTAAAGACTAGTTATGATTTCATTTCTATGTCATGAGCCCAAACTGTGCAATCTGGCAGGAGGCAGAAGCTCTTCAGGTTATAGTCACAGTGACTACAGCTGGCCCAGCTGAGGACTATGGTCATGCTACACATTGCAGTACAACGTAGAATTGCCCGAGTTATGGAGAAATTAGGGAGTAATGAAATCAAATTAGCAAAGGTTTCTGCTTGTATTAATACATACTGCTTTTCAACATAGGATTTGTGCATTAAAAATCCAATTGGACTGGCTTCAGTGGAAATGGTGCTATATTGCTTTTAGTATCCAGCCTAGTATCAGCAGGACTCTATGTAAAGCTGCTGGGACATACTGAACCAGACTTTGTAGGCACAATTAATAGAGATTATTATCTTAACTATGTGCTACTCCAGTTACACAAGAGTCAATTTGCCCCTACACTGGTAACCTCAAGAAGTCTACTGCTTGTCAAAGGCTCAGACTGAGGATGTTACAGTGGAATTATCAAGGCAGTGAGTGTCTCATGGGGACCACTAACTTTGGTGCTCACAAAAAAGCACGGAAAGCAGGCTAAGGCAGTTAACAAAAGGCATGAAGCTGGGAGGTAACTTTTTTTGCTGGAGTGTACCTGTCCACTTTAGTGCTCCTAAAGACATAGACAAAATTTTATTCTGGAAAACCACCCGAGTGTTTCTCAGACTGGTGCAGTTTAATGCAAGAAGAAAAGGTGAAAGATCTGGATATGTTAAGTTTGGAGAAGAGGAGGCTCAGGAGGGTCTGTTTGGTGTCATTACTATTTCATGAAGACTATAGGGAAGATGGAGCCAGAATCTTCACTGGATGTGCAGTAAAAGGGGGTGAGATAACAGCCACAAATTTTATCCAGGGAAATTCTTACTGAGGAAAGGAAAAAAATCTTCAAAGTGAGAGTGGTCAAACACTGCAGCACATGGTCCAGAGATGTGGTGTCCATCTTTGGAGTTATTAAAAATTCAAGTGAACAGGGCTATTTTCTAACTGAAGTTATCCCTACTCTGAGCAAGGTTTGTACCAGGAAACCACCACAGATCCCTCTGAACTGAAATTATTGTGTTACTGTGATTTTTAATGGAACATGGAGTTTTTCTCTATCCTTGAGACATACATACTCATATCCATGCCTCTAAAGTTTTTTACCCTCAGAAGATGATCACATGCAGACTTATCACTGGGAAAAATTCTTGGCCCACACTCTCAAATATACTCTTTGGGAAAGGTTAGCTGGAAAAGGTCCAAATCACAACAGGGAATTTAGTAACATTTAAAGCTATGGAAGCTGAGCATCCTTTTCTCAAAGCTGTGCTATGCTGACCCTCCTTAGTCACCAGTTTGTATATAGTCATACTAATGAGGGTAAATAATGTAGTTCATAATCAGATGTGATCATCTAAGTGAGTACACCCCATCTGTATATGTTTTATATATAAAACCTTTAAGCAGTTGCCATAGTATCTCCATTCCATTAACAGGCTTTCATCTATCAGAATGTAAAAATGAATTAGTAAAGTGCTCTATAAATATAAGTAATACCCATCTAGTTGAAAATAGCTGTGTAGGTCATGGATGTTTAGAATTCTTCTCACTTGAAAAAAAAGTATTTTCTTAATACAAATGCATGATTTTGTGGTTTTCCTAAGTCTGACTTGATCTGAAAAAATATTGCCTGAACAGAAAGCGTGTTAATTCACTGCAGTTGAAATAAAAAGGCTCTTGGTACAAAGTATTTATCTACCAACTGGTTTGAAAGTCTTCTTTCTGGTTTTAAGTTGTCAAAAAGCCAAATCCTGCTTTCAGACAGCAGCACGTGGCTATCCTGCAGTCAGCAGATATGAAGTCATTGGAAGCTGTGTATAAACTTATCATGGTACAACTTGGCTCGACCATTTTAGTACTTCTACTTAATCTTTTCCAAGAAATTATTAAATAATCTCAACGAAAAGATTTGTTCTAAATGCTTTTTTATATACTTTGTAGAGCTGAGCATGTAACAGTAATGAGTGTCTGACCTTGCAGCACATTCAGTAACCATTGGGTTTTGGGACTTTGGGCTCAGCCTTGCAAAGTGCATAACTTATCACTCCAGTTCTGCCAACTTGGTCAATATATACTTGATATTAAACATTTGAGTCAGCTGACAGGAATAATGAGATTTGCTTTGTATTCAAAGATAAACATGCAGTAAAATCCTTCCCTGGGTGTTGCACATTTCTTCCTACAGTATAGCTTAATATCTTGCATGCTTACGCATAAGCACCAATGTGATTGTTGTGCAAGGAAACTATAGGATTACTCTTATCAGAATGGCTGACAGCAGCTTGGGAAACATTGTACCTGTCAAGATTTATATTACTTAAGTAAATTAAAAAGGTCGTAACCACAGTTGATACAGATGTACAGGCATAAACAATCGCCTGCATTATGGATTTATTCAGCAATGATCAAGTCAGAGGGCATTTCCTGTAGGTAATAGCTAGCTAATAGTCCAAGCCCATTTACAGCTATAATACAAAAGATTAAGTTTGATTTTAATAGTGCTGTAGCTACAGTGTTAGAAGTAGCCAGAGCAGTGCTAGAAAAGAGAGACTATGTGGCTGAATTCTCTTTCCCAGTTGAAGAGTGAAGACTGCTGTTCAGTGAAGATTCAGTCAAATCCTTTCTTTTCTGATATATATGACTCATGTTTTTTGGCATTTGTCCAGAGCTGCAAGTTGTTTTTCATCCATTTGGCTTTTTATTAAGATATGTTCCACTTTGCATCAGACTCAAACAGAGTACTTAGGCTAAAGCAACATGAGGTTCTTCGCTCTCTCTTATTACTTGTTACTCTTCTTGCAGACTTTAAAGATGAACCACATCTCTACTTTTCTTCACAGTAGTTTATTTTATAAACCAACCACCACTTCACCCATAATGACAGTCAAGTAACTGTGCAATGTCTGCTTTCTCTTTAGGTGTTCCCAACTGGCAGTGGGAAAATTTACAGTCATACTGTTTTGTTTTAAAATCCATTTAGCTGATGATAAATAGATATAGTGAGTAGATGTGGCACAGGATGCCTTTCTGTTGTCTTCTCCTATAGTAAACGTTAGGTTGTTGTGCTTAGTACTTGAACATTTGGCTAGCAGACTGGCCAAGGCAGACTTCCTGAGGACACATCATGAGTGGATTTTGAAATCTGAAGAGCATGATGATGAATTAGCATATTCACTACTGAAGAGGTTGCTGACTGAAAATTAGCAATTCACAGACCTTTTTTGCTAACTCCATCATCCATCAAGAAAATGCTTGACCTCTTTCTCTCTGTCTCTCCTTCTCTGTCATTTCAAAGCACACTCTGAGAAAGACAAGTTCCAACTCTCAATGTTCAATTCAAGCCAACTAAAACAAAGGATAAAAATGTTGTTTTCTGTGAACTGAAAAAGTGGGTTAGAAGCCTGCGTAGATGGAGGGTGATCCAAAGAGCCAGCCCTTTGAAATCCTTCATGCTGTTTGACAAATATCTAAAAATACCAGTGAAGTTCAGACTTCAGGCATTTCTTTTTAGTTTTGGTTTGGTTTTTTTTTCACTTCCTACACTTTAAGATATTTGACACTGGCTACAAGGAAAAACTTGTTCATAATATGTTTTGAATTTTAAAGAAAACCTAAAGTCACCTGGTTAAAAAAATAGTGTACTTACTCATTTCCATGTAATAAATATATATATATTGAACATTTTAATATCACTGTGCATTGCTGTGCCCACAGATACTATTAGTGGATGCTGATGACAGAGCTTGAGAGCATGATGGCACACCACCCTGTTTAGCTGGAATGCACACACTAAAGGGTCTGAGACAAGCTACCATACTAAATAGATCTGTTGAAAATTTGCTGGAGATAACTAAAAATCTGATTACTAAAAATCTTGGCTGTTCTAAGTGGATGCAACTCAGAAAGACAGAGGAGTTACCCACTGACTAGTTACTGAAAGTCTTACCATAAGGGACAAATGCAAAAATCCTTTGCATAAGGGTCAAATGCAAAAAAAAAATTCGCTTAAGCACGCTTGCATACATTCCTGTTCAATCAGGAACATACACAATGTAACTTAAAATAATCTAAAATACTGTTGAGCATTTCGAACTAATACGACTTAGAAATGCCCAGGGAGAACAACACTGAAATGCTGGATGGAAAGACTGCTTTTTCTGCCTTTTTTCATGGGTCATCAGCAATATCAGTGCATTTCCCTAAAGGTTTTTTGACTAGAATTAGAATACTGTGTTTCATTTCACTGTTTCCAAACATTTAACTTCACATCATTTCAGCATTTTCAGGATTGGGGTTTGCGGTTTCTTTTGAGAGTTTCTTTTGCACAGCATTTTAAAGAAATAAATTATTGAAGGTTATGTGGCAATACATTGATGGAGAGCAAAATAAAGCCTTGCAGGTGATATAAGATGAGAAAACAAACATAGACACCTGCTAACAAAAGCATTTCTGAAGTGTCAGGCTTAAACAATTCTTACAGACATGGCTTAAAAGAAACTGTGAGAATTCAAAAACTTACTACATCTACAGGACAGCTTTCACATTTTGCAACTAATTTGTTATTATATCCCAAAAGTTGAGGACTAGCTAGGATAACAAGAATCTAGAAGCAAGACACAGAGACAAGAGGCCCAGTGTGACAGTGTTTTGCCTTCCTAGAAACACTGAAGGAGGAACACTCTTCCTCCTACAGCAACAGTGCACTGCATTGTAAAGAGTACACTTACCTGGTTCTATCTTTTTTAATATTAGCAGTAGTCTGAGAAATTAAATCACAATAATTCGGAAGAAAATATATGAACTTTTCAATGAAAAAAAGCTCAAAGCTTCTATTGGAGCTATTGCGTAACATGTCTCATTCACTGCTTTTGCAGCTATCAATTTCTTAATTAAGTATCAAGACTCAGTTATATTATGAACTATCTAATTCCATAAACTCCCAGGAAATGGGGTTTTTAGGGCATAACTAGTATATGTAGAAGAACTGGGGACAAAACAAAGTACCAGCCATGAAAGTGACTCACTGAGCTATTTAGGCAAATCCAGTATCATATCACTAGAGAAGCTCAGTCCTGATGGTCACACTGGAGGATATGAAATATTTATATACCTCTTTTCAATCTTTATGGAAAATCTGATTGAAGGGGTTTTAAAATTTTCTCCTGATTCTTGTTGGACCTTGAATGCTTTTCAAGCCAAGCTCCTGTCCCTTAGGGCTACTGCCTTTCAGTAGAAATCAGTTTACATCAGGCAAAACTAACTAGGAACCATCTGAGTATTCCCAAAAGTCTGCTCATGTATTAAGTGATGAGATACATTACTTTTAACAAAATAGGAACAGGTGAATAATATTTTTAATAGAAAGCATGTTCTTCTTTTAGCTAAGTTTAGCTCAGGAATGAAATCCAATTTATTTATCTGACTTGAACCTTTAAAGCCTTCACTCGACATCTACATAGCCTCAACCAAAACTGTACTATTGGTGTGCTGTTGGCTTTTTTGAAGCATTTGCTGTTCATAAAACCAAGTATCAAGATTCTGTGTTCCATTAAAACATAATATAAATGAAACAGCTTACCAAGACTCAGATTTAACTAGCTAGCAACCATGCAAATATTTGCATTTAATGTTTTCTGTTGTTTGGCACAAGGAAGTCATGATGACTTTTAACCATATGTGTGTAAATTCACATAACTTTATATTAGGAAGTGAACATATCAAGTGAATTATTAATAGAAAATAAAATAAAATAATTTTTAATTCATAGAGTAAAATTCATATGAAGAGAAAAAGTTTAATACTGTGATTCATTTGGGCACATAAGGAAAATATAATCTATTTGAAGACTACTGCCTCATTGACAGAATTGAATGGGTTAAAAAAAATCTTTAGTAAAACAGCAGAGAGGACCCATAATAAATGCCTACATTTTTTTTTCTGATACACATCTCCATTTTTTCATAACTTTTGCTTCGTCATACAAGGAACTTGAAAAGTCAGGGTAATATGTAATAAATAAAATACGCTAATAGTAATTAAATAATTTCATTTTAAGACAAATTTATTTCCTCTGCTGATATCATATCTAAATCTAGCACTAACACTCGAATTTCCTACCCTGTCCATAGTATAAAGCATTTTGATATAATCTATTTCAGCAAAAAAATTTGACTTGAGGAGTCAGGTTTTGCTCTGCCTTTTGACAGAGTTGTGCAATAGATTTGTCACTGTAAAACTTGTCTCAAGAAAGTTTCAAGTGTCATTTAGGGAATTTAAAATAACTCAAGTTGAATAAGTGAAGAGCTTTGATGGCAGCTATTATGACAATTTATTTAAGTGAAAAAATTACTGGTGAGAACTGAGGTGAGATTCTCACAATAATTAGACGTAATAATAGAAGTAGGTGGCAGAGCAACATTACATTTTAATTTCCCTACAGGTTGGGTTTTTTTTTTTTGTCCTAACTGCCCCTCCCAACCCAACAGAAAATATTTAGATCCAAAAACAAACAATGTGCCTCTTCAGAGGGGAGGATGTAAAACTGGTTGGTTGACACCTACAGTTCGTGAGACTTCTCCATTCCTGGAGCACTGTTTAAAGAACACTGGAGGAAGACACTGGCTCAGAGATAGCTGAGGCTAAATCCAGCTCCCCAGCAATGTCTGTCAGCTTGTTCATGTAAGACTGACATTGTCTGCTCTAATGTGAATAAGCTTCCTGTGAGCGAGGATCAAGTATGAGACTTACTTCAAACTTCCAGTTATTAATCAATCTGTTATTAAAGAAAACCTGGAAATATGAATCCCACGAGTACTTGCTAGTTAAAATGTAATGTTTTCAATCTAGAAAAATTGTTATTCAGAAACAGCAAATTCACTTTTAATGGAGAAAGTAATGAATGGTATTGTCTGGGACTCCATTCAAGAGAAGGAAATAAATCCTGGATGACTCCACCAGCTAACAAAGGTCTCAGGTACACACATAGGCATACAAGCAACAAGTAACAACTCCCAGTGAGAAAGGAGTGAGGCAGGGAGTAAGTAGGAATGGTTAAGAACGTGAAATATTACCATCTTGTGTGGAAAAAAAAAGCAGATTTAGCCCACATTAACATCTGTTTCCCTTTGATTAAAGCAATATATTTGATTTTACTCACAGAGAATGAAGCTGAGGTTAGATCTACAAAGAAACTTAGTGAAATAGGTGACCTAGACTGAGGGAGATGGAGCTGACCAGTGACTCAGGTACAGTGTGGAGCAGTTCTCTTTCTGGGGTACTACTATAATTCCACTGAACACATGCTCAGAGGACAAGCTTCCATCTCCAAGATGAAGTAATGGGAATGTAGCTAGTATTTCTTCCAAAGCCTGTGCTTATTGAAGCTCATAGCAGAAGGTGGATACAGTAACTTTGGTGATCAGACTGTATCTTTACCCATGACATTTCTCTGGCACAGTATTGAAGGGCTGCACTCATTAAAATTGTGAGTGTATTCTATATTTAAGGATATGTAGCAATACAAGCCAGGATTTCTCAGTTGTCATTTATTGTTTTGACATCAGCAAGAAAAAGTGGGTGTTTTACACCACCATATGACAAACAACAGATGATATTGTGTGGTCACTGTGGAAACTACATTGCCACAAAAGAGGCTCATATTTGTACTTCTGCAATGAAGATAAACCACATTATTTTTAAAGTGTCCCTATTGTTACTTGGATGCCGGGCTGCCAGAGTTACAAGTGAAAACAAGATGCAAGAAATATCTGGGATTATTCTCCCTTTTTTACAAACTGGAGTAATTAATATAATTAAAAGTTTAAAATACATAATATTCTACTAGGAAGGAACAGATTTTCTAGTAAGAAGGTGAGCATTTGCAGATCTTGATAAAAGTCCTCTGGAGACAACAGAAGCAGTCTGCTTTTCATGGGGAGTGGTCCTTTGATCTAGAAAGCAGATTAAAAAATATACGTTTTCCTTTATTCTGGATTTACTACGTTCGGGGAGGGTGTCCTGAGAGGACTACAGCTGTAAAAAAGACTGTCAGGGTAGTTACAGAGTATATTGTCCATTGTACAACAAAGTTTGGTAGCATAAAAATAGAGGCATGAAACATGAAGAAAGCATTCTCTGATGGCTCCACAGCCCACACTAGCTCAGGAAGTGCTAAGAGGCTGCTGTAGACTGAACAAACCATGTCCTGATTTCACACAGTGAAAGTTACTGCAGAGAATGAGTGTCAGCTCAGCTAACAGTGGCTGGAAGGAGATCAGGCTCACCTTAGCTGGTGCTTTTGTGGGAGTCTGGGGTGTGATGGGCATGGCCAGATTTTTGCATCAACCAATTACCACCACTTATGCTTCCACAGGTATATAGCATCTCTTTTTTGACACGGCAGAGTTGTGGTGATTCAGTTTTGCAGGCCCACCTCAAAGAACTGAAAAAGCAGATATAAATAATACTCTTGGAAGAGGTAGTCTGTGGGACTGCAGTTTGGTTTTTTTACAAAGTGATGGGACCACCTACACCATTTCCAGGTGGTTGTTTTTCCCCCTTTTAGTGAATCTTATCACATTCAGTGGCATAAGGCCAAAGCCCTGTGGGATGGAAGCTGCATCTGGGCTGCTGGATGTGATGCTGAGCTGGTGGTCCTAGAAGGAAGGAAGCTGTGTCAGTAGGGTATGCCAGTGAGGCTGGGAAGTCATTTGACAAGCTGGATTAATTAATCTGGCCACAATGGTGTGCTAGTGCACACCTCTAATACCTCAAATAGTAGTTTCTTGAAGTGATGAGGATTACATATGCATGCATTGGGGGATTTTTAGAGTCAAAGCATGGAATTCTGTAACTCATTTTGGTGCTTGTCTGCTTCAAGTAGAAAAACGTCCTTATTTGAGTGCTTTTATTATGCACAGAGATTTGTCAGGGGTCTTTAAAGAAAAAAACTTGAAAGACCCCTGTCCTGCCCAGCTGGGAACACCAGTGGCCAGATTATGGCTTAAGTTCCTAAAACATTTTTCTTGTTTGTGTCATTCAGTGCTCAGCTGCTGCCAAGCCTATACAAAATCCGTGCTTTCTGAGACCTGAATGCTTTGGCACCAAATTTCTTGTCGTACCTGAAGTTCTGGTTTTGGATATGTCAGAAGCATCTGATGGTGGCTAACATCAGTAGCAAATCTCCAATCAGAGATTAGTGAAACTAGAATTCTAGAGTTCCTCAAATTCAAAAACCCGTATTATTTATATGTGTGTATATTTATATATTGACAATATATATACTGGAAATAGTGGTAACAACAATGAAGCCATAGAACAGAGATGTGGAAGGTTCAAAGTGTCCTCTCTTCATTGGAAGAATATTTCCAGATACAAAACCTGATTTCTTTGCCCAGCAAATGAATGTTTGAGTTGACCTGCATCTAAATTCCAATTTTCTTATATTCTACAGCTCTTTAGCTGGTGCACAGCCAAATATTTTGTATATTATTTTAACAAATACCATTTAACAAAAATGGTCTCTTATGCAAAGACCTAATAAACAAAAGATTTGCAAGAAAGCTGTCAGTTAAATACAAAATTTTAATACTCAAAAGTCTCAAGCACTTAGAAAAAAAAATCTGCCATGTACTAGCAAAGATTTGAGTAAACTCAAACTTCACCCAAAAAAAATCAGCAAGGAGTTTGTCGTAGTCATGAACTCTTCCAGCTAGTACCCTATGCTGAATTTTAGTATGAAGTATTCTTATTATGTAATGAACTTGTTATAGAATCTTTGGATTGATTTGGTGGTGGAGCTGTTCTCCATCCTTCCACAGCATCTTCAGAAAATTAATCTGTGAAAAGTGGTACCACAAATGTTTCCAGGTATTAGCGCTACAGAAGGGGGCTTTTATGTTGGATCACCATAAAGACATGTAGTTTGGAAAACTGCAGCATTTGGTAATACCATTTGTGCTTCTCCTAATGCTAGGGTTTTTTTTTAACAATTACCTGGTTATCATTAATTCAGCATTTCGTTTGAGTGTGATTTTATCCTTGTTTTCAAGCCATTAGCATCTTGAAAGCTGTTTGCCAAACCCAAAAAAACAAAAAAAGGAGCATTATCTCATATTAACCCTTGATATTGGTATGGAGAGCTAGAAGAAATAAAGATACTTAAGGCTTTTACTTGAAAAATTATGCACCCACCATGGTATCTTGAATGTTAAGCAGTAGTTCTGAAAATGGCCTTTTATAAAGGTTGCATTTTACTTGGTAAATAGTTATAGAACCATAGAATAATTTGGGTTGGAAGGGACCTCTAGAGGTCAGCAAGTCCAATCCCCCTGCAGCAAGCATGGACATCCCCAACCAGATCAGGTTGCTCGGGGTCTCATCAAGCCTCACCATGAACATCTCCAGGGATGAGCCCTCAAATACCTCCCTGGGCAACCTGCTCCATTTTCCCACTCTACTCATGGTGAAGAATTTTACTTAACATGCAGTCTAAATCTACTCTTCTCTAATTTAAAACCATTGCCCCTTGTCCTGTCACTCCAAGACCTTCCAAACAGTCTCTCTCCTGCTTTCCTGAAGGCCCCTTCAGGTACAGGAAGGTCACTATTAAGTCTCTCTAGAGCCTTTTATTCTCCAGGCTGCACAGCTCCCTCAGGCTGTCTTTGTAGGAGAGGTGTTCCAGCATCCTGATCATTTTCATAGCCATTTGAAGAGTGCCATCCTAGAGGGAGTAGGTCCTTGTAAATTTCATTTGCTTCCTATGGGCTATAAAGTTAACAGATTAACAGTTATTTTTAACACAGCTCTCCTGCCTCAGTCTTGCTCACTATTTCTCTTGCCAAGGATGGAAAAGAGCATGCAGGAATGGAGCAGATAACATGATCTGAAGAAAATCCAGGGCAGACCAGGCATTGGATATTTTTAGTGAGCACCACAGGGCACATGTGCATTAGATAATAGAAGCCAAGTATAGGAGATTTGATCTGAAATGGAACTAGGCACATGAACACTATTTTAATTCTTAACTGTTATTTTCAGACAACTTGTTCATTGCCTCAAGCCCATTGCACATTACTTTTGATTTTTTAGATCTTTGCAGACACAGCAATGTTCCAACAGTCTAGGTCTGTGTTGGTTTTTAGCCTTGTCTCCAGGTGATGCTTTCATGTGTCATGTAACTGATGAGAACTCTCCTTTTCATAGCCAAGGAACTGGATCAGAAAGTCAACATAGTGTAACATCTTCCTGAGCATGGGATGTTTCCTACTCAAATGTTCCACTTTGCATTACAGGGCTACTCCCACAAGATGTGCCCTGTGTTATTCTGAGATACATGCTTTTTTTGCTCTGTCTGAAGCCTGCCATAATGCAGGAAACTCCACTGGAGCAGAGAATCCCAAGATGAGCTGTTCTACCTTAAGCATTTGATTAATGTGGACTGTTCTGAAAGAGGGCAAAAAAGAGGGAAAGAGGGACCTCAGAGATCATCAAGTCCAACCCTTGATCCACTTCCGTGGCGGTTACTAGACCATGGCACTGAGTGCCTCATCCAGTCTCTTTTTAAATATCTCCAGGGATGGAGAATCCACTACTTCCCGGGGCAGCCTGGAGCTCCCCATGGAGTTGTTGTGGCCAAAGTGCAGGACCCGGCACTTGGCCGTGTTGAACCTCATCCCGTTGGAATCAGCCCAACTCTCCAGTCTGTCCAGGTCCCTCTGCAGAGCCCTCCTGCCTTCCAGCGGATCCACACTCTCCCCAGCTTAGTGTCATCTGCAGATTTGCTGATGATGGACTCAATCCCCTCATCTAAATCATCAATAAAGATATTAAACAGAACTGGGCCCAACACTGATCCCTGGGG
>JAAWXA010000025.1:10611103-10868887 GCA_038090715.1 Florisuga fusca | reverse complement strand
GAAGAGGTAGTCTGTGGGACTGCAGTTTGGTTTTTTTTTACAAAGTAATGGGACCACCTACACCATTTCCAGGTGGTTGTTTTTCCCCCTTTTAGTGAATCTTATCACATTCAGTGGCATAAAGCCAAAGCCCTGTGGGATGGAAGCTGCATCTGGGCTGCTGGATGTGATGCTGGTCCTAGAAGGAAGGAAGCTGTGTCAGTAGGGTATGCCAGTGAGGCTGGGAAGTCATTTGACAAGCTGGATTAATTAATCTGGCCACAATCTAATACCTCAAATAGTAGCTTCTTGAAGTGATGAGGATTACATATGCATGCATTGGGGGATTTTTAGAGTCAAAGCATGGAATTCTGTAATTCATTTTGGTGCTTGTCTGCTTCAAGTAGAAAAACGTCCTTATTTGAGTGCTTTTATTATGCACAGAGATTTGTCAGGGGTCTTTAAAGAAAAAAACTTGAAAGACCCCTGTCCTGCCCAGCTGGGAACACCAGTGGCCAGATTATGGCTTAAGTTCCTAAAACATTTTTCTTGTTTGTGTCATTCAGTGCTCAGCTGCTGCCAAGCCTATACAAA
The DNA here is from genome assembly GCA_038090715.1 of Florisuga fusca. NCBI lineage: Eukaryota > Metazoa > Chordata > Aves > Apodiformes > Trochilidae > Florisuga > Florisuga fusca. The sequence continues at coordinate 10,868,314 of JAAWXA010000025.1, read as the reverse complement.
ATCCGTGCTTTCTGAGACCTGAATGCTTTGGCACCACATTTCTTGTCGTACCTGAAGTTCTGGTTTTGGATATGTCAGAAGCATCTTAGAGTTTATGTGGTTGATGGTGGCTAATATCAGTAGCAAATATCCAATCAGAGATTAGTGAAACTAGAATTCTAGAGTTCCTCAAATTCAAAACCCCGTATTATTTATATGTATATATATATATATATATATATTGGAAATAGTGGTAACAACAATGAAGCCATAGAACAGAGATGTGGAAGGTTCAAAGTGTCATCTCTTCATTGGAAGAGTATTTCCAGATACAAAACCTGATTTGTTTGCCCAGCAAATGAATGTTTGAGTTGACCTGCATCTAAATTCCAATTTTCTTACATTCTACAGCTCTTTAGCTGGTGCACAGCCAAATATTTTTTGTATTATTCTCCAGGCTGCACAGCTCCCTCAGGCTGCCTTGTAGGAGAGGGGTTCCAGCATCCTGATCATTTTCATAGCCATTTGAAGAGTGCCATCCTACAGGGAGTAGGTCCTTGTAAGTTTCATTTGCTTCCTATGGGCTATAAAGTTAACAGATTAACAGTTATTTTTAACACAGCTCTCCTGCCTCAGTCTTGCTCACTATTTCTCTTGCCAAGGATGGAAAAGAGCATGCAGGAATGGAGCAGATAACATGATCTGAAGAAAATCCAGGGCAGACCAGGCATTGGATATTTTTAGTGAGCACCACAGGGCACATGTGCATTAGATAATAAAAGCCAAGTATAGGAGATTTGATCTGAAATGGAACTAGGCACATGAACACTATTTTAATCCTTAACTGTTATTTTCAGACAACTTGTTCATTGCCTCAAGTCCGTTGCACATAACTTTTGATTTTAAGGTCTTTGCAGACACAGCAATGTTCCAACAGTCTAGGTCTATGTTGGTTTTTAGCCTTGTCTCCAGGTGATGCTTTCATGTGTCATGTAACTGATGAGAACTCTCCTTTTCATAGCCAAGGGACTGGATCAGAAAGTCAACATAGTGTCACATCTTCCTGAGCATGGGAGATTTCCTACTCAAATGTTCCACTTCGCATTACAGGGCTACTCCCACAAGATGTGCCCTGTGTTATTCTGAGATACATGCTTTTTCTGCTCTGGCTGAAGTCTGCCATAATGCAGGAAACTCCACTGGAGCAGAGAATCACAAGATGAGCTGTTCTACCTTAAGCATTTGATTGATGTGGACTGTTCTGAAAGAGGGCAAAAAAGAGGGAAAGAGGGACCTCAGAGATCATCAAGCCCAACCCTTGATCCACTTCCGCTGCGGTCACTAGACCATGGCACTGAGTGCCACATCCAGTCTCTTTTTAAATATCTCCAGGGATGGAGAATCCACTACTTCCCTGGGCAGCCTGGAGCTCCCCATGGAGTTGTTGTGGCCAAGTGCCGGGTCCTGCACTTTGGCCACGTTGAACCTCATCCCGTTGGAATCAGCCCAACTCTCCAGTCTGTCCGGGTCCCTCTGCAGAGCCCTCCTGCCTTCCAGCTGATCCACACTCCCCCCCCAGCTTAGTGTCATCTGCAAATTTGCTGATGATGGACTCAATCCCCTCATCTAAATCATCAATAAAGATATTAAACAGAACTGGGCCCAACACTGATCCCTGGGGGACACCACTGGTGACCGGCCGCCAACTGGATGCAGCCCCGTTCAGCACCACTCTCTGGGCCCGGCCCTCCAGCCAGTTCCTAACCCAGCACAGGGTGCCCCTGTCTGAGCCCTGGGCTGACAGCTTTTTCAGGAGAATGCTGTGGGAGACGGTGTCAAAGGCTTTGCTGAAGTCCAGGTAGACCACATCCACAGCCTTCCCCTCATCCACCAGGTGGGTCACCCGATCATAAAAGGAGATCAGGTTGGTCAGACAGGACCTGCCCTTCCTAACCCCGTGCTGGCTGGGTCTGATCCCTTGCCCGTCCTGCAGGTGCTGTGTGATTGCACTGAGGATGATCTGTTCCATAACCCTGCCAGGCACTGAGGTCAGGCTGACAGGCCTGGAGTTTCCCGGGTGCTCCTTCCGGCCCTTTTTGTGGATTGGCGTGACATTTGCCAACTTCCAATCATCTGGAATGTCCCCAGTGAGCCAGGACTGTTGGTAGATGATAGAGAGAGGTTTGGTGAGCTCTTCTGCCAGCTCCCTCACCACCCTTGGGTGGATCCCATCTGGTCCCATAGACTTGTGGGGATCAAACTGGGGATTGATCCACTCCTTCTCTGTCAGAGTTGACAACAGCAATGATTGCTCTGAAAACAAACAGAACTGGGATCAAGGTTTCTGCATGTGTCTTATTCTGTGGTTTCTGAGGCAGGCAATCAGATACGAGGAGAGATGTACCCGTACAGGTAGTTTTGATACTAGTTTTGAGTGTCCTGCAGGAGGTTTGGCTACAGGTACACCAATGGCACTTCTAATGCTTCTGGTCTTGCTACTGCACTCCCACAGGAGCACAGACCTGTAATAGGAGCTAGCAGCTGGAACCAGGCTGCTGTAAACAACATGCTTTTATAATTCCTTTTGAATTTATCAGTTTGTGAGTCTTAAAACCATTTAAGGGTTGGGTGGGGTTTTTGCCTGGCACCACTCTGACTTGAGGACTGCTCCATACCCCTGTGTCCTTAATTGTAAGAAAATTCCTTCTGATTTCCAGCCTGAAAGTTCTGCAGAGCAAGTTCCGACTTTTTAAAAAATTTCCTCTGCTTTTAATACACTTCTCATATAACTCCAGTAGTTCTTTCCTTCCCTGTTATTACATAGAACACATAAGGCAGAATATCAGTAAAGAACACTTATCTGTTGCCTTGCAAATTTAAGTGATCCAATCTAGTCTATGCTCCTCTAAACATTCTCTCCCACCACATCCCTAATTCCAGCACCAATCTGCTATGTATGTTTTATTTAAAATTCAGTCAGTTTCAAAAATGTTTTTTTTTTCTTGGTACATCAAGGAGCTGTGTCCCACTGGTGGTCAGTTCTCCTTGCACATCTCTTCTGTTTTACAAGCTTGGTCTCATGTCCATCCTATGCCAAACTCACTGATTATGAAGCCACCCAGAAAATGTTGTGCTCAGGCTCACAGAGAAACAGAGACATATGTGGAACATTATTTCCAACTCCAGTGCATATCATTCATATCCACTGTCAAATAACACATCCAAGGTTCTTTCATTCCACATAACAAGCATTTTAGTTTTGCACCAGAAACGTTAGGATGAAAAGCAATGGTCTTGGGACCAGTTGCTGAACTTCATTCTGAACCTAATAATTTACTCTTAGGCTACCTGAATGATAGTTTAGTACTCGTGCTGCTTTAAGAAAGTCTTCAGATTCCTTCTCACTCCATAGATCCCTTTCTCTTGTTACTTACCATCTGACAACTCAGATTTGGTAGTTAGTTTCCTGTAGAGGCAACCAGATGAACACAATCAGGTGTTGCCAGTCAGGAGAAGGAAGGGATGAGCTCCTGGAAGCCCACCCTTTATTGGTCCCCCAGTTCTGCTCATGCGCAGTTGGGACCAGCCCTACTTGGGCACAGGTGGGCTTAACAGGAGCTCATGCCTTCCTCCTCCTAACTGGCACCACCTGATTGTGTTCACCTGGTTGCCTCTACAGTTTCCTTTAATTAAAAAAATAAAATTAAATGAAGTATCAATATTGGAAATGTGGCTGAAAATGGGTTTCAAAAAATGGTGTTGTTTTACAGTCCCTTGGGGATTCATGTTATAAAATTATCATCCATAAAAAAACTTGCACTTTCCTGCTGCACTCTGTGTGAATTTTACAATGAAAAGAAGGCAAGAAAGTAGAGTTTTATCTTTACACTTAATTAAAAATATATATTTACTCTCTATAGAAAAAAAGTAGGTCTATGACTACCTTGAGAGAACACAGTCTTTACAAGATACTGTCTTTATCAACAGTTGATCCAATTAATGGAAAAATGTTAAAGGGTCTGGGAAAGGATAGTTAAAACTCATCTTCATGGTGAACGAGTCCTTTCAGATTTACCCCAACAACCCCTCAGTCCAGTGGACTGTCACATTGTATGAACAGCACGTGCTAAAATAAAGGGAGTTCAATCTGGACATGTTTTATAAAAAATAATTGCACTGTACTGCAACCAAACTTGAGCAGTCTTTTTGAGCATCTTTTCCAAATAATTTTACAATATGAGGATTGGAAAACCCTGCCTCCAGACATTTTACATCTTTTAGAAGAAGACAAACAGAAATTCTCAAAAAGAAGCCCAGTGCAAAACCAGACTTTTCCAGACTTTAGTGACTAATTGGAGATTCAACCTTATGCACCTGTCATGGATTGCTTTCTTTTTCATGTGGAAAATCAGATGTGAATGAGGGTTAAGTAAAGGAAAGAAGTGCTAACATAAGCCTGGTCTCACTTCACCCACACCCTGCACACCTCAGGGCATGCATGTGGAATCTGCATCTGGTGCTTGGTAGAGTGCTCAGGCTTACTCATAACTTCTGTGACTCTAAGGAAAGTGCAAAGCCTCTCTTTCTATATGCTGGAGCCAAATATCTTGTAAAATCTGCAACAAAATATTTGTTTACAAAGAACATTTGATTGACCTGTAGATCTTGATTTTTTTTTTTTTTAATAAGTTTTGAAAGGCTGTGAAAAAGAGGAGGGGGGCTAGTCTGCCATTCTGCTACATTCACCATTTTTTGGCACTTCCTGACCACTAGATGCCTGATGTCAGAAAAGGCTGTTATCTTTCCCACAAATTATCTCTTCCTAAAATTCATAACATTATAAACAATATACCTGAGCAAACCACACTATTATTAAGAAGGAAAATAGCTTTTGACCCTTGAAAAATATACAGCATTGACTGAAGAGTTCTCCTGGCACATTACAGGAAGGTCCCCTTACTTCTGTGTGTGGAAGGGTCTGCTGGGGCTCTGACACTGCCTTTGAAAGGGCAGAGCTCTACAGTACCACCTCCAAGTGAAATGAACTCTCTCCCACAGCCCTTTGGATGGGGTAGAGTGAAATCTGGGAACCCCCCTTCTAGCCAGCAGGAAATGCTGAAGGTGACCATCCATAATTGCACCTCTCTGGGAGTGCCCCATGGGCTGTAAAGGGGAGCCTTAGGGTCTCATTTAGATCCAAGTTGCAGGAGAGAGGCTAGGTGCCTGGGAAAGCTACAAGCTAAAGCTAAAATAAACCAGGGTATTTAAACATCAGAGTTAAGTGTTCAACTTTTAAATAGTTTGTGAGACTGGTAGTGGATCCCAGTATGTGTTTTGTGAGCTGCCAGAAAGCAGTCAGAAGAGCAGTCTGTTTGTAGTTGGATCTTCTGTGTTTGTGCACAATCAGTAAGTACTTGGTGTGAGGTTGTTTCTCTTTGAGATGCAAGAGAAGTTTGTTATCATTTTTGTAAAGAGAGATGCAACAAAACCAGTAAGTGTTTACAGACAAACTTGCACCAGTTAAAATAAACTGCCTTAGCATTACATCTTTCATTAGATCACTGCAGCTCCTCTGTATACAAATTCCCAGCCAGGTATTTATAGGAAACTGAAGATTCACTGTAAACTTAATTCTCTTCATTGTTCTCTATAAATACATAATTGTGAAATCAGAAGAAACCATTATCATTGTCAGATTGATCTGTGAGAAAAGCACAATTTCATCAAAGGAAAAAATGAAAGGGTATTCCAATATTTTCTCTGTAAATATATTCTGAAATTATCTCAGAAGAACTTAATTTCTAGAGAAGTTGATGACAATGAGCTGCCTCCAGAGCAATGTGAAACATTCAGTATATACTAATTTCCTTTAAAATTCTGACTTCTGTTTTCTGACTCAGCCCTAGCTCAGTCTTGTGGTTCAAACCACCCTTAAAAGCCCTTATGTTTCACTTAATTTTTTTATAGCTTGTATTTTGTTCACAAATATATCAAACTGAATCTGATTTTGAGTTTAATTCCATTATGTCAACATCCTTCTTTCAAATAAAAACTGACTTGACAGGCATCAATAATTTAGCATCTATGTGAGAGAAATATTGAGGAACATGTCAATATTACTCATTGTTCATAGTCTATAAAAATAACTGAGGGAAGGATAATCTGAGATGAAAAGGGTTACAAGTATCACCTAAGCTACTGTTGATTGTTCCAAGCAAATTATTCAGTCATTGTACTCCAAAAATAAAATAATTTTTTATTCATTTGGCCTATGAAGACAGGATTACTGTTGCTTTCCCATAGTTTCATATCCTGTTTCCAATGATATCTGGGCTATTCTGACGGTTGGAATTTTTCATTAGCTGTGAAAGTGCTTTAACATTTCTGATACTAGTAACAGAAAACAGATTATCAATAGAGTTTTAATTATGTCTGCTATGACATCATTTTTCTGGTTAGATTTCTTAAGCATGTCAGCCTTAGCTGACATGGAAAACATTTTTAAAATTAGAGTACAAAATAAAAATCTACTGCTTACAATAGCATGTACAAAAAATATATGAACAGCAAAACCAAGTTCCTTAGAGCCAGCCTGTCCATAAGTCTGATCTTTTATAGGAATGTGAAAAGAAGATCTGAGAGTCAGTGCTGAAAGTTACCTTGCAGGCTGACCATACAAAGGCACTCCAAAGACAGTTCTCCCTCTTTACTGCACTGAGACAATTTGGATTTTCAATAGATCCTTATTTGAAAAAATATTAGAATCGTGCTGGTGCTCACACTGGAGAAAAATGCAATGAAATGCAAGAAAAATATATACAAACTCAGCAAAATATAAACATGTTAAGTGATGCCCTAGTGCTCACATTCAGACCTACTAGATTTTCATAATTTAATGCATTTTGGAAACCCATCAACAGATAGATTTCCTTTACTCTGTGAGTATTTCTGTGTCTATTACTCGTGCAAGATTCTCAGGTTTTAAAATTAATAGGTTTCTGTAAGAATCTTAGACTTACTACTTTTCCTGTGACTACTACTGTCTCTAGTGAGGCTTTGCCCTCCTCACTGAAGGAGATTTTTATGATTAATCAAGAGACAATGTGTAACAGTACATGACTTTACTCCCCACTTGAGTTTGCCTTCCTTCTTTTCTATTTCTCTGCTACAGATGTGTATATTTTACCTGTTCTATGCCCATCTTCAAATTCTTTAATCTTCTAGCTATCTATTCAGCTCTTTTCTGCACTATCAAATGCTGTTTTTAAAGGCAAAGAAATAACAAAACATCTTAACTTTCTTTGTCTCTCTGCCCAGGATTAAACTTCTTCTTCACAAGGACTAATCTCAACAAGTTTGGGTCACTATGAGCAATTAAATATCAGAGGCTCTATCTAAGCCTTATTTTGATTCAGTTTAATTTCTGAACTCACCAGATATGATTAGTTTTTTTCATGTCAGAGCCCTTGAATGTTCAGTAGTATTCTAGGCAGTCCTCCATTCAGCTACCACCTCTCAATTTCAGTTAAAAGAGCTTTTGACAGCTTTTGAAAAAATCTCTTAATATCACCCAACAGAAATACCAAGAAAGTGACATTTTCTTTGTCTTTGTTCATTTGGCATATGGACACTTACAATGTTCTATTTGTGGATATGAATTCAGATTCCAAATAGCTTTATTCCTTGGGTTCTCTGTTCTTGCATCTTCTGATTTCTCTTTTGTTCTGGGAGGCTACCTGTGCTCTTCAATCTGGACAGGACCTTTTCCTTAGGCTTGATAAATCTGACTGTTTATCAAAGATGAATTTGAAACCTTCTACAGTTGTACAAAAATTATCAGACCTGGGAGGACTTATTTTTTTCCTGGTGTACTCTTCATATGTGTTTCAAGACCAGATGAAAAGGGGTTCTGTATGCTCTGCTACTCGTGAGAAAGAGGTATGAGAACAGGAGGGATTGCTGCCTATGCAAACAAATGATGATAAATGACTCTGGGACACACCACAGGGCTGACCTTGTGCCCAGTCTATCATCTCATTTCTAGTAGCCTTCTTCTGAAGCATGTTGTGCTGTGCACCCACCACCCATCAGGGAAGCTGCAAAATTGCAAGGGAAGTTCTCTTATGTTAGGTCAGTAAAACTCCTCCGTGGACTCACCTTCCTTTGCCTTCCCAGCTTCAAAAATGCTGCCCACCAACTTCTTTTATGTATAAAAGGAAGAAGAAACTGCATGCAGTCATCTCTGAAGCTACTGAACTATGGAAAACAATCTCAAATATTTGGAACTGCCAGTCTTAAGAATTACACTACTTTTACCTTTCCTTTTGGTATTGAAACTTGCAAAAACACAGAGCACTTCAGCTTCTTACACTTTTTATTCCTTTCCAAACAATGTCCATGCTAAAACTTGAAACTATTAAATTTAATCTTACAGTTTATTTCTGGTTCCCTTTTTCTGCTTGTACTGAGAGCTTGGGTGTTTGACTCCAACTCAGGAATAGGTTCCTTGTGCTGAACTGCTAGCTGCTTTGTGCTGCCCAGTATCAGAGGTCTACACATGACAGGAACCATGGAATGTCTTGCTTGGTTTCTTGATTTAAAGAGTTATTCCCCAGTTTCACACTGTGTCCAACAGTGCAACCATATAACAACCATAGCACAGAAGGTTGCCTTAGATATAGCCGGGAAATTTGTCCCATTTGCTCTGGAAAATGATGAAACCAATTTGCTTTTCAAGTGTTTTGCTTGGTTTCAGAAATACAGAGCAATAAAATTTGAGAAGTTTTAAGAGTTTTCTAACATAAAACCACTTGATATTATCGCAGGCTCTTATTGAAAATGTCTGCATAGTCTGGCATTACCTTAATTATTATCTTTTTCATCAATCAGATATTCCCAAAGGACAGAAGAAGCCCGAGCAGCATTACAGAATATTTCCACTCATCTGTCTTTTAGAGCTGCTTGGCTTCTGCAGTCACTGTCTTAAGTTCCAACAGCTCCACCCAACGTAAGTAGGACCCAGGGTCTGGAAGTGTTCCACGGCCACTTTCAGATTTTGTCCTTAATGCTGCATGGAAACAAGATGTTACTTTGCCCTTGAGTTGCACCATGGTTCCTTGAAATTCAGAGGCTGATAGTCAGGAGCCCACACTCATTGGACCAGAACCCACTCACTCAACCTGCCTCACAGTGCCTGAAAGAGCTCATGGAGCATTTGATTGCTTCTCTGGAAGGCAGCACCTCCCTCTGTCCTCCTGTGCTAGAGTCACCATTTCCCACTCAAAAGCAGCAATACCAGATTCAGATTATTCAGAATCTAAAAGGTGATTTCTTTAAATTTTTTTTTTAGATGCTGAAGATGATGCAGCACCTATTTATTATGGGCGAGAGGGAAACAAGTTTGTCAGAAGCTAGAGCTATTGTTCCCCCCCCCTTACGAGCTTTCATAAATTCCCCTGGATCATCCAAATTTTCCAGGGAGATTGTTCACACCTGCAGAAGCAGCCTGGACTGACCTGAACCTGCAGGAATGCTCCAGTGATGTGCCCACATCAACATAGAATCAGACTTTCAAAGGAAAAAGGAATATGTGCCTTTATTAAATGCACAAATGCCACCATGATCTGGCGTGTGACAGCATACATTGGTGCATTCCAAAGCCATATGGCTTTTGGGAGGAAGAAATTAACGTTTTTTGTTTGTTGGTGGAGGGTTTTTTTGCTAGAATTGCAATGCATATTCCTTCATCCTAAGGATACTTTTTTGCCCCCAGTAAATTGTTTATCTATGCCTTTTCTTAGAATTTCTTCTCTGGCAAGCATTTGTTTTCAGAAATAAACTAAACCCAGTAGAATGAAAAACAAAACAAAACCAAAGAGCAAAGGAAAAAGACCAGAGACACTTGGATTCTTCAGTCTGTTGACTAGTTGCTCAAGTTTATATTCAAATGCCAGAAGCTGCCTAGGCTATCAGGTATGATTGTTAAATTTCTGCCGCTCTACTGCAACTACTGGACCAAACCTGATACGATGCCAATTTATATTAGCAGATAATTCAGTGAAATATCCTCAAGTTATTATTTTAACAGTTTCACTTCCATTTAATCAACACAGGAAAAAAAAAAAAAAAGCAGGACAGTTTAATAAACACCTAGTAAACCAATATTGTGAATAAAATAATTCAATTTTGTATTTAAATGCATGTGATTTAGTTATGTCTGTTACTAGATGTCTGCCAAAAGCCATCAGGCAGCAGGATGCTTTGCAGTAACACAAGCATAGCACTTTTAAGTTGTCAAGCAGTCTGATGCATTCAGTCCATGAAGATATTTACATAATTGAATTATGTGAAGTAATTTTTGCTATTAAAGAAAAATCAGAAACTGCAGACAAACCCTATTTCCTCTACTTGTGGGTTCATTATTCAAGCTGAAAAGCAACCCAGTCTGCATTTCTTAGCTATTTCAGTGAATGTTTAGGGCAGAGTGAAAATGTTTTTTAGGAGACAAAGACAGCTGTGAACAATAAAAATCCATTTTCGTATTTAATAATTCAACTTGCTTCTCTGCACGTGCCCTTAGTTTGCATCTTGGTTTAGTCAGGGATACAGTATCATTGTTGATGGCTTCTTCTTCAAAACCAGAGTGTTACAGGAGGGTAAAACAGAAAAAAACTGGCCAGTTTTCCCTGTCCCTCACTGCACTGGGAACACCAGCACTGAGAAGAAAGCAGATCTTTTAAAATACTGATAATCTGAGCTGAGAAAGAAAGTATCAGCTTGATATAAAAGCAGATTTCATGTTCTCATCCATTTAAATTGGGGTTTACCATGCTGAAATCAAAACTCATTCAGGAAGATACACCACATTAACCACAGAATCACTGGTCTCCTTGCTCAAGTACCCAGTTCTTTGCTCAACTCCAGACCAATGCTGCATTCAGCCTCAGCAGCTCAGGGCTTTGTCCAGTTGGGTCTCTACATCTCTGGGGATGGAGATGCCATAGCCTTCTGGTGCAGGAAATGTGCTCCAGTGCTTGAGCATCCTTCTGGTGCAATGCTTTGCCTGAATTTGATCAGAACCTTCCCCCCCAGTTTCTGAGCATTCTTTCTCATCCTCCCGTTAGGCATCACTGTAAAGAGCTTGGTTTCATCTTTTCAGTACTTTTATCATAGGTACTAGAAGGTTTCTACAGCAAAAGCCACTTTTTTTCCAAGCTGAATAAACCCAGTTCTCTCAGCATCACCTTTTATCTTGTGCACCAGCTCCTGACCATCCTGATGGTCCTTCACTTAACTTGTTTCTGTTTATCAATGCCTTTTTTGCTCAGAGGGTTCCAAATTCAGTGTGATATTACAGCCGTAACCTAAAAAGTGCTGAATTAAGGGGAATGGTCACCTTTCTTGATCAACTCGCTATGTCCTGCTTAATAAAGTCCAACTTGCTGTAAGCTTTACCTCCTGATCTGTATTTATGTTCTTGTCTACCAGGACTTCCAAGTTCTGTTTACCCAGACAGGCAGTGTCCTCAAGTCACTTATTAAGATCTGATAACACTATCATCTGTCTGAATCCCTATGTGAGTTGACATCTATACAGTATTTAAGATACTTCTAAAAGATTTTCTTTGTTTTGGCTATGTCTGCAACTGAACTGCTTTGGTTAGTGGTCAAATTTTGCTATAAATCTGATGAGAATTTATATTTTTACCAGCTCAGCCCTACTGGAACAAATTTCCTAGGTATACTAATTTTTTTTACTGATCTAATTCTTATCCCAGTGATACTAGAGACTGTGTCTTGCAGGGTTTGGCATTGTAGAGTGTGAACATCTACTGAAAAATCAGTCAAACAGGACTTTCTTTCCTACTTATGCTTGCATACACTTCAACCCATTTTTGCTGACTGTAACACAGACATTAAGACTGTTAGGCAAACCCTCCATTCTCTACAGAGCTTAGTAAACTGATTGTATTGCCTGATATGGATTTCTAGACCTTCTACTGGCTAATATTTAAACAAAAAAGTGGGGCCATTATTAACTCTCACAACAAGTAACAATCAATAGGTCATCCTGACATTGTAAACCTCCACTAGAAAAGATAAACTGTTCCAGAATGTTGTGTGGGGGATCTGCTTCTACTTTTGATTACTTTACACCTATGGAATGGAACAGAGATCTTCTTATCACTCCTTGTAACCTCTCCTCAGTACATAGCCATAATGACTACTGCAGTGTCAGGGGTTATTTCTTAATGTTTGTCCAAATAGAAATTTCTCCCGATATCTTCCTTCAAGGTGTTGGTGTTTTTTTTCCTAGTAACCAGTTTCTACTTCTAACTGTCAAATGTTATAAATTGCAGTCAAATGATATAAGTTGCATAAACATTTCTTTGTAAGTGCTTTGGTCAAAAGACTTGGTTACTGGAATCATTGGCTGTGCCATACTGGACTTGATGGTCTTGAAGTTCTTTTCTGGTCTGATCAGTTCTATGATTCTGTCCCCTCGGGTCTGTGCTGCTCCCACATTGCATGTTGCAAATTCCACAAAGAATACTCTTCCTTTGGCAGAAGCTTCCCATTTAAGCACCAGGAAGAACGTCACTGCCGGGTACGTATTGATATTACGAGGGCTGAGAAAGGAGAGAGATGGATTTTTTCATCTTTTTAATAATTTACAAACCTCACCACGGGTGCTGCCGCCACCATGGCAGCCGCACTGAGGGGGGGAAGAGGGGGTCATGTGACCCGAATGGACCAATCACAGCGCTCCTGCCCATGGCTCCCAGTACAAAATGGCTCCTGAGGGAGCCCTGTGCTGCCTGGTGTGGGGTTTCCTCGCTGGTTCTGCTGCTCCTGCATCCTGTTTGCTTGCTCCTTCACTGGGACAGGTCACCTTCTCCTGCCTCCCGGAGCGGTACCGCTGTGGCTGCTCCAAGGCTTTTCTGGACTGTCACAGGCACCTCCATCTGCTGCCCAATAATACAGTTTGGGACTTCCCTGGTTGGGAAGGGATGACCAGCTGAGGAGTGTGCATTCCATATTTTCATACTTGTATATGTTTGTAATTCACCATCATTATCATTATTACTACTTCATTAAACCTATTCTATTTTTTTTCCAACGTTAAAGTCTCTCTCTCCTATTCCTTTTTTTTCATCCTATGGGAATCTAGTGAGGAGATAACATCTGTCTGTGGGCTACTGGCTAAAACTCTGATGTGTATTGTGCGTGTGATTTATATTGTGTGATAGATACTGTGTGATTTATTCCTCCACAGCACTTCACATCTAAAAGTTTGCAGGATGTATTGATGGATGTGTCTTTGAAATGCTATCTGTCTTGAAAAGTAGCAGCTGTGAAGATCACTCTTGCTTTTTTCACTGAATGGAGTGAGGGGACAAATGAACCATGATGGTTCAATGGGTTTTCCTGATGTGCCAAGGACCACTTCAAATTTTGGGCTCTTTTCATGCATGCTTTAATACTGATATATCTTCTGTGTGGCTTTTAAAACAGCAGGGGGAAGCTGTATAATTTCCTTTTTGGCATGACTGGAAAAGCAAATCAGTTTTTCTTACGTGGAAACCCAGAAAAATAAATGCTTTTGTTGATCTTACCTCGGTAAGAGCTAAGAACTTCTGTTCCCCCATACTCACAGATATGCATAGCACCAAGCACATGGGTTAACTGCATCGTGATGGAATAAACTGAAAAACAACTCCTGAATGTGATTATTTATTTATTTATTTAAAACATACACGAGTCACTGAAATAGCAAATTGTAGGTGAGTGCTTTCAGCTTTAGAGCACTAGGGTAAAGCAAAATGTAAAAATGTTCTATGGCTTTCTTGTGTTCTCTGAGGTCTGCCTTCCCTTTGGGTTATTCTCTTGGTTTTGTATGGTTCTCAGAACAATGCCCAATTTTAGACATATTAGTCTTCCTGGCATAGAGATTGAAATAAATATAGCTGTACTTCAATTTTACTTTCCTACCTTACTGGCAAACGGACTTTGTTGGAACAAATGTATTAGTTGATACCAAATAAACAGATTTTTTAAGCTATGAAATGTGGGGAGGTTGAGCCAAAACTGCCAATTATTCACTTCCACAGGACTCCTACTTCAAAGAAGATATGAAGGTTAATCCATTATGAAACTTCTTTCTCCTTACTTTTCTAAGCAATATCTAAAGACTAAAAGGATCATCAGTAACTCATTTTGTGTGGGTAGTAAAAGAGGTGAATTTTTTTAAGTATAAACTCCTACATAAAGTGTTATTAGAAAGGTTAAATACATAGTGACTTTCCAGGTACAAGTAGAGGTAAGAAGGAAAGTGGAATGCCATTTCAGAATATGTATTTTACTTTTAATTGAGGGAGTGAGGTTATTTGAAGTCATGAAGCAAGAAGTAACTTGTTTTTCAGCTTCTCAGAAAAGATCCTTTGCTCTCAAAACAAGCCCATCTTTTGACTGTGTGTAGGGCTTTTACATTTGTTGTATTAAGGGAGAACAATTACCTTAAACTTGCTTTGCTCATCAGTTTGTCTTGAGGCTGTTAATAACTGTACAAGAGGGTGAATTTCCAGTGAGGGCTACGGTTCATTTCCCTGAAGTAAAGATCTGCCAGCAATCATGGTTGATACCACAGTGTATACTGAATTTCCATAATAATCTTTGTTGTTATTTGGTCTCCTTATGGGACGGGACAGTCAGACCAATGAGTTAGCTGTTCAAAGAAAAAAAACCCAGACAAGCCAACAATTTTTTTTCTTGTCCTCAAAGGAAAAGGAAGCCAGGATTTTCTTGCTCTTCTCCATGGAAAGAATTCTTTGGCACGTATTCAGAAATTACTGTGGCTTGCAGATGATATGTGCCTTCATTATGCATCCAGTAAAATAATACCATCACGTGTTAAAATCTTGAATACTTGCAGATTTCCACAGTGATACAGACTAGTTGATGATTAAGATAAAAATAAGGATCATATACTTCTTTTTTTAAACTTTTCTGTTCCTCTTTAGAGGATCTTTAGAGGATTAATTTCAGATAGATAAAAACATAATTATAGCCTATGTTTGCATGTTTTCTGAACATATAAGAAAGATTATTAAGTGGATGTTACACGTGAGTATTTAAAAAAAAAAAGTTCATTCCACAAACTTCTGCTGGATTTGGGAAAGACTGGGAAGGTACATTCTGGTTTAAATTTCAATCTATCTAAACTATCTTCTAACATAATTGTGGAATACTGTAGGGTTTGGTTTGCATATAGACGTTCTGTCTGATTATTTAGTAGACATACATAACTTCATTAACTACAGCCATTATCTTACTCAAATTAGGTATCTGAAATTCTGTTAATATTTGAGCTGCAACCTCATGAGCCAACGTAAACACACCTTACATCTAGATACAAAGACAAGTGAGTGTTTATGCAGAAAATTTAAAAATATCACCTAGTAATATTGTCACATTAATTTAACATTTCTGTAAAATTTTCAGGCTTGGATAATTTTTTTTTTTCTTTTCCCAAAGTAGGATCACTTAGCCTCAATTAAATATAAATCACAGTCCACACTCTCATTTTGTAGAACTTTCATACAAAAGTGTTAAGAAATGCAGACTATTTGCAATTTCAGTATCACATGGCACTGCAATCCATTACTTAATCTCCATGTTTGGGAAGAAATAAAAAACAAGCAGACATATATAGATTATTTAAAGTAATTGAAGGACATACTGAAGTAGGAATACAATCCTTCTCTATCTGTTGCAATTAAATTTCACACTAAGTTCTTGTGTTCAGAATTTTCATGTTCATGTGTTTCAGAATTTTACCAGAAGCAGTTGCACTTCAAGAGCTGAGGGGAAGACTGTAGCATCAGCCAGTACTAGACTGATGATTTGAGAACATTTTCTTCTTCAGAGTTAATTTTCACTTCTTATTTCCTTCTTAATCTTAATTAATACTTCATTATCTGAAATGAGCAATCCTTTGCTCAGCACTGGCTTCATGAACTTCTGACCTGATTGATTCCTATGTTAAATATATTTTTTCATGGTATCTGTGGCCTACACTACTGTATTACTAAGTTACCTATATGAATTATTCTCCTACTTTACTCTATTATCCTTGTCATGTTTGGGTGGTAAATCTTAACAGAGTGGAAGAAGCAGAAATTATAGCACTGTATTCACTACAGTAGCATAATAAAGTGGCTCAGAGCAACCTGCCAATACCTCTAACTTTTGTTCCTATGTCTAGTAGGTCTGTGCTAGCAGTAAATTTCAGAGGTATGAACTACTTTTCCCTTTTGTCTTTGCAGAGGTATCCAGGCAGCTGGAGACTTATTGTGTCCTTTGAGCTTCCCTCAAAATAGTCTCAATGGTTTCTGTTGGATTGTCTTTTTATTTTTTTCTGAGTTTCAAAAGGTTGACAAGTTAGAGTTTTGAATTTAAAAATTCAAAAACATCTGGGACAACTGCACAAAATAAATCTCAAATTTAAAACTAGCTCACAAAAATCATTATTTTTCAAGAAAAAAGGCCTTGGTGATTGTCCATTCAACAATCAAATTTTGCAGAAAACAGGGAAATTGTAGCATATGAAGTATATCAAAGGCAATGGGGCATCTACTGCCCAGTGAGGTTCTGGAGTCGCTTTCTCTGGAGACATTCAAAACCTGCCTGGATGCATTCCTGTGTGATGTACACTGGGTGGCCCTGCTCTGGCTGGGGAGATTGGCCTCTATGATCTTTAGAGGTCACTTCCAACCCCTAACATTCTGTGATTCTGTGATCTAGAAATATTTTCCCTAAACATTATAAGGGAATTAATGCTCATAAAAAATACAGCCTGAACTGATGAACAGTATGAGCAGGTGGAGCTATAATCTTGGAGTTTATACCAGATATAAAGAGATATATTCTCAAGTTTATTCAGCTGACTTTCAAACTGATTTTGATTTCTACTACAATTCTTTGTGTTGATGAAGAACTGAAACTGAACCTGGAAAACCTCATTTAAAAGCTCAGATGGTGCTTCATGGTTGCTGTCTGTATCCAGTGTACTATACTGAATCAACTCTAATAGACAAGAGAAGGCTGATGCACCTTTACTGAATGTTTGCTGTGGGCAGAAAGAGTTTTTCCAATCCTCAATTAAATTATGTTTAGGCAAAACTGCTATTTGTGATAACAGATGCCAATTTTCACTGGAGCTGACACACTGATCTATAAGCATAGCATTATCTTTCTGATCCTATTTATGTTGCTGTGTGATGCTATATGTGATGTTACATATGTCCAATTTAATGCTGGATTTTTATTGGCATTGAGTGGGTAATAGTATAACCTTTTGTGATGGGCAAAGAAACAGAACCTGAAATGTCTTCCAGAGAGGGAAAAATGACTGTATTTTGTTTCCCATTGTTCTCTTTATATGAATTCCCATAAACAACAAGGCACTGGAAGGAACAGTCTGGCATTAAAAGATGTTGTCATAGCTGTGGCACTGAATGATGTGATGCTGGATGATCTGTGTGAATATGATGCTGTCTTTTGACGTTTACCAGGCTCTGTGAGGTTGGGGATACATTTGCTGTGCCCAGTTTCCCTGCATCAAAACTGGAATCCAGTTCCTGGAGAACTCGGAAACAGCACAACAAAGAATTGCTCAAGGAATTTTCCCCTCACTCTGCTCCTCTTCATGGTTTCTCAAACACAGGAGCTGAACCGGCTCTTTATTTTGGAGCCAAATATCAAGCTGCATATTAAACCCATCAATTGGGATTTCCCATACATATTTGTAAATTCAACAGCTCTTCATCTTTAGGAAATTAGTTTTTCAATGACTAGCTGAACCAAAACATATCTAAGAACTGTATCATTTTAAGATGTGTCTAAGGGTGGTTGTAACACAGCTTAGGGAGAGAATTTAGACATAATGTGTCTAATTGTTTAGTGACTTTCACTATGCATTTTCTCCCTATTTATGTACAACTATTTTCTTGGGTTTTCTTTTTGTTTTTCTGAAGCCTGTGAACCATGAAGATAATAAAGTCACTGAAAATTTGAAAGACCATGAAATTTATACAAAATAGAATTGCAGATGAAAAACAATGCCTGGAATAAACAAAAAAAAAAAAAAAAAAAAAAAGAAAAAAGAGTTGTTGGAGATTTCTGGAATACCCATCTCAGTATATTACTCTACTATCACACAATGCAATTAATCTGTTATTTTAGATTAAAGTAAAAAAAAAAACAAAAAACATGTATGTCAATGTGACCTGTAAGTGTATATGACAAGTACACTTCAACTCAGAATCTCCACATAAAGAAAACTAAATAGATTTAGGGATTTAATTAACATTCAGCCTGATATTCAAAGCTGGCTAATGGCAGTTTTACTTTTTACCTAAACTTCAGAAATAATCAGTCTGGTTGAAAAGATAGCTTTGCCTGGAACTCAGGAAAAAAAGCAGGGTTTATCACCTCTGGAAGAGGGGGCAGGATGCCCAGGAGGACTACAAGGACGTCATAAGGTTATGCAGGCAGAAAATTAGAAAGGCCAAAGCCCAACTAGAACTTAATCTGTTACAGAAGACAAAAAAAATGTTTCTATACATACATTATCATCAAAAGGAGAGCTAAGGAGAAAGTCTGTCCATTAGCTGATGCAGCAGGAATTATAGCGACCAAGAATGAGGAAAAGGCTGAGGTACTAAATGCCATCTTTGCCTCAGTCTGAAGTTACAAGACCAATGGCTCTTGGGTTACCCAGACCTCTGAGCTGTAAGAGAGGGAGTGGAATGAAAACTCCATAATCCAAGGCCAAATAGAGAACTACTGACCATAGTGCTGAGGAAGATTATGGAGAAGAGCAGCTTGAGTGCCTTGACACAACATGTACAGGACAACCAGGTGATCAGGCCCAGTTAGCACGAATTTATGAAAGGCAGTTCCTGCTTCATTAACCTGATTTCCTTCTCTGATAAGATGACCCACTTAGCGGATGAGGAAAGGTTGTGGATATTTTCTACCTGGACTTTACAGTGAAGCTTTTGACACCAGTTCCTACAGCATTCTCCTGGAGAAACTGGATACTCATGGTTTGGACAGGTGTACTCTTCACTCTGCAAAAAACCTGACTGGATGGCCAGGCCCAAAGGGTTGTGGTGTATTAAAACTGTAAGTTGGCTGGTCACAAGTGGTGTTCCTCAGGGCTCTTTAACATCTTTATGAATTATCTGGGCAAAGGCATCAAGTGCAGTTTACAGATGATGCAAACATGCAGTTTACAGATGACAGCAAGGTGGGCAGCAGTGTTGATCTGCTTGAGGGTAAGAGGCTCTGCAGCAGGATCTGGACAGGCTGGATCAGTGGGATAAGGCCAATTGCATGAGGTTTAACAAGGCCAAATGCCAGGTCCTGCACCTGAGTCACAACAACTCCAGGCAATGCTACAGGCTTAGGGGAGAGTGGCTGGAAAGCTGCCCAGAGGAAAAGGACCTCCGTGTGTTGGTTGACAGCCAGCTGAACAGGAGCCAGCAGTGTGCCCAGGTGGCCAAGAAGGCCAACAGCATCCTGGCTGGTGTCAGGAACAGTGTAACCAGCAGGACTTTGGAAGTGATGATCCCTCAGCACTGGTGAGGCTGCACCCTGAGTACTGTGTTCAGTTCTGGGCTCCTCACTACAAGAATGACATCCAGGTTGCTGGAGATTGTCCACAGAAGGGCAATGAAACTGGTGAAGGGTCTGGAGAACAAGCCTTATGAAGACTGTCTGAGGGAACAGGGATTCCTTCTCTTTCTGGAGAAGAGGTGGCTGAGGGGAGACCTTTCCCCTCTCTACAGGTACCTGAGAGGAGGTTGTAGCAAGGCAGGGGTGGTCTCTTTTCCCAGGTAAGGAGCCACAGGACAAGAGGAAATGGCTGAAATTGTGCAAGGGGAGGTTTAGGTTGGATATAAGAAAACAATTTCTTTAGTGAAGGGTCAGATACTGGAACAGGCTGCTCAGGAGTCACCATCCCTGGATGTATTTAAGAAATACATGGCACTTAGGGACATGGTTCAGTGATGGACTTGGCAGTACTATGTTAATTGCTGGACTCAATGATCTGAAAGTTCTTTTGCAACCTAAAAAATTCTATGATTCCAAAGCAGTGAGTACTAAACAGAAGAAAAAGAAGTTAAAACTATTTAAATAGGAACACTTTATTGCTCTTCAAACACTAATTTGAACTATACCCACATAACAAGAACTATTGTCAAACAGAACACCAAAATAATTTGTACTGACTTTGGTTCTAATTCCAAACTAAAGTAAAAATAGATGTAATTGCTGAGAAGATAAAGTAAATGAAAATGTTAACTAAGGGTACTGGAAGTTCAACAGTTATATTGTATGAGATGAAATATAATTAAGTCTGATGAAAGAACTATTTCTGCTTCAATCAACTTGTTTTCATAGATGAATTCCTTAAATGAGTGCTACTGTGCTAATGTCTCTTAGTTTAATTATCTCATATTTAAAACCCAATTCCAGCACAAATATACAGAAATAATGTAATCCATAAAATCACTCTCATGGGTAAAGAGGAGAGATGTATTCCTAAGCTATTACTTTTGGGCAGACACAAGTTTTTTAAATCAAAATCTGCTCAACAAATCAAATGGATTGAAGGAGTCAGCAAGAACATATCTTCAGTCCCCTCAACACCTGTATCCTGATGTGGCATGCAGGTGAGGAAGACTGTATGTAAAGTGAAGGATCTAACCTCTTCGGGCTTTCAAACCAGGATTGGGGCAGGAAAGATGTTCTGCAGCAAAAGTTAATGTTAAGTGGAAACATGCAAACCAGGATGCTTCTCTGAATTTTTCCTGCCTTGCTGAGGGGCCAAATGGAGGCAGAGTGGAAAAGATGAAATGCATGGTTGAGAAAATTAAGTAGGGCCAGATTTACAGGGAAAAAAACCCCTTAGAAACAAAAGGAGCCTGTACAAGACGGGTATAAAGACTTCATATAAACCAAAGTTGAAACAAGCTTTTTTTTTTGTGGAAAAATAAAAGGAAAAGAAAAGAAGAAAGAAAAAGTAATGGAAGAAAAACATGATATGTGAAAGAAAACATTACTTGAAAGAAAACACCACTAGAAAGAAAACACCACTAATGGACCCTCTAGGTGAGATGGAGGGTATTTGAAGACACCATATTGAAAACCCCTATCAAATGCATGCTACATATCCTAAAAAATTAAAATCAGGATAGCTAAACTGCATATAAAGGGAAGTTATAAAGCACAAGAAGGCTGCCTTCATAAAGTTGCAGTCCTGTCCAACTAAGAGTATCAGACAAGGCCACAAGCGTTGGTACATTAAATGTGAAAGTATGCCAAAGTAGATTTTGAGAAAAAAACTTGCAAAGACATAAAAAGCAATAATAAATTCTTTTTCAAACACATCAGGAGCAGAAAGCTTGCCAAAGAAGCATGAGAGCCAATAGATAAGCAAATCCTCAAAGCATTTGCTATGGACAAACTTAGGAAAGTTTCCACGCTGAAACCCTTCTTTTCGAAGGAGGTGTTAGAGAATCTGTCACAAGCTGAAGTGTCAGTGGAACAGATTGTAGAACAAATTGACAGAATACTCAGACCAGCAGGACTGGATGACACCTGCCCAAATTCTAAAGAAATGCAAATGTGA
Source organism: Florisuga fusca (assembly GCA_038090715.1). Lineage (NCBI taxonomy): Eukaryota > Metazoa > Chordata > Aves > Apodiformes > Trochilidae > Florisuga > Florisuga fusca. The sequence continues at coordinate 10,846,636 of JAAWXA010000025.1, read as the reverse complement.
AATGGCTGAACTACTACCCAGAGTATGCAACTTCTCACTTAAAGCCACCTCAGTATAAGGTGGTGATGGGAAAGTCAAGATGAGTTTTTAGAAAGGGGTCCAGGGAAAACCATTAAAGTGCAGAGAAAGGTCTAAGTTTTAGAACAGCTTCAGCATTATGAGTAATGAACTAGATCAGCACTACTCTGCTTGGAAAAGAGGCAACAGACACGCCTGACATGCCACTGTGCAGAAAGGAGCATGTCGCAGAAAACATCAAAAATTGTCACCATCTTTTCTAATGCTTAAATGAGAAGACATTTCTTCTCTTAAATGAGACAAAACATTTTTTCCCAGCCCATGGCAGGAGGGGTGGAACTTGATGACCCTTCCAACCCAAACCATCCTATCTTTCTACAATTTCTCCTTTCACTTTGGCTTTTTATGATTATTCTTTCAGGCTCCCTATCAATTTATCTTAGTCAGTGTAAAAAATTGTAATTCCCACATGTGAAGAAGTATGTGTGATCTGTGAGCATTCTGTAGGGTAACTGTTACCTATGACTGGCAGGTGCAATTTTGACGACATAAGCCATGAAGAAAAGGAGTGCTAAAAAAGAGATCCTCTGAACCAGTTTCAATAGCAAGGAATTACATGCTAGTCAGATGAGTGGCTTGAGTGGCTAACAGTTAAACAATGATTTGGGCATGCTTTGATAAAACAGTCCAAGTATTTCCATGCAAAAAATCCCTAGTCCAAAGCAAAGAGAAGTTCATCATAAAATTTGTGATCTATCAATCGTAATTTATCTGTTTTATTGTGCTATGACTTCTATTTCTACACTAGGCATTCCCAGGTAGTTCCATGGGGTTCTCTGAATGCCTGAGTACATTCTTTAATATACTAGGTCTGATGTGGTCTTAGAAGGCAGGCAACAGCATCAGAAGAACATTTTGGAACAAAGCGTGATTTTCTTAATGCCAAAAATATTTCTTCAATTAGGCACCCAAAAAAACAGTTTACTTTCAAATATCCTGGATTTGACAGACAGTGTAAGACACCCATAGGATCTGTGGGTGCTGACAGTGAAGCCAGACCAGACATTTCTAATTTAGGTGTCTAAATGACTCTCTTGAGGCACCCAGATTTGAAAAGGATTGGCTACAGGCCCCGCTGAAGTGGCTCACACCATTCTCTACATGGTCTGTATGCTGTGGTTCTAGTAGCAATTGTTTTAATTGGAAGGAGTTTAGTTTTCATTTTTCTGAGAGAAAACTGGCCAGTCCCAATTATGGAAACAAATCTTCAGCATAAAACTTTTTTAAAAAAATAGAAATTCTCCTGGGGAAGTCACAGGCAGGGCAAAACTAGCTTTTCCAGAAGAGCTGACAGTTGTTTACATTTTAGTGTTGAGGAATCCAGCAAGTCTGCAAGTTTATTTTTAGTAGTTATAAACTGAGTTATTTAACTCCTTTTTTCTCTGACTGAAGCTGAGACATAAAAATGATTAATATGACAAACTGGTGCCCAACCTCATGCTGGAGTCTGGATGATGATGAACATTGTGTTAATCAGAAAGAAGTAGGATTCTTTCACGTTGTATTTCTTAGGATGCCTCATCTAAATATTTGCAATCTGACAGCTTCTGTGCTTTCAGGATACTTCTGGTTGCCACAAAAAATACCACCTTGCTTTCTCTGAACAGGATGAATCTGCTTACCTCCTCGTGCAGCAGAACTGGCAAAGAAAATTTTGTTACCAGTGTCCTGGCTTCACCATTGCTAGCAGAAGTCCTGCCAGATCCAGCAAAGAAAGCTGTGGCACTTGCTCTGTCAGGAGCTGTGAGGGATTTAGCACAAGCCAAAAGCCATCTAAACCTCACTGCAACAGGAAACACACGGGACCTCCTCCAGTCAGTGTCACCAGTGATGTGGGACTTTGGCTTGAGCCCCCCACCATGGTGCCAGGGGGGAGCACAGGCAGTGCCAGCTGCCAGTCCTTAGACACTGCTTCTCCTGTGTGCTGGTTGGATAGAGCAGTTTGGCATGGTAAAATTATTCCTTTGTACATCTGAAGCATCATGCTGTAAGATGGCAGACTTCTACAGCTGGTGTAAAGTTTGAGCTGTGTCAAATATAAGTCAACCCAGTTGCAGGAACTCAGTCTGGAGATCATGTTTTCTAAAAAAAAACCATAAGCATTTTGGAGGAAAAAACATTTTCCTCCAAAGTCACCATTAGGGACTGTATGCAGGGAACAGTCAGGACAGTGAGTGTCAAAATAATTCCACCAAGGGGCCATACCAGAAACGTGTGTTCAACTAGGCACCAATATTGCAAGTGATGCACAGCGAGGAAAATAAATACTCATCAAGTTTCACTGTACTGTCATGTGTCTGCAGTCAAAGAAATAGCTCTAGAAAAAAAAAAAAAAAAAAGATGAGAAGGGGTCACGTAACTTAAAATGGATGGCAAGTGGCTTCATGGGTCAGCTGCTGCTCATAACTAAGATTCAGACTTCTGCCTTTTCTCTGGCACGTTATTTAACCTTGGAGTCAATTTCCACTTGCATCTCCAAAGCTGTGCAATTTTATTAGCCTCCAAGGGGGCTGCAACAACACCTAGAAAATATTTACAGATGCTTTTGGTCTTAGAGGCACAGCAGAAGTGTAAAGCAGTATTTACTTGGGTTTTGAAGAGAATTACAAGCAAGCTTTTTGTTTGGTTTTAAACAGAAAGCTGAATTATATTACAAAGCATTAAGCTATTTGTGGCAGAAAGCTCAGAAAAATGTCTAGCATGGCTGGGGACTGAAACCTTTGCTGACACTGTCTCATTACAAGTCTTGTATGTTTCTCGCTGTTATTATTAAATCTGTTCAAAGTCTGACAGAAAGAAATGCATTTAAAATCATGCTGAGGTTAGGATAAAACCTCTAATCTCTCATTTGTTCTGTATAGATAATCACATAAGGATTCTGGGTAGAATTTTGCATGGTATACTTTATACAGCCTATTAAAGGAAAGAAGGATAATTTGAGTAGATCTGATATTGCAGTTATTTTCTTATCTCAGTAACACAAATTCTTTATTGGTGAGACCCATATCAGTCAAGTTATTCCTTCATTACTGCTCTGTGAGAGATGTTCATATCAACAGGCTAACATTATCTGTGTATTTCTTTCTAAAATGCACACTTGCTGAATAACAAAAGAATGGGCAAACTGTCTTTAAGGATGAAATATTAAGCCACTGTGTCATATACAATTTGGACAAGAAAATACACAATATTTTCAGAGGGGTTCTATGTCTTTGAACTTAATAATGAGATGTGAAAGCCAGGTAAAGGAAGCTGAGTTAAGCTTTTTGGGAGAAGTTCAGTTATTTTCTTTCTGTGTTTAACTGGACAAATACCTTAATCTGTCCTGTTTGGAACTCTCAGCAATTAAGAGCTGAACATCTCAGCATAGCCTGACAGATACTACCAACACCACTCAATATAAACACTGTTAGGCCACTGCCTACAGACTGGCATCTTAGTTGCAGTGTGTAGCTTCTTGTCTATTGCAACATGCAAGAACATTTCTAAAGAGCTTTAAATGACACTGACCTAAAAATGTACTTCCCCACAATTTAAGGCAAGTGGATGAGGGATACGAACTTTGAAAGGGAGCACTTTAGCACTTTATTTGCAAAAAAGCTTTAGTACTCCATTTGCAAAAAGAAAAACTTCCAAATAGGTGTGGTGTAGGATGGATGCAGTAATTTCCTCACTTCCAGTCAAATTACTTCCAGTCAAATCAAAGAGCTCTTCTCTGGGTGAAAAACAATCCATATGGTGTGATGGCTGTTAAGACATACCAGTAACCTGACCACCCAGGCCATCAGTCCATTTCTTTGTCTTTTAGCAAACTTTCTCATTGAAATATTTCACGTCTATTTTCTTTACTGGAGACCAGCTAAGATCTCTTTAGTCAGGCAAGTGTTTATACATCAAATGCAGAAAAATCATACTCCCAGATGACTGAGGTGAGGTTTTTTCTGAAGAGTAGAAGAGGGATACTGTGTTGGTGGGAGCCACACGTAGTGAAATTACCCCTTTAAATTGAACACAGTACTAAATTCAACTACTAACTACTAACGAAGGGTTACAAATAGTAAGATACTAAATTCTAAAAATAAACTGACAGATGGAATCTATGTGATTTCAATTATGTTTGATGCTGTAATGACAAAATGACAGTGCCGACTCTCAAATGTAAAGCTGACATTCCTGGTAAAAATAATCACCTGTCTGAGGCTAACATAGGGAGCATCAAAAAATACTTGTTTGGAAGGTGAATTTAGCAGGAAAATAAAAAGAGAACATGACCATGTAAGAGCACAGTTTAGGGTTTATCAAGTGGCTGTTCAAAGGTCTGAAAGCTCCACTGGGTAAGAGCTTTGCTGTGTAAGTCACTACACCAACACATAAACAGACAGTTCCTGCCCTAGAGAGTTTTCCTGTTGAACCAGAATAAATACTCTTTAATGTGACATTTTTTCCTTTCTTCATTTTACCTGCTTGTGTAATGTACCATGCTGGGGAAAACTGTCTCTGATATTTTTATTTTGAATCAATGTTGAAGCGAAGTAATTGCCTTTTGGGTCTTAGGAAAGGATGACATTCTTAACCAAAACATAATGCATGAATTTTTCATGACCCTGCAGCAAGAAATAGTGTCATATGCTGGGATAGATATCAGGCAGCTTTATTTAAGTATGTGGACAAAAATCAAGGTTCTCCTGAAACAGAAGAAACAAAATACACTCTCTTCTTTGTGATGAAGGAAAAACAAAATTACTTCAGCAGGAGAAATGGTTTGTTTGCTGTTTCAATCCTTCTGCTTCCTGAAAAGGGCGGGTGACATCTTTCAGACAGCAAGGTGCTTCTCTGAGTGATATGAGAAAATGCTTCATTTCAAACACCTTAATTGACAGCACTTAACTGAATCTCTTCCATGGATATTTTCAAAAGGAAGGGACCACGAGGGAGATGGCTGTGAAAAGCACAATTACTGCACACCATGCTCTCCTGCTTGCTTTTATGTAGTAAGAATTGTGCTGTGCCCTTCAGCATATCTGTGTGCTGTCAGCTGCTTCGTGTGACAATGGGGCCGTACGCTCTAAGAAAGATCTTAGTGTCAGGGTTTGTATTCATTGCTTCATTCCTCTGCCCACCAGAAATATCCACCACCCCTGTTCTGATTAGCAAGAGGGTTTGCACAGCCTTGTGGGAGAGATGTGGTATAAGAATAAGCCCAGCACTCACTGGTAGCTACAGATGGAGAAGAAACACTCATTTAGTGGAATTATGTGGAGTGTAAATCGGAGCATAATTGAGACCCAAGGGATGAATTAAATCCCGGAAATACATCTCCTGAACTTTAAATCTCAATGAAGGAAAAAGGAGCAGATTTCTTATATCTGGAGCCCAGCTTAATTCCTATCTAGCTCCATATTCTAAGAATCCACTCTATCAGCTTTATGAGCACGTTTGGCATTATAATATATGAAAGACCAGAAGAGTTTAAACTTAAGACTGCAATTGGAATTTGTCAGCAGCATAAATCACTGTTGATTACTGCTATTCTTTCAAAAGTCTGAACAGGAACAGCCTTTTTCATATATTCTCCTGTGAGTACTAGCCAAAAAGTCTGTGTAGGTAGATTTGTGTCTGAGCTTAAAATTAAGTCCTTTTTTTCTGCAGACAGGTACTTGTAACATATGTAAACAGTGGAACAAATGAAGTGGAACTTCTGCCAGGTGGGCATAGTAATTAATAGCTCTTTTCTGGGTACCCTCTCTGAGCAGTACAGTCTTTACAGGAAGTCTTCTGCTGTGCACATAAAACCAGGAAGGAATTTTTAGGGAAAGACATCACGACACTAGGTTTAGAAAAGGTGGTCACAGTGTAAGTAAGCAGTTAATGAAATATCCATACTCTGAGTATTATTTGGAAGTAGTCTTTCACTCACTTCTGTCCTATCATAGCACATACATCTCTTTTAATACAGGACTTTCCTCCACAAGCACACTATGCTGACAATTGGTGGCCAGGGTGAACATCAGTGAATTTTTCTCCAGGCCATGGATGAGCACTCACTGATTATCTCCTGGTGCTTGCCATCAGTCAGGTCAAGTGATTTCTGTGCTACAGTTGCTGATTTACACTGAGATCCACGCTGTCGTCCACTTTATTGCTGTCCCCCCAGCCTGGGCAAAGTCTCTGTTAATGTCTCTGAGTAGCTTCTCTGCAGCCCTAGCAACAAAGGCCACATTGCATGTTGAACCTCTGAACAAAATCCTTGATGTGTTGCTTGCCTCTTTTCCACCCTTCTTATTACTCCCTCCCGCCTATCTCCCTCCCCTCATGAGCTTGATCCTTGATTCCTCCTTCATATGGACTCTGTGTATGTTTTCAGTAAGTCCCTAAAGTATCCCTGTTGAGTTCAAAAGCAAGTTCCAATTTATTTTCTCTGGTTTTACCTCTTGTTGATCACCAGGAGTATTTAGAAAGGGATACCATGCCCTTTTCTGTATCAATTATCTCATCCATGAATGTATGGAATCATCATGATATCCATGCTCTAAGCTTCCTGAGCAGATGTTAAGCTTCTTAAACTCAAACTTCCATCTTCTGCTCTTTTTAGTTGATGTTTAGGATACTCAGAAACACATATTATGTAGATAAACAAGAAAAGCTCATGCTGGAGGTGATTCTGTCTTCTTTCCACACAAGTATGTTTTCTGAGAACTGAAGACTTTTATCTTGAAAACACATAATAATACCAAAACTGAGCTATTTTTTTCTCAATTCTTCATCTTCCTGAAGTCTCATAAAGTGCCTAATACATGGCATACCTGAACACAGAAGAACTGTAACACTTATTAAGGCAAGACTGAAACCTTTGATAAGAATTTTTTTTGAGACTGCAGCAGATGCTTACAGGTATCAGACTGTTACTACCCTTCTTGGTTTCCCCAGAGGTGTAATGCAGCACAGCATCACAGAGCTGAAAGGAGACAGACTGCTGTAAGCCATCTGCTTTGTTTACCAGATAATTTTGTAACACAGGAGAAAAGAAGACAAATAGTCAAAACCTTCTCTTGCAAGGCACTGATTAACTTGTCCCCTTATATCCCTCACATTCCCTATCGACTTCAAACCCTATATCTTTCAAAACTTGACACTGTTCACAAAAGGAAGATTTTTAGCAGTACACAAAATAAATCCGATTCCTGCTGAAGTCCTTCGGGTTCTAGACAACTTTATAGCAAAAATTAATAAGGAGAGCAAAAATACTTGAAGTTTTCAGGTTGGTCTTTATAATTTCCCACTTTTTTATAATTATGGCTCTCCTTGGGGGGGGGTTCTTTGGGATGAGCAAAAGTGGGAAGGACAGTTGTTTTCTTTCCCAGGAGTGGTTAGAGCATAACTTCCCTTCCTTAGGGTGGCAGAGGGTCAGCTTCTGATTGAGGAAGTCCAAGTTTTATTCCCTCCCTGGATATACAAACTTCATTTTTTGAATGGCTCAGAACTGAGCTATCAGACTGCCAGCTCCCATTTAACATTTGGGTTTAGTGACTCTGCCACACTCTTTGGCCTGGAAGGTCTGGGAGCGTGGGACAAGTTCAAGACCTGAAACTGAACCCCTTCTGGGAAAGTGCATTGTGCTCACTGAGAGAGACTCCTGGGACAGTCCACTTTAAATAGCATTTGTTTCTAAGTGCTATAGTTCATGTGAAAATGCATCTAGCACGAGTTTTTACAAGTGTTTCACCTCAGATTGTACCCTGTATAAAGAACAATCTCGAGCAGTTGCTAGATTTGCAGGATGTGGACAGGAAGAAGAAGGAGGGAGCAAAAGTTCAGCTGTTCTAATATGTAGGTATAGAAGCTGGATTTTCATTGTCTCCCAATGCTCCCTCTCTCATTCGGGGCTGCATAGGGGAATGCATGGGAGAAAGCTGGGCTGTAGCTTCCCAGAACACCGCAGCTGAAGCTTGCCAGACACATGGTGACCATCAGAAGGCTGCAGTGATTAGTCTGGCTGTATAAATAAACATGGCTGAACTGTTTGCTCTGTGTGACTCTGCTGCACGGAGCATGCTTGGTCAGTGCTGCGTGGAAAAGAGAGAAATTGGACTGAAAACTCTCCTACCTGGCAACAGCCAGGGAGAGAGAGGTTTTGACTGGCTTCTGTGTGACTGCAGATGGCAAGAAGAGTACAAAGAATGCCTCCCCCGAGGTGTTGGGAATTTTGCCCTTTTTTTTCTGAGACACTGGGCTTTTATGCAGTGTTGACCATGGGGGTAACAGTGTAAATGCTCCCTATGGAATCCCCTCTGTGAGAGAACCCTGCCTCCTGAACCCTTCTCAGCAGCGAGTGGGACAGCAGAGGCAGCGAGTAGGGGAGTCACTGGGAACTAAATAAATGTGTTGGTTTTCCTTTTTTCCATTCCCTTCGTTTTTCACTTGGACATTGTTTTCAAGTGAACCCAGCTCACCTGCGGTGTATTCACAGCCATTCTAGCCTCTGTCAGGGCAGCTGCTTGTCTGGGGGTAGCATCCTTGAAGTCCATGAGCCTTTGCATCTTGGTGCCAAGTACCTTTCTTCTTGCAGCATCTAGATGTGGAAGACAGAGGAGAGAAGCAACCTTGTACTTTGTTAGGCTCTGGAGACTAAATCCTGAACCTGGACTGACATTTTGTGCACCATAATTCTCTTTTTAACTGTCCCAGAGCAGGTTCTGTTTTGTTCTTGTTCCTTATGGTCAGTGGATTCATTCAATACTGCTCCAAAGATTACTGTGGGGTTACCCAAGGGCTTCCATATAAACTACTTTGTCCTCAGAAAGCATTAAAGCTCTAGTAGCATGGAGCTGAGTCTACTGGTGGTGGTGCAGTCATACTGACACAATGCTGCTACTTTCAGGACAGAAGCCAGTATCTCAGAAAGCATTAGAGCACTGAAAGCTACCATAAATTAGGACAAAGAGACTGGCCAAGCAGAACAGCAGGCAATTCTCTTTCTGGAATCTGTGCTAACTGGCATGGACCGAGGTGAAAAGTCTCTGTGTAGTACCACATTTTATGACAGAGACTCACTTTTTTGAGCTATGAAAAAGAACCAGCTTGCTCCTAGCTAAGCTTATGTATTTAAAAGACACACCAGGCAAACCTGAGATACGTTCTAAATCATGCTTTCAGGCTACCTCACAGTGTATTTGAGGACATTGTTCTGAAGTAGTCTACATCAGCAGAACGTAGACTCCCCCATTCTGGAGACTGAAGATTTCAAATGTGCATCTCCTCTCATTTCACTCTCCCACGAGCAAGCCACAGCAATAGGCAATGTGCAGATTGCAGATAAACATCTATTGCAACACAGCAACCATAGCAACGATAGCTACAGTAAGACTAGGAATATTTCTCTAACAGAAGAAATGGAATAACAATATTCTGAGTCTATATTCCATGTTCAAGACAATTCTGATTTATTTCTTTTTGTAGCAAGATGCTGGAAATTTCATTACCCTGTTTAAAATCTTCCTCTTGATAAAAAATCCATATATCTCATATGGCTGTATCTATACAGAAACATTATTGGATTTTCTTTTGAATACAATGAGAAAGCCTTCATTGCAAACGCCTGGTTTTGTGACTATTTGGGACTTCTTGGCAGGGCTACGGTACAACAATAAGGCAGTGTCCAAAAAGATTCCTGGAAGGGGTAAGAGAAAGCCAAGCAGCAAGATTTGCTGGCCCAGAAAGAACAGTGTGCTAGATCAGTGTGCTTCCTGTGATTACAGCTCAGTTAATAAGATTGCATTAAAACTATATGACATACTGCCTTTTCTTTTATATACCTATCCTACAGAGGCACGAAGGTTAGTTAGCTGCAAGGTTAGTTTAGGTTGTCAGTGGGATTTCCAGTCCTGTGTGGCACAGTCCTTCCCTTCCTCACACACATCCTCAGAGATCACTCAATGTGCATCAAATGCAGCTGCAGAATATTGGCTGTTGCTCTGAAAATTCCAAGGTACTCAGGTGGTGTCATGATTCTGGAATATCCTGAGACTGGTGATCTCTAGCTGGAGATTCCCATGGCTGAGAGCAATTGAAAGGATGCTGTTACCTCTGCTAGGTAATCTCAGTGGCCTCAACATCATTCTGGAGAAACAATTCATGTGGCACAGATTTTTAGTTTAGCCAGGTAGCATCTTTGCAATCTTTGCTCATTATGTGTGAGGGCTTCTCCTAAAATCAAAAATTGTCAACAGTAACTTCTCTGATAAAGTTAAATATTACTTTCTAAAACAAAATTCCCTTTTTAATCTTGTACTATGGTACATATTGTTTTTGCCATCATGCACACACATCGCTGCTATTGTGATCAATAAGTAATGAGTCTGTTCATTGTTCATTAACTAACCCTTTCAAGTTTCCAGATATCTAGAAACAAAGAGATTTTTCACTCCAAGCACTTTTTTTCTTTTATCCTAACAGTAAATACATGGATTGACAGAGGCTGAAAATTTCATATGAAGAAACTCATGAACCTGCTGCTTCAAACCATATCCTCACAAGAGGAACCATACCTCCAGTTCTCTCCCACTCCTACCATCAAAGGTAACAAAATCTGGTTTTTTTGTCTCTGCATTGTTTCCAATTTGCTGCAATCACTAGAAGTTCACACTATTATTAACAATTTCTGTACTTTCATATGATAAGCAGTGGTTTGTGTTGTTCAAAAGCAAATATGAATACATTACTAGCCAACACTTTCAGAACACCACCAGAAGTATTTACATCTTCAGAAATAAAACCTTGTAACTTTGTTGGTTGGTTTAGGTTCCCATATTGTATCTCATTTATACCAATTACTTTTATAAGGATTTAGAACTGTATAAAATGTTGAGCTTAAATGCAGAATATTTGCCTAGGGAGTCTGTCTTACCAAATATTAGTTAACTTGGATGTTAATGACTCTGATGTTCAGCTCCTTAACTGAAGGAAACAGCAAAAGCCTAGTAAGAATACTGCTGTAAATGAAGTTAGCAACTTCACATATAAATATTAAATTCCCCTGCATTACCAAAATGCCAGTGAGCTCAAGTCCTTAGGCTAGATGTAGCAATAAAATTTAACAGACTGTAAGTATGCAAAATGTTTTACATAATCTGCAAATTTTAAAAATGATTGATAGGTTTTGAGAAGAGACACACTGTTCCTGAGGTCTAAACTTTTTCCAGTAATTACCACCAGGAAGGGATGACTAATTACAGTACTTTCTATGCTACACGATATACATAGCAGACAAATATACTGAAGAGTTTTGATTTAGGTGTTCTCCACTTGGTACAAGGAGTTAACCTATTTTTGGAAAGAGACCTACGTGCCTGGAGGCTGCAGGCTGATGAAAGTCTTCGTACTGTGCTTTGTAGAATCAAAACATTTTCTGATGCTGATGTAAGTCAAAGTCAAAGCTTTTGAATTCAACACAATATGCACAATTACTCAACGTGCAACTACATTATTATTATTAAAATTACCATCCCTTTAATTCAGCACTGCAAATGGTTGATATGCAAAACAGCAGCCCCAGGTTCTCGTAACACAATAGATATGTAACTTTCAGCAGTGGTTGAACATGGCAAAATTGATAAGCTTTCTGTTGCCTTCATTTTTTCATTCTCTTAAGCAAACATTTCTCTTTCAAGAATACTGGTCATTTGAAAAATGTTTGTAGAAACCTTTTCATGTTCATATATTAATTAAGTGCTTACCTAAAGCAGGGGGGAGGTCTGTTCAAATCAGTGATAAATAGGTAGTTTTGGGGAAAGGGCATAATCCCCCTGTCAATTCTCCATTAATGTGCAAAGTGCTTTCCTGACTTAGCATGAGAAGTATGCTAGGAATTACACAGTGTATTACACAGTGTCAGACTCTACAAAGTAAAGGAGACTTGAACTGAGACCAGAAACGAGGATTTTTTCAAATGGGCCAAAGAAGTTCAGACTCTGACCTGTGGAAAATCAACCTCCCTTAAGCTACCTGGAAAAATTTGGCTAGTATTGTGTGCCACAGACAATCTGACAGATTTTTGTCCCAGAAAACAGACTTGCAGGTCTTTGGTTCAAAATCACCTAACCTGACTGGTGTCACACAGTGAAAGGAAAGAGCCTGAAACATCCCTTCAAATCATGACAATATAAAACTTAGGTTCCCTGTTAGAGCTTGGATAAGACAACTTGCCTTTGAGTGAGAGGAAGAGGTATTGCATTGTATCTGCTCTTAAGCACAGCATTTGTCATTTTGGCAAACTGCTTCACCTCCTGGAGCCTTGCAAGGATGAAAGCAGCACATCTGGTCCTGGGAAGTACCTCCACCCATAACTCCATATTCTACTTTCAGTGTTTGGAGGTCAAAAGGGCCTAGCAGCCCCACTGGGAACATTTACCAAAGTTTCATGGAGTTTTTTACAGTCTTGAGCTGAGGTGGCACCTACAGAACTGTTGGCTGGACAATATGTCATTCAGAGAAAAAGAATTACATTCTTCCTTGTGCCTGGGCATAGAATGAAAATTCTTGACTGTGTTGTGTATGGGTGGTGAGGTTTTGGTAGATCTTCAGGGTAAGATTCTGTGGAAGGAGGCCAAGACCTGCCATGTGCTGGACACATCTGGTTCCCTATGGCTCCACAGCAGAGCCCAACAGCCAAGCTGGTAGCACCTCTGGAAAAATATACTTAAGAGCAGAGAACACTGATGGGGAGGGAATAAAGAGAGGAAGGAAAGAGGGAGTAATGAAAGGAACACTGAACAAAGACTGTGAGAAACAACAGAGTTGAATACCATAGCTAGAGGAGGAGGTGCTTCGTGGTGGAACAGGAACACCACCAAAGGGACTGCAGTCTGTTGAGGATCCTCACCAGAACACAGGGAAAGAATGCAGAGGAAGTAGAGAAAACCACTACAAAGAGAAAGAGTTGTTTCTCTCTGCAAAGAGAAACAACTATATCTTTGACCACAATTCCCTGAGCTGCTTGTTACTCCCTGAAAGGACTGAGTGTAACCTGCAGGGCAGCAGGGGTGAGGAAAGGAGGCTGCAGTGAAGATGAGCCTGGGCAAGGAGGAGGATTGGTGTTTTAAATGTTTGTCTTTTGTTTCTTTGTTTCCCATTACCAAATTGGTAATTAAATATTCATGCTAACTGGAAATAAATTAATTTGAACTCTTCAAATCCAGTTTGGTTTTCACAGAATACCTGGAAAGTGAGTTGCCTGTGTCTGACCCATGAGTTTTCTCACCCCTCTTCTTCCTATTTTTTCCCTAGTCCAGCTGGACAGACGAGGATGAGCAAAGGGCTGAGTGGGTGGCTTGGCTGCTATCCAGGACCAACCCATCATACTGACAGAGAGATCTTTTAATGCACAGTGACCCTCAGTCTTGAGCTGGATTTCAAAAACAATTTCTTTGTAGTGGAAACCTCAGGAGAGCTTCAATAGCCAGACTGAAAAGGCAAATGGGTTTGAAGGATTTCACAGCCTGAAATCTGTAGTTATTTTTATAACTTTCTTCTGATGGCCTTCAGCATTTCCAGATTTAAAACCACCTTCATATAATAAAAAAAATAAAAACAAACAAAACAAACCACCAACCAAACAAAAAAATGAATAGTGTCTGAGACATCTATCATGGAGACAATATGGTTCGACGAACAGATTTTAGAAGGAGTAGGATGAAAAAGGAGAGGAAAAGCATGAAATGCCATTGTGAAATCTATGTTTAACCTGCATCTGAGAACAGCAGAACAGCTTACAATAGTTATCACTGGTTTGGAAAGGAGTTTTATACTGAAGACAAAGAACGATGCTTAACATGCCAGGCAGTAAAGGATCACAAACATTTATCTTTGTCTGTAAAGGCTATTTATTTTCCTGTATTCTTGCAGATGAACTGGTTGTCTTCTATGTTTTACTGTTCATTTGCTCTCTTACACTAACTAACTACCTGCAAAAAACATTTCTGTTTCTCAGTGCTGAGAATAATGTGTAACTGTTTGACAGTGGTTTAACCTTTTCAGGGTTTCACAGAACAGCTCCCTGTTTTGTGCACTGATAATTTAAACTCCATCTGTATAAAAAACAACCTTTCACTTAGTTTCTGTTGATTTCCTAGGAATGCTTTTGGTTTTTACTGCTCATTAAAGCTTCCTATTTACTTTATGAAGGACAAGAAAAGTACGTTCACCATGTATTTGGGATTCTAATGCATTTTTATAGAAGAGGCTTACTGAATTCTGCCTATTACGTTGGAGAGTACAGAATTAGACGTTACTCTAGTGTAATCTATAAATCATATCCTTTTCACTGCTTTGTTGACGTTTTCAACAATCACTGAAGCCAAGTGATGAGTGATAGATAAAGTGTTCTGAACTTTATCTGGTCCTGTACTGCATAGCTCTGCAATGTGTTGTGAAATGGCTTCTAAACTCTACCACAGGGGCATGAGCCCTGGCACACTGACTCTGACACATTCCTCAGGTTCCTCACAGGGCTGGATGTTTCCTGCTCTGTAGAAGTGCTCAAGGTGAAGGATTAAGGACAAAGCTCCTAGGCACGGGGTTACACTTTCATTACAACAAAATAACAAATATTAATGGGACTCCAGCTTCTAAGTCCTTTGAGCACATCTGAAATCCCCCTGTTTGTGCCCTTGCAGAAATCAGGGGATGCAGTCTCAATGAGAATGATTATCTCTGGTCTATGTTCTGAAAACAGTCTGGGGGGAGGCTGCTGCACTGGGATGCCCCTGATCACAATGCTTCAGGAAAAAATTGGTTATGGGCAGAATCCAAAGAACTTTCAGACCATCAGTGAAAGGCTTAGAGAAGTTGTGGCAATTACAGCAGTTTTTGTTGGAGCAAGGGACTATATTCCAGACATATTTACACATTAACAAGGGAAATGCAAGTCTCTTCATCCACTTACTAAGTCATTTAGTCATATTTTTCTCATTGTATCTCATCCAGGTTTCCTATGCCTCAATGAAACATTACTTTTCTTTCTTGTGAGATTTCAACTTTATTAAAGGTCTGGAATTTTAATCAAAATCAACAAAGAATGAATCTGCATATATTCAACAAAACAAGAAACTCTTTATTGTAAGCTTTTTTGCCTCTGAAGTATTTTTTTAACAGAAAAGTGAGAAAGAGGATTTTTTCCTATAAAAAAGAACATCTGTCTTCCAAGATCTTCTCCTTTCTGTTTTGCCTCCCCTTGTTAAGCATATCCTGTTGTGTTTAAAAGAAAAATATTTATGGTACAGCACTAAAATTCTGTGGCACTCTTTGAAAATATAAAAACCATACTTCCAGTTTCACTGGATGTAACAATGTAAAATAAACACCATTTCTTTGAGCAGAAATATACAACTTACAATTGCAATATACAACTATACAACAAGCACCCAATTCAGAGGGTTGGATACAAATCCAGATTCTCCCAGGATCCAGGAAGGTCTTTCACTAAAATGTCTTTTATTAGAAATCATTCCCACAAACATTGACCTGTTCAAGAAACTGTCAGGTCCATGTACAAGTCAATATTTCTGCATCATCAATGAAAGTAGGAATCAACCTACTTTAAATTATGGTGTCAAGACTCAGTAGCTGTAACAGTATTTATGAGCAGGTGAGGATTTGGAAACAGGGAGCATATAGAGCCTGTCAGATGGCTTGGTCATGTCCTCATCTCACAGCATTAACCCCTGGGTCCCCTGACTCTCCATGCAGTGCACTTGGTGCTGTTGAATGCAATTATTATTTTTTACAAGTTTATTTTTTTCCAGTTTGGTATTTCTAATAACATCACCACTCAGCTGTAACCCATCACAGTGATATTTTTCTTACATGAGCCAAGGACATATACATGTCCTCGTCTCCCCACAAGCCTATGGGACCAGATGGGATCCACCCAAGGGTGATGAGGGAGCTGGCAGAAGAGCTCACCAAGCCTCTCTCTATCATCTACCAGCAGTCCTGCCTCACTGGGGACATCCCAGATGATTGGAAGTTGGCGAATGTCACGCCAATCCACAAAAAGGGCCGGAAGGAGGACCCGGGAAACTACAGGCCCATCAGCCTGACCTCAGTGCCTGGCAGGGTTATGGAGCAGATCATCCTCAGTGCAATCACACAGCACCTGCAGGATGGGCAAGGGATCAGACCCAGCCAGCACAGGGTTTAGGAAGGGCAGGTCCTGTCTGACCAACCTGATCTCCTTTTATGATCGGGTGACCCGCCTGGTGGATGAGGGGAAGGCTGTGGATGTGGTCTACCTGGACTTCAGCAAAGCCTTTGACACCATCTCCCACAGCATTCTCCTGAAAAAGCTGTCAGCCCACAGCTAGGACAGGAGCACCCTGTGCTGGGTTAGGAACTGGCTGGAGGGCCGGGCCCAGAGAGTGGTGCTGAATGGTGCGGATCCAGTTAGCGGCCGGTCACTAGTGGTGTCCCCCAGGGATCAGTGCTGGGCCCAGTTCTGTTTAATATTTTCATTGATGATTTAGATGAGGGGGTTGAGTCCATCATCAGCAAATCTGCAGACGACACTAAGCTGGGGGGAGTGTGGATCAGCTGGAAGGCAGGAGGGCTCTGCAGAGGGACCTGGACAGACTGGAGAGTTGGGATGATTCCAACGGGATGAGGTTCAACAAGGCCAAGTGCCGGGTCCTGCACTTTGGCCACAACAACCCCATGGGGAGCTCCAGGCTGGGCACAGAGTGGCTGGAGAGCAGCCAGGCAGAAAGGGACCTGGGGGTTTGGATTGACAGGAAGCTGAACATGAGCCAGCAGTGTGCCCAGGTGGCCAAGAAGGCCAATGGCATCCTGGCCTGTATCAGGAACAGCGTGGCCAGCAGGTCCAAGGAAGTGATTCTGCCCCTGTACTCAGTGCTGATGAGGCCACACCTCGAGTACTGTGTCCAGTTCTGGGCCCCTCAGGTCAGGAAGGAGATTGAGGTGCTGGAGCAGGTCCAAGGGAGGGCAACCAGGCTGGTGAAGGGACTCGAGCACAGATCCTATGAGGAGAGGCTGAGGGAGCTGGGGCTGTTCAGCCTGGAGAAGAGGAGGCTCAGGGAGACCTCATCACTCTCTACAACTCCCTGAAAGGAGGGTGTAGCCAGGGGGGGTTTGGTCTCTTTTCCCAGGCAACTATCAGCAAGACAAGAGGGCATGGTCTCAAGTTGTGCCAGGGGAGGTTTAGGTTGGATATTAGAAAGAATTTCTTTACAGAGAGAGTGATCAGATATTGGAATGGGCTGTCCCGGGAAGTAGTGGATTCTCCATCCCTGGAGATATTTAAAAAGAGACTGGATGTGGCACTCAGTGCCATGGGCTGGTAACCGCAGTGGTAGTGGATCAAGGGTTGGACTTAATGATCTCAGAGGTCCCTTCCAACCCAGCCAATTCTATGATTCTATGTATTAAGAGGATACAGAAAGTGTACAAAACCTTCTGTGGTGGTGTAAAATAAATTTGGCTTAATTTCAAGAAAGTGAGCTGATGGAAGTGCTGGCAGTTACACCCTTCACTATCAATAGGAATCAGAGTGAAGGGGGCAGCTATATTGGTTTGCTATACATCATCTTGCATGCTTGATACCCTCACAGTGATTTTTATAGCCATTTCCTGCGGTAGGGAAAATTCTTTTTTTTTTCCCCTCTGAATTATTCACTGTCCATATATTTTTGGAACCCAGTATGTTTCATGAGCCTGCAAATTTCACAATGAAAATTTTGTTATTAATCATAAGCTCTCCTCACTTAATGTTATGCATACACTCTCGATCCACTTATAAGTGGCTACTGCACATATCAGATTTGTTACTGCAGCCAGTTGTTTATCTACAGCTGCCCTATTATGGCAAACAATCATCATTTTAACTATGACTTAAGTTTAGATTGACCTGGGTCCTTTAGGTAATTCTTTTCTTTATTCATAAGAAGCTCATTGTTCGGTTTTCAATTTCAGTGTAGTTTAAAGAGTGTTTGCTTTGCATACATTTAAATCACTACGCTGAAAATCTTCAAAGGTGTTTGGCTCCTGGCATACCTGTATGGACTAGCATGTGGGTGACATTTTCAAATTATCTAAGATATCTGGGTCAGCTGTTCTGAAGGATTTACTTTCATTAGACAAAAGTACTGCGATACATTTTCAAAGGATTTTAGCAACTGTGGTTACTGTTGCATAAAGAGCTCTCTGGGACTTGCCTACTGGTTAGTCAGTGCTGCTAATGTGGAAAATTGATGTTTTTGCTAAATATGATAAGTCAGACTATGATATGTGCGTTCCTGTGGCTTGGCTCCAAGTATCTCTGCTTCTCATACTTTTCCCTCTCATTTTAGTGGACATTAGGTTCTGCCGTCAGCAGAAATGATGCAAAATTGCTTTAATGCTTCAGAAACATTTTGCAATTGTCCTGAATATTTATGTCCTTGGGATATAATCTTTCCCAATAACTCAAAACAGAAAAAAACCAACAGTTTGTGGGTGGCAGCTCATATGCCTTTGTATGTGAAACTTCAGATTTTGCAAGTTACCTGGTAATATACAGAAGTTAAAACTTGTCAGTGCTTTATTAAGTCATACTGAAGAGACAAAACCTGTTGTGGGTGAGAGAATCCAAACTTAGTATTTGTTCTTATACCAAATCTTGGCTATTTGAATGATACAGAAGAAGTAGAGGCAACAGAGAATGGGTGGAGTAAATTACTGAAAGAAGAACAAATTCTTTTTGCCTCTCCTCCTCAACTTTTCCATAAGTTTCTTCTAGAAAACAGCAGTGGGATTTCTGAGCTTTTGCTTTTCCCGTACTCAGTCGTGTTATTTTTGAGATAATTCAGACTGACTCAGTTACTCTGCTGTCAAGACTGAGAAACTGCATTCACTGCACGAAAGGTGCTTGGGTGGGTGGAACCATAGCCAGGGAATTTGGCAACATGGCATGAAAAGGAACTAGCAAACAGGACTACATATAAATTGAGTACCAGGGAGTAGGGAGGGAAGTGCAATTCCACTTCAGCCTGGTACTTTGACCTTTAAGTCACCTCCTCCAACTGGAGTTTTCATATAATTTACATAATAAAACAAAGCCCACTGGCACCTTGATGCCAGAGTACAACATAGTTTCTGTTCAGTTTCTGTTCAGTCCCTACCCTACCTGCAGGAAAGCCATAGTATTATTAACCATTATCTTCTCAAGTAAATCAAATTTCTGAATGTGCTATTTCCACCCTTAATCATAGCAAACAGCAGCATATGTGACTGTCCCCCACTTCTTGGGGAATTTGCCACTGGGAGTGGTGAGTGCCTGCATCCAAATACATCCTAAGGGTAAATGCCAGGTTCTTTTTCTGTATCAGTTTCTCAGCTCCAAAGAATCGATGGCATTCAGCTTCCTGCCTTCTACATTCTTCCCACCCAGTGCCCATCCACTGTTGTCAAGTTACTGGTCACCACATCCAAATCTCTGTTTATCCTTGGTTTCTGGGAGACTTCTAGTATAAACTCCAATCTGTTCCTATGAAAAACAGTGCAATAGTTCTCAATGATGCAGGTAAAGAACATGCTATTATTTGTACCAAATCATTGATTTCTGGAGAATGAATCAGATCTTTTTATAAACCTCTATAAATAAAAAGTTTTGCTTTTCTTCAGCTCCAGGAAACTACAAACATTACACAGTACCCTTTGTAGAAAAAAAAAAAAAAAAAAAGAAAATAAAAAAAAACCAAAAAAACCTAGAGAAAACATTCCCTTAATATGAAGACACTTTCTTTTACCCTGCAACAAAAAAACCCCAAAATAACGCTCTTTAACATGAAGATTTTAGAAATCTACTTGCAAAAGCATTCTAAATTAAGTACATTATTCATCCTGTTGTCTTTACCATCCTTTCTGTGGCTATAGAGCCTTCAAGAAGAAGGATCAAATATGAAGTGCAGGCTGTCTGGAAAAAGAAGCTTTAAAATAGCACTTGGCATTTTCCAGTTTATTGCACTGAATGTTAATGCACATTGGGAATTCATAAACACAGAGCAATGATTTAGACTTCCCTTCCTGCATAACAAACACAGCAGGACAGAGAAGTGCAAAACCTGATATTATGATGTTTACAGCTGGGATCCAATTATGTGAGTACTATTTTAACCTCAGCTAGATTCTTGTTCACACACTAGGCTGTACCTATATTCAACCTATGAGGAAAGGTGGGGTGACACTTATATAGAACTACAGAATCATAGGATGGTTTGGGTTGGAAGGGACCTTAAAGATCATCCAGTTCCAAGCCCCCCACCATGAGCAGAGACAC
Organism: Florisuga fusca; assembly: GCA_038090715.1. NCBI lineage: Eukaryota > Metazoa > Chordata > Aves > Apodiformes > Trochilidae > Florisuga > Florisuga fusca. The sequence goes on along the minus strand of JAAWXA010000025.1, from coordinate 10,826,235 downwards.
CTACCACTAAAAAAGGTTATTCCAAGCCCCGTGCAACCTGGCCTTGAACATTTCCAGGGATGAAGTATCCACAGTCTCCCTGGATGACCTGTTCCATTGTCTTAGAACCCTCAGAGTGAAGAATTTCTTCCTAACATCTAATCTAGACCAACTGTAGTTTAGCTCATTCAGGTACCAGTGTTTGTGACTAGTATAGACATTACTGAATGGAGGTGAGGCCATAGACCCAAGCTCTGGCCTGTGATTGCCCAACATGCTCTTGTTGTGGCCACTCTCTCTAGGCCGGAGCATGAATGCCAGTTCTCTCCCTGGGAGTGCAGAGGCTCATAAAGGCTCCCAGTGATGCTGCAGTCCAGGTCTCTCTCTTTTGGGAAATAAAGCCAATGTGGCTGTGCAGATGTGAGCTACACTGTGACACTTGGGGCCATCACCCAGGCACAGCTTGTGCTGGTTATTCACAAAGGCATAGCCCACCTAACCTGGATTTAGCTACATGAGCAACTCTACAGGCTCTCTGGTGGGATCCCTTCAGATCCCACACTCCTTGTGCTCCCTGCTCTGGGAGGTGGATTAGAGGAAGCTCCGCTGAGGTTCAGCTCTGTGCTGCAGCCCAGCCATCCAGGGAATCAAAGCACAGCCTGCAGCAGCAGCAGGAGAAAAAAGGATGTTGCTGATGAGGCTGTGGGCTACACCAGGACCTTTATTCTGAGTTGGTTAAAAGGAGAAAGGTGCTAAAACATGCTTTGCCTTTTATTTGAACTGGCATCTCTGTTTTCTGTAGAAATGAAGTGTGACTGCTGTACTCTATATAGTTTGACAGTGCTAATACCCAAGTTATCTCACACTAACAAAGCTGCCAAGGATCATCTTAGTGGCACTTGTCAGTGAAATGCAAGGTATCTTTCAAGAAAACAAATTAAATACATACATAGTTATTGATTACTGCTTAATCCTTTTGGTTCTCCCTTTGTTCCAGGGTTGGGTAACGTTCCCCCTTGTTGGTTTTATTCACATTTTTTAAGAAATGGCACCCAAAACCACTGGTGGAGAAGTTGTTTTTTTTGTTTTTTTTTTTTTTTGTGAGGACAGATAACTAGCAGCTTCCTCCTCTTTTGGTTTGACTTAAAATATTGGGGAAAAAAACCCAGTCAAACAATAAAAACCAGAATATTTGACATACTTAAAAACTGTTTGCCTAATGAAAAAATCTTCATCTCTTCCTGAGTGAATTGTTTTCATGTGATGCTAACTAACTTAAAAACCTTGAAAGACATCCCTGTAAAGTTAAAACATAAAGGACAGACAACACTCACTGAAATAAAAACATATAATCTCTACTATCCCTCTGGGAGTTTATATGAAGTCCAGGCAAGTGAGTAAAATTCTTGAGTTCAAGCGTTACTCTACATCTTCTGTTTCATGCACTGACAAAAATAACATTTATTTTAACATTTATTGTGTATCTTTAATTGAGGCTTCCAAGGTCATCCAAAGTACTTACACAAGCTTTGTTATATAAATCTAACAGTTTTTGCTGTCCATGACAGCACATGATGAAAGTACTGATTATGTCCACGGGACATCCTGCAGTGCCATCCAGAGAGGTTGAGCCCCGGAGGCTCAGGACATCATCAGCCAGGAGTCAGATCTAACCAGCTCTGCTCAAAGGCAAGGTGTGTCAGCTGGAGCCAAAAAGCACAATGTGGACACATCCCTTGGATACCTCTTCAGCCTCCTAGAGATGAGCAGTCCAGACTTATTCTGGTTGACATAGGCTGAAGCTTTGAATCATGGTTTGTAATTAGGAGACATTTCCGGGTGTGAGAAACATCAGCACCCAATGAATTCTCCCTGTTCCTGAACTACACATATTAGAAAGAATTTCTTTACAGAGAGGGTGATCAGGCATTGGAATGGGCTGCCCGGTGAGGTGGTAGATTCTCCGTCCCTGGAGATATTTAAAAAGAGACTGGATGTGGCACTCAGTGCCATGGTCTAGCAACTGCACTGGTGGGTCAAGGGTTGGACTTGATGATCTCTGAGGCCCCTTCCAACCTGGCTAATTCTATGATTCTATGATTCTATGATACAGACTTTGCCAGGTCCATCTTGTTTGGATTCTTAAATGTATTGCCAAATTCTCAGTGGAAAGAGAGGAGGTTTTATTTCTTTTAGTGTTTAGAGACAGTACTTAGGTTATTTAGTTACTGACTTTATATAGAAGGCTGGATGCATTAAAAACATGACAGAAAGAAGTTGACCTTTCTATTTAATATTATTCTTCTATGTAATATTTCTAAATATTTTTAAAATATACCCTTTAAAGTCAAGTAATAAAGAAACTCAAACAGTGTGTGGAATTACATGTCTAAACTGGCTTTTTGACATGTTTCTCCTCATTTTAATCTGTCACTTAGCAGCAGTTGTGAAAATGTTCATGGTGCTCACTGGAAAGCCTCAGAAATAGTAAAGAAGCTTTTGAAAAAGTAATTGAATTTTGAGACTTGTGAGAATTCAAAGCTTTTCATTGATCTGGATAGGCATGATACTGAGAACTGCCAACAGCTTTATGAAAAACAAAAATCAAAAAATGTCACTGCCATCTAAACAGTAGCATCTAAGTGACAGTAGATAATGGACTGCACCTTGGAATTCCCTAGAGCTGGAGGGATGCATTACTGTGAAAAGAAAAGAAATCTGTATGCTTTCAGAGGGAAAAAATGGTTTTGAATAAAACACAGCTCAAAGTAAAAATGAGTTTTATCAAAAGTTCCACCTGTGACATCCAGTACTTTTTCCTTATTTCAGCATTCATAAATTCCAGAATCAGAAATAGTTTCAGTGCCCTCTGTACTCTTTGTACTCTCAGTCTGTCACTGCTTTGATCACATCTTTTTTTCCTGTCCTATGTAAAGGTGTATGACATTAAAATGATTCAGTTTCTTGCTGGTAGAATCATTTTACGTACCCTTACCTGACTCCTGGTGCAGGGAACTGTGCTCCCTGCTGTGGCAGGGCTGTGCAGGAAACAGACTGCTCAGGTGCTCTCAAAATCAGTCACTTTTTATTGTGGCTGTATCTTTGGTCTCCTACCTATTTGCTCTTAAAAAGATTCATTATTAATTGGGCTCTGGTGTAGCTTCTGCTGTAAGCTCATTCTTTCCTTCTCACAAAAAGAAGGGCATGTTCTTCTCAAAACATAAAGCACCACATATCTCACTCTCATGGTCCTTTCTCTCCTCCCACTGTGCTGGTGAAGGGATGACTTTTACTTCTCACTGACCCAGCATTCTATTTATACCTTTATCCCAGACAACATTTTCAGTGTTTGGGATTAAAAAACTTTTTTACTACCTGGCAAGTAAAGCCTGGTGGTGGTAATTATAACAAGAAGAAGAAGAAGAAGAAGAAGAAGAAGAAGAAGAAGAAGAAGAAGAAGAAGAAGAAGAAGAACAACTAGAAGAACTAGAAGAACTAGAAGAACTAGAAGAACTAGAAGAAGAACAAGAACAAGAACAACAACAACAATAATAATAATAATTAATAATAATAGTGCTTTACTCAATACAGAATCACATGTAAATGAAGATCCAATATGCTCATAAGTTTTACTGTTTGTTTAGTTTGTTTAGTTTTCCTCTTTGGCTGGCAAAGTAGCAAACATATTCCAGACATTCCTGAGAAAGTGAAAGTTTTTTTATATCCTCTAACATTGCTCTGTAAGTTTGCTTTAAAGCAGAGTTCAAGCCTTTTTGGAACAGAGAGGTCTCTTGTAAACCTGTGAGCAGACCGACTGCCATTACACAAACTCATAACACATAACAGTAAAAAAGCCCTGTATCTCAAATGAGGTAATTAAACAATATTATTTTTCTGCAGCAAGTAGGGTTCTCTGGCTGCAACCAGTCTCATCTCTGGATGTGCTTATCAACTTTAGGGCCACTGCTTCCCCAATATTCTTATGATGGCTGCACTCATTGTGCTCATTTATGCATTTAAAGATCAAAGAGCTTCTAAAACTACTGAACTTATCACAAAATGTATGGTAGTTAAGCTTGTGCATACATTTGAGATGTCTGCCAAAAAGCAGCACATCAGATGCCCTGCATGGATGGGTTTGTTCAGAGCCAGCTCTCGAGCCTAACCAGTGGGGCAATTCAAAAGCACCCTTAAAAGCCATGGCTGAGATGCCACAAGCACAGGAAGCAGGAGTTAACCATTCAGTTGAATCTATTAGCTGGATTTGGGTCACCAAAATGCTACCTGAGAGGAAAAATGCTACCCAGCAAGAGTCCTTTTGGAGAAAAAGAGGGATAAAGAGATGCAGACATGCTGTATTGTCCAGCCTTAAGGACAGATGAGGCTCCAGAAGCTGCCTGAGGTTCACATCTCACAGACCTCTGACCATAATCCCACTTCAGAGACAATGAACAGGAATGATTTCTGAACCTCACAGTCTTTGTTCCTGTCTTTTGTTTGGAAAACTTAGCTGGAGAAAAAGTATGAACTCCATTAAACATTTACAATATTTTCAAACTCAGTGTACATCTGAGAGCACTGAATTAATATCATATTCGTCAAACCTAAACAGAGCTTGCTATTATTAAATAAAATGGCTATTATTTTTATCCCTTTACAATGGATTTTTAAATAAACTGAATACTTCCCTGACAACTGTGAAATTATTATCTATATAAAACAAATTAAGGATAATGGCAACCCCATGTCATGCCATATACTTGTAGGGACAAGGAAAGATTTCATAGCAGTCCAGTCCTTCTCTTTGTCCTGAATTTGATTCCTTGTGTAGAATGGCAGGACTAGAATTATAACACTGCTCATGTGGAGCAAATCAAACAAGTTCATCATACTCTTTAGACATGGATTTTTGGCTATTAGTTTGACCACAAGAAACGTTAGCTGCAAGGATTCTTGCAGGTTGTTTTTTGTTGTTTTTTCATTTGTTTCTTTGGTTGGTTGGTTGGTTGGCTTGGTTGGGTTTATTGAAAAAATCAACGAGAAGTAATAGTTGTAAAATTTCTTCAGGAGACTAATGCTTTAGGGGAAGTCTCACTCGTTTTATGTGTGATACAAAATTTTACAGAAAAACTCAGTGTCTGAACCAGACTTCTGCAAAACACCAGAAATATAATATTTTGGGTTTTCTGTCTCTACATATTCCTGGTTTTAATTGCCATTCTAGTTTTAATTTAATTTTCTTTTTTCAAGAACTTCAAAAAGATCTTAAAAAGAGAGTTCAAGCAAACCAAAAGTAAAGACTAAATAATTCAGTCTAATGGGATATAGCGAGCTGTAAAAACTGGAATTCCACAATCAATTTGGTGTTCAATTATTTGAAGCAGAAGCTCATAATTATTAAGGAAATGTGGGTTTTGTAGGTTTCATCTGTTTAGATGCTTTGCAAGTTCCTCTTTGCACTCTAACTCTGAAAGGCTTTTAAAATTAACTTCAGTGATGACTTTCAGTCATCTCTATTGAAAATAGTCTTAACCTTTTCAAGAAAATACAAAAGATAAGAAGGGTTGGAATTTCTTACCGCATTTTGCCAGTACTTATTATTCTGTGTCAGTAGTAGCCTACAGATTATATAAATAGTGCTTTTTTGTCTTCAGGGAAAGAAGAACTCCAAATTGTTAATTTTCAGACATTTCAAGTTTGGCATACTGTTCTGACACATGATTATTCTGTGATATGTTCAAATATAAGTCTCTCCTCTTCTGCTTTTTTATAATTTAAATAATTACTCGAATAAAGCATGCGAATTACAGCTTTCATGTTTCCCAGTTCAATCATGCTAATTTATCTTCTGGCAGAGAATTTCAAACAAAATTACTGTCTTGTTCTGAGACATGATGTTAGTAAAAGATATTAATTACTTCTTAGAAGGCATTTTTCTTTATCCACACCACAAATTTCAAAAGAGGTTTGCCAGAAAATAATGAACTCTGCTTTCATTCTCCCTTCTCTGATAAGCAGAGAATTTCTCTCACTCAGATTCATATAAAATTCATTTTTTTCTCCTTCATATTGAAAGCCATTCCATCCATTTCTTCTATATCCTCACTGACCACAGTGCCATCCCTTTCTTTAGTGCCCTTTAGGATAGATTTACTTTTAAAACTCATCTTGCTGTCTTTGAAAAGGTAAATGAAGATCTGTAGTGCCAAATCAAAGCAGACGAAGAATACAGAGTATATTCTATGTTATTTTCCTTTCATGTTCCATCTCATATAATACACACTGCTTATAAACCAGGCAATTTTAATTAATCTTTTAATAGAAAAAGGGCAATTAAAAAAAATCGCAAAGGGTTGAATACATGTCAGCCTAATGAAGGCTGCAAGCTTGTTTCTCTTTTTCTGTTAGGGTTTAGGGATGAAAGCTGTGATTTTTTTAGGATTATTTGGCTTCACATAATGAAATTTTCTGCATGGAACTAAAAACTGCCCTTTCATATGACATCTTAGGAGTGTTCACTGCAGGTATGAAAAAAAGTTTTTGAAACTCAGAGATAGGAAATGTGTTTCCAGTAGAGACTAACAGGGTTCTGTTTCCATCAGTAATAGCCCAGTGAGAGAAAGGGCATATTGACATTTTAATTTTAGGGTGGATCTGTTACCCTCTCACAAGGAATTTAGGTAGTTTGTCCATTTATGCATGTTGGGTGTAGGACCATTGTTTACTCCAGCCAGAACTAAGTCTCTAATCTCCATCTCAGGGATGAAGTTATTATCAATTTATTCCACCACCTGAAAGAAAATGAAGACTAGAAAATGTAAGCTTTCAATGTGAAACCAGCGTTCTTCTGTAAATAATGTTTATAGTAGAGACAAAGAATCTATTTTAAATTGAATGAGACAATTGGCAGTGGGAGAGACAGGGATAACAATTTATTTTCCCCTCTTCATTCAGTGTAACACAGATATTAGACTGTTCTGGTTGCAGATACTTCAGCAAAGCCAGAGGATTTATCACAGGCTGTTTTTTTCCACAATGAACCAAGATGACAGAGGGAAACTATTTTACCTTTCCTGACAGTGTGGCCTAGAGATGCAAAGCCAGTAGGAAAGAGAGAACTACATTGTGTTTTCAAATGATGCTTGAGCAAGCAGTAACGGACTAGAAATATGAAAATAAAACTCAGAAGTATCAGATGCTAAAAATATAATGCTTTCTTATTTTCCCTCCACTGTTACTGAACATGCATGTATGATCTGTTGTTCCCTTGTTTGCTTGGGCACCCTCTAATCTCTGACTCTCACTGAATCATACTCCATATAAGCAAAGCAGGCACTGGGCTATTCAGAATCCTCCATTTACATTGCCAATATTTGTGTCAGTTTTAACTTCACAGTCTTTTGCTCTGCTTCTGTCCAAAAGAAGCAAAAGCTGATGTGTCCACAACCTTTGCTCTGTAGAAGACTCTCACCTGATTTTCTCTACTAAAGCTGAGTATGAATTGAAGGTTCAAGTGATAACTGTGTTGGTATTCTGTCAGCTTTCTGTACTAATTCTAGAGAAAGCTTGGACTTCCCATGGAGTGAAAAATGCCTTCTCCTGGCTGTGCTGTTGACATGACAATTGGTGCACATGCAATCCTTCCAAATGGAGCTTGGTGAAGCTGCCAGCAGCCTCCCTGTATCTGTAGCAGGAAAGCCTGCAGCAGCTTCAGCATGCTGGGGTGGCTGATTTCTTTTTTATGACAATAACCTTGCTACCTGAGAGGTTCTGCTGAGGTACTTGCCACCTGGGAAAATCACTCTCTCTTAAATTCTTTTACAACATGGTAAACAGGTTGCAAGTTCTGTGACTTACCTACAGAAAGCCTTATATATTTGCATTTTAAAATGGATTTTATGTCTATTTATATTTATTTCCCAGTTTCTTAAACCATTGCCTATTCTCCTGGTTTTCCTCTTCAGAATCCTCTTTTCTCTGTTACCCTCAGCTTTGTTCATGTTTTCTTCCAGGCTAGGAACATTAGGTCCTGAAACTAACACTGGGCATAGTCCTGTAGTTAATAGTAAAATTAAGAAGTTAAGAAGAATGGGGAAAAATCATAATGTCATACTTTAGCCTGAGAGCAACACAGCTGAAGCAAATGGAAGCAGAGTTCTTCTCCAGTGTAGACTCAAGTAAGTGAAGCTTTGTTTGCTCTTTATATTAGTTTTCCTTTTAATTTAAATTCGTTAAGTTAATTGTAATTTTAATTCCTCTCTACTTCTATTGAATTCTTAAAGAGTCACTTGCAAAAAGAAAGGATGCTGTGTTTAGCTAATAGCAGAGATAAAGGCCCATTAATGTATCCACATACAAAAGAACAGATTCAGGCACAGAGGAAGCAGAAGCAGACTTCATTGTTAACATTTTGACAGAGTCTAAAGATGAGATTTTATTAAGCTCAACTCAAAGGTTTATTTTACAGGGTACATAATACAAAACCTGATCTTATATAATGAGTGAGAAAGAATTTTCAAAAGGCTAAGATTTTGCTCAGATTTTTAAAATTTATTGTTTTTTTACAGGACACCTCAGAGGTATGTATAGGAACACTCAATATGAAACGTATGAGACAACTATCTAGGGAAAGAATATCAGCCACTAATTGACCCAAGTATCACAATACTGAGCAATGTAGAGAGAAGGCATTCAGCAGCCTTAGGTAATCTCAGAGGAGAGGTGTAGCCAAAATTTTACACATATTAGTAAAAGCAGTATTTTAGAGTAAGCAATGACTTCTAATGATGAGTGTGCTGTGTGTCAGCTCTGTCAGTGGTGAGAATGCAGACCTCTGAGATGAACACAAGATCACACAGCCTATAAAATGAAATGGCCTTTTAAAACAAATCAAAATCTGTCCTAGGCAGAATGATAAACAAAAGAAAGAGCTCCAAGCTGAAAGTAACCCATATATTTCAGTGTTAGAAGATCTATTTTTAATCGTCCTTCTGACTACATTTAATAAATATGCAGAAGAAGAGAGCAGAGGAATTGAAAAAAATTCCAACTCCCTTGGAGCAAGGGTAGTGATCTAATTAAAAAAGATTCTGAATGGCCCCCAAACCAAAGAGGCGGCTGGGAAAACTAGTGACAGTATACTAAACTCTAATTCACTCAGTTCTCCAGTGAGACTGAGACCAAAATTTAGAAGCTTACTTAGCCCTTTCGGATTTCTGGCCTTTTAGGTTTTTTCCCTGTGGAAGCCACTCCTCTTATTATTCATGCAGCAAAACATAGTGCAGTGTTTTCCTATTTTTTTTGCTTTTCTTTCCCATTCCTGTGCCTGGAGTTTCCATGTTCTGTAAAACTCAAAGTTTTTAATTTTTAATTGACATTGGGAATATTGTTCTACATTTCCCACAGAAGCAGCTTTCTACCCCACAGAGCAAATTCCAGATGGGAATCAATATAAATAACTTTGAAATGCACCACCCTGGTTTCTTACTGCCAGGGATTTCAGCTTTACCATGAAAGTTATACAACCAAAAATACATCCTTTTATCCCAAGTTCTTAGGAACACCAGACATAGGTTCTGAGGACCAAATCATTAGAAACCTCACCCTAATCCCCTAATCCCAGGTATATCATGTAAATATGGCTTAGCTCCATTGTTATGGATGTGCTCCATGGATTGTATGGATTTGCTCCATTACCACAAGGAATACAATATATTCACAAGAACTTTTTTCTCATAAATTCATTTCCATTTCCATTGTCCGCCAACAAAATGAAATGTTATAACTCTGAAATCAGCCTGTCACTTATATAATTTGAAAACCTACTTACTATAGAGCTTGCAAGCACACTACTCCTACACACATGCACTCCTAGTCAAATTAACCTTCAAGTCAATGAATATTTAATTTTTACATTATTTTCAGCATCTCACAGCAAATGTATGCTGGATAATAACATAGCTGATGTGGTGCTAAATTCCTTGAGTCACAGGAGGTGAAGTAGAAAGGGCTACAAACCAACTAAGTTGTGTCCTGAATACAGAAAGCCCAAAAAGATTTTCTCAAGTGGTGAAATGCAGGTGGAAGGTAAGGATAGGAAAACTTAGAAAAGCCATAAAACAGTATGTCTCACCTTGACAGCAGCACTAAAAGTGGGCCAGTAAGGAAACTAAAGCTCTGGAGGCCATGATGATAAATTTTAAAGAGATCAATGCCATAAAATGTCACATATATCTTCTTCCCAAAATTTTCTATAACTAAGCACTGACCTTTCTAAAGCAGTACAGAGCTGTGAGAAATAATCTGATTCACTTTGGCTAATGCTATAAACCTAAAAACATTAAAGAGAGAGAAAAGTCAAGCCAAGAGACACTACTTACATTTTAAATAAACCAAAGGCCTTCTTTTTCTAAAAATGCATTTTTTTCTAAAGAGCATCTACATCAGGCAGTTCAAATGTTCAATAGCATCACTGAATTGAGAAAAGGAAGAAAAACCCCCAAACCAACCCAAACAGAAAAAAAAAATCCTAATAGAAATTGCTGTCCCAGGAATATCAATGTATTTATTAGTGAAAGTCTATTGTTCTGACAAAAATTTCATGTGTACTCTTCCTCACACCCAGGTTCAAATTTTGACCAGAGCCCATGCCTGTCCTTAGAATAACAAAAAGTGTCCCTGTGAAGTTCAAATTACTTCTTTGTGTCTGGCACAGGTGTAGTCAGGGGCTGTCTCATTTCTCAGCCTATCCATCTCTTGGTTACACTGAGCTGGGGGGCTCTTCCCTCTTCCTCCATGACCTCCAAAGAGAGTCCCCCCCCCTACATTTCAAACCCTCAATAATTTTTCCATGATCAAATCATTATTTTCTAAGCAACCTCACTGCTACCATAACTCATAGACATGAGGACCATGAGTAAACTGGTAGCTTAAATGTAAACCGGTGTTTCTACTAGTTTGATGCAAAAATATTTAAAACTGAAAACATTGATAACTATATCAGGGATCAGTAAAATATTCCTGCATTGTTGGGATTAGTGTTAATTAGCCTTGTGTTAATTTCCCTACTGACAATATTCACTGTGTTTCTCTGAAATATTAGGAACCACCGTAGATAAATGAGACAAAGAAAAAAGAACTACTTCATTTCTTCCAGCTGTTTGCAGTCGTTGACTTACAAACTCATGCAGCTCTCTAAGAAAAGCATGTCTTGCAAATAGCTGGTGTATTTAAAGAATTTCTAAAAGGATTTAGAAAACTAAACATTCCAGATAGGTTTTGCATTTGTTTTTAAATCTGTTAGGCAGGAGGGCTATTTATACCATTATTTTGAATCTATTATTCATGTATTAGCTGTCCATGTCATGAGCAACATCTCAGAGAAGAGCTGTTCCTGGGTCTAAAGAAAATATACAAAACCAGTTATCCATCTATGCAGAAAACTGATTGCTGGAATTTAATTTTCCTTACTAAATGTTTTCTCTGAGGCTGTTATTCCAGATGTTATTGCAAAAGACAGCGAGAGAAAACCTTCAAAGTACAAAAATCTACATAGAGCAACCATGAAAAGTAGCAGCATTTATAGAAGAGGTGGTAGTTGCACAAAGCCAGACTATTATTTTGCACACTCACACGAAACCCAAGACAGAAATCCAGGTCAATTATTTCCAGGCTTCCAGAAAAAAGTAGAGGAAATGTGTTTAAAAAAATTCTACATTTTGCTTTCTATTACAATGCTTTGATTTGCTTTATTTTTCTTCACAGATGTACACTGCCTACCCACAAGGCAGTAAGTTATGCTAGAAAGGTTATTATCTGATGCTATAGCTAGCATAAAAGGAAAATTTTCTCTTTCCATTCTTCTTTTAGCTAGCCAGGACAGACACATATTTTATAGGCGCTTGAGCAGAAATACTGAAAGTGTAATAGAGGCAGTAGCTTCTGAATTTAGAGAGAAAAATTTTCGGATCAGGAAAACTAGTTCCCAGCACCACTCTGAAGGAGCTTTACTAAACCCCAATATTATCCTAGGACTCAATACACTCCTTTCAGTGGGAACATAGGAAAACATAGTTTTACATGAAATTCCCTAAATAGCCCCGCTGATGATGTTTTTTCTGTATTTTTATAAAAGTGGAATTTCAGTTCTACATGCCAAAGGAGATAGGTTGCTGATTAAACATCTTTGATCACACACCAGCAGACTGAAGACCTCCCACTGCCTGCTCTATTGGCTCCCTCACTTTCTTAAATGCATGTCTTTACTATTTTGACTTCATCTGTAGCCTTATGTAATAAAAATGAAGTAATTTGTCTGGTATGTATTTATATTGCTATATTATGAGTACTCTGCTTTCAAAAATTGATTTTCAGCTTGTCATACCATGTGTGCTACTCTACTGCACACTCCAAACTGCCCCAAAATAATTCTGATGAGATGCTCCTCCTCACACGGAACCAAAATTCCATTTCTAACATGAAGCTGCCTTTCAGTGGAAAAAAATTCTCTGAGGACAGTAATAAAGCAATGCGTTTGGCTGCTACTTTACTAATGCTACACACAACATTTGTTCAAAAGAAAAAGTAATGTCACAATAATTACCAATACATGTCACGACTCATTAGGATCAGCACACGAAACTGTTGCTGCTGGTGGCACCAGTGACACACACGAGTCAGCTTGTGGCAAAGACATGACACTGCCTCTCCTCCCAGGAGAGGAGGGGTGTGAGGCCTCTGGTGATAGCAAAGTACTTTCTCAATTTAAATTTACGACTCATGTTGGTTAAAACATTTTCCAACTTAATCTTATTAATCAGGTGAAGACTCCATACCATGTGTATGAAGCAGCAGCTGTGACTCATGGTGAACTGCTGCTAAACAGAATGAATGCAGACTGCAGTTCATTTCAACTATTCCCTGAAAAACAGCAAGGTTCATAGTAAACCACATAATGAAATGGTATTATGCCATTTTATAATACATAATAAAAGCATTATGAATATCTGATACCTTTTTAATAAGAGACCAGAGTGGTAACGAATGCAGAAAAAATATTCATTTCTTGAGAATGCAAATTAAGACAGAAGAAGGTAAAGGTAACTTCTTTGAAAATTTTGGAATATTATGCATAAAAATTCATTATTATAGCTTGATTATAGATTATTGTCCTGGTTTGGGCCATTAAACCATGACATTTACGTATATGCACATTTCTTAGAGTTGCATGAACAGTCAGGTCACCATCCAGCAGGTTATTCAGCCTCACAGCAATCACGCCTGTACAAGAGAGAGATTAAATTTTTGTGCAAATAGCTTTGTTGCATTAATATTAGCCTAAATTTCTTACTGTAGAGGACTGAGGTCATGTCTAAACCATACAGTTCTTCTGGCAGGATGATTACAGCTTTTACACATTGCACTGGAAGGACAGATAGGTTCATAGAATCATAGAATTAGCCGGGTTGGAAGGGACCTCAGAGATCATCTAGTCCAACCCTTGACCCACCGGAGCAGTTGCTAGACCATGGCACTGGGTTCTTGCTGAACTGCCTTTGACAATGCCAAGTGTCCTTCCCTTCAAAGTCCATTTTGGCAGAGGAATAATATACACCCTACCTACAGAACCAAGCAACTCTTCTGGGGCATCCTGCGGTGTACACAATGGAGCTCAGGTTCAAATTCTTGTAATTCCATTTCTCCCTCCCACTATGTTTTCCCCATTTGTTGACACTCACGTTTACTGTTTCTGATCTTTCAGGATGCCTGTTCTGTCTGTTCAATCTCTCAATCAGAAGCAGTCCCTCAGGGAGATAAGCAGCATGCCAGAGCCTGCTCAGAGACAAAAACTCCTTGCAGACCAGGGGAGTCAGTGGAGCTGTGGCAGACACCACGTGGAGTGGCTGATGGTGGCAAGGCATGAAAAAGGGCAAGAAGTCCTGGATATTTGATGATGATTAGCACTGCATAAAAGAGCAGCAGGAAGCCAGTGTTAAAGAATGTGCCCCATTACATCGCAGTACAAACCCAGGCAAATCACCACTGACCTCAAATTTCACAAGATGTTGAAATGTGCTGTCACAGAGTCACTGGTGACAGCAGATGGAGATGGGAATTTGCCAGCCCTAAGCCCAGGTGCTGATTCACTGAGGGCAAGAAGGGCCAGGGAGTTTACAGCAGATGTGATCCTTCCTTCAGCACTGTTACATGGGCTCAGTCTGCTCTGGCTTAGCATGGTATCAGCACAGCAGTATTGATGCACAGCCTTCTCTTTCTTTTTTATATCCAAAATTTGGCTCTGTCTGCCCAAGATAATTACCGAAGGGTAACAAGCTTGGGTCTTTAAAAGTCCAGTATGGGAAGAGAAATTCAGTGAGGTGGCAACAGGAATGACAGGCAGAGTTGAACTAATGGGACATCTGAATTTTGGAAGAGGAAAAAGTGTGGTGGGTCACTCAGTTTCACTCACCACATTGTACCTCTGAGCACATGGGAACAGAGGAACAGCTACGTTGGCTCAGATAAAAGGTCTAGCTAGCCTAATACTTCTCTGACAGTGGCAAGAAACAAGTGCTGAGAGAAGTTAAAAGAGACAAGGCAAGGGGTGGCACTTCTCCAGAACACCCTCCTAGCCTCAAGACTTCCTGTGTTGGAGGCTTTCCAATCATATTTCATAGCTTTTGATTAATTCCTTTTCCAGTAATCTGTGCGAACCCTGTAAAACACTGTAAAAACTCAGTACCTATCTCAAGCTGTGGTAAAAAAATACTACAATTTTTGGGGGAAGTTGTCTATAGAACTACGTTAATGAGTTTTCTTTGAGCAGATAGCTAATTTAAACAGATGCTCGTTGTATTTTATGCTGAAGGAGACAGCAAGAAACTCCTGGCTACTGTTTCATGGCCATATGGGACCTCATAGTCTTCTACGATAGCAGTCAGACTTGTGCCATGTGGGTACTTCATGAACAGCATTCACTGGATGGGGAAGATATGTGATGCTGCAGCCCTATAAATATAAAATCTTTCCAGCAAAACCAATAGGAATAAAATTCTGGGACCTACATTTGTGGATTTAAAGAGCCAGTGCTGATCCTATATGGCTGTTTGCAAGGAAGCAAAAGATTTACTAAAAGATTTACTGTTTACTAAAAGATTCTTCCTGTTTACTAAAAGATTCACTAACTAGCAATAGAGAGCCTTTGCCTTTTTTCTGAAGAGGGGCAACAAAGATGCTGAATGTACCCAACAGAATGAGAAATCCTGGCAATGACTCACGGCTATAGCCTGAATTGTAGCGAGTAAGCTTGCTTCTTGTTGCTACCATATATTTTGTTTTTCATACTATTCATGGATGGAGGAGTGAAGTTTAAGACCTGTTGACTTTGAATAACCTGGCACAATCAGAAGAGCTCAGCAAGGCTGTAAAGAGCCCTTTCACAGTCAGTCAGAATTGCACAGCATGCTGCTTTTGTCTAGTTGTTTGCACTGTTGGCTTGGGTTTGGATTTTTCATAACATGTAAATGCCTGTTATGAATAGGGCAGAGGAGGTGCTAGAGCATGTAAATATCCACAAATAGGAATGTCCTACTCATTAGTGCTAGATCACAATGTGAAAGCAGTTACATCAAATCATGATTAAAAATGTGCAAAGAGCAATTTATACCTTTTTCTTCAAATATAGTCACACAAAGATGTGTGTGAAGTGTTTTCTAACACATCCTGTATTTTATTTTCCCGCAGGCCAGTGTATGTTTCCTTCTAGCTATTTGTCTTGCCCATAGAAGTCTTGCTACACACTTCCTAGACATCCCACAGCTTTCACCATTCATCTAATATTTGCCTTGTACCTTCTGCTCTTCTGCAGTCGTGTTGTGCACTAACCCTTTGTGCTTCTCCTTGGACTCGAGCATGCTCACCCATTGTGTCATGCACTCCCACCCATCCCTACTGTTATGGTTGACAAGTACTACAGATATTAGCTGCCCTCTTTTTCCCAATTTCCTTGTTCTAGATAAGGCCAGTTACCAGGGGGCTCTGAATGTGAAGCAGCAAGCAGGAACATCGAATAAAATGCCAAGTGAGGAAAAATAAAACCACCTTGGTGAACATTTTAAAAGGATTTGCTTCAGGCCTCCCACATTCAAGGCCTCACAAACGTGAAGACATCCCTGACAGCCCTCATGAGAGATGTCTGTGGCAAAAGAGAGGACTCCCATGGTCAGGGAAGACACCTGAGCACCATATTACTGGAACTGAATTAGGCAGAGGTGAGCACTGACTGCTGCTTGCAGTCACGCTGGTCATGACCTGAGTGTGGGCTCTTGCCAAAAGTTCTGAACAGCCTTGTTCACCCCATACCAATGTATTTTGAAGGCTTTCTGGATATCTGAAGCATTAATGTGCCTTTCCCTCTACTGAATAAGCTCATTATTACTGGGCACTGCCAGGAATCCTTCCTTGGTCAGAAGTACAAACACAAAATGGAATAATTCACCGTGCTGCAGATCACGACTAATCCCCCATGCTGTGCCTTGTATTAGGAATATTTTTTGTGTTACAATGGCACAAATATTTCAAGTATTTCTTGATTTTCTTACTGTGAAAACTAGATATAATAGAAAAACAATCACATCAACACTGGCCTCCCATGGCTTAGAAACTGTGCGGTAAATACTGGAAAGAATTAGCACATCAACATTTTTGCATTTGTTTTACATAATGCCCACAATAAAATGTGCCAGTTTGGGAATGTTGTTCAGATAGGCAGGAATCTTGCCAGTGGTAGCTATATCAACAAACAGCAACAATAACACAAATGCTTTTACATAATTAGGATAATTTGGTTTATTTATTAAAACACATGTTTTTTCTTATTAGATGGGGTGAACATTCATGTTACCCTAAATTACTCAGCCCTTGTTAATCTGAAGGTACCCTCTCAGTCATCACCAAACATGTAACTGTCTACCACAATTTTACTGAAGTGGGTGCTAAACCAAGACTTTGGTAATCTCAAATACTATTATTTTCAGGTTCTGCTCTCCTACAGCTCCTCAATCCAGCTTCACGATGTGCTCCTTTGCTTTCCCGCCTCTTCCTAATGCAACAATCCAGTGCTTGGCCTTCTTCTTCCTGCTTGCTGATGCAGGGATTCACCACCCAGTCTGAGCTCCAATTTACAAGTGTGTTAGACAGCACACAGCCAAGGAGATGAGGCAGGGAAAAGGACTGCCAGGGGAAATTAAATAAAATTGGAATTTATCCATCTTTAGAAAATGATGCAAAGCCTCTTCATCTCTATCACTCCAAAGAATTTTTTGTGGCTATAGTTCCTCTTACTGTGTGCCCTCCTACATATCTTTAAAAAACACAGTAAAAATAAATACAAGCAAAATAATGGAATCAATAAATTTACTGGAAATAAAGATACCATCTGACTTCAAGCCGAAATGGGCTCACCGAGAAAAAAGAGAAGCTCATTAAGCTCATTAGGAACTCTGCAATTAAGAAGAGATTTTACACAGAAGGTGCTCCACAGTGTGGCATTGCAAAATCCCAAGAAAGAACAGATAGAGAGGAGATGCATGGACATGAGATTTTAAAGCATAACCGAGACAGCTGCTAGATAGAAGAAAAAATATCAAAGCTCTCTGTAAATTTTTTTGACCTCATACAGGTATCAGTTCAAAACATTCTCATTCCCTTGAATTTAGTGGAATGATACTATTTAAAACAGCTTAGTGTGAGCCCATCTGCCCCTTTTGCTATAACCGGATGACTAAGAAAAGAGTAAGGGGGCTGTTTACTGATAAAATTAAAAATGAACCATATGTTCTAGAAACAGTCAAATGGGACAATACACGTGCTGTTTCCCTGTGTGCCTACATGTCCAACCTTTCCTGAGACAGACAGTGCCATGTCAGTCTTTGCAAAGGTGCCTCTGCCAGTGTATGGTGTTGTAATGAGATTTTACCACAGGAAAAGGACAGACAAATTAGAATCCTTTGGAATTTTTGGCATGCCCACACATACAAACTAATTTTGGAAAATCATTGTTCAATCTACTTTTTGATCCAAACATCCCTAGGCTTTACGAACACGGCTCCGATTTCAGGAGTACCTGCACTCCATTTTCTTTCTTACAACATCCATTATTTTTTCGTTATTAAGCATTAGGCTGTGACAAGAAATCCAACAGCATCCAACAGAGCTTGATTTTGCTTCCTTTCAAAATCTATATTTAGAACTTTGTTAAGAAGAGAGCCTTACTTTTACTTGTTAGCTTTGTGATTTTGACTGACAACTGGGGTTGTCAACTTTCTGATCCTCAGCACTGGCATGCACACCTCCTGTTATGCACCAGTACACTTCAGTGATACAAGTGCACATTAAAACTCAGTCATCTGGAGTTCCTCCCTCTTCTCTCCCCTTCCCACAGAGAGATAAAGAGGCATAATCTTCTCCTGGGCTCTGCATGATCTTCTTTTACCTCCTTCACAGTGTTCCACATAATGAAAGCGACATCACAGGGTGGCTTTTTGCCCCTTTCCACGTTACTTTCAAATTAATTAATGTCCTAAGCTTAGAATGTTTAGAAGGATTTTAATTTTTACTTGGCAATTTTAGTTTGCATACATCATTTTAATCTTTTTCTTGGGATGTATATTTTTAGAGCAGTGACCTTTTGGATGTATGATTCATGTTGATTTAATTTTTTCCAGCTGGTACATTTTCACTTATCTGATACAAATGCAATGAAACTGATACTTTTGCAATGAAACCAGCCATTACACACCTGTGCACTCATTTTAATTTTTTGTTGTTGTTGCTGTTGGCTATAAATAGATTTTCTTTTCTTCTATTTTCTATTTTTTCCTAAAAAGTATGTAATAACCTTTCAGGAAAAAAAGATCATAAATAAAAAGCCCAAGCACCTCTATACTACTAATGCCACCTGTCATAGACCAGGAACTATTCCAAATCAGATAATGCTATTTGATTAATCATGGCACTATTAAAAGTCAAACACACCTTTTATTTCTTATTGCAAGTAACTAAGTAGACTAAATATTTTGTGCATCCATCTGATTGCACTAAGCTCTGCAAAAATGTTTCTGTGATTCTTTGGGTGAACTACATGCAAGTGGTTATTAGGCCCATTCTCCAAAATCTTAATAAATATGTCCATCAGCAGCTGAGCACACAACCAAATCAATGTCATATAGCATGTTATTTGTCCACTAAGGAGCAGAGATGAGTTTTTATTGGGTTTCTTTCACAGGAGCTATGCAGTGTAGGACCAAAGAGGACTTTCATGCTTACACAGCTAGGTGTGTGTTCTTTCTGCATTCTTACTTTGTCATGAGAAAAATGTCACCTTACCATCTCCAACCCTGGGCCCCCCCATTGAAATTCATAGTTTGGCAATTTGATTGACCCTTAATCTTTGAAGGAAGGTCCAGCTTCACTTTCATATTACCTCTGTACTCAGAAAGACACCTCAATACCCATTCATTTTCTGCATAAGAGGGACAGTTATAAATAGTAGCCTGAAAAAGAAAAAAAAAAAAAAAAAAAAAAAAAAAAAAAAAAAAAAAAAAGCAAAAAAAAAAAAAGCTGTGCTAGGACTCTGAAAATTACGGCTTTGGCAAAAAAGAAAAAAACAATGTGGGGCCTTTTGGTTCACATACAAAGACAACACCAAACTTCACAATCATATAATATGCAAAATGTTAGGAGAGAAAAGCATTTGGAGAAGTTTTAAAACTCTGATCTCCGTTACCTTCTTGACGCAATCTGCAGCAAGTAGTAAAATGCATAAGGAAGCAGTGAGTCAATGTACCAGTCAAAAAAGGCACAGATATTGTTGATATAATCTTAGAAACTGGCACTTAAATGTGTTTTAACATTTCTGCTTGCAATTATATTAACAGTGTTCTATATACCAGATTTATTTTAATGTTCTCTTGAGTGCAATGTTCTCAATGGTTTGTGTTTCTCATAAGCCATTCCTCTCTGACATACTTAGGTTGTCTATTCCTTATGCTATGTGTTGTATAAATCCAAGAAGATTAAAGTACAGATGCCTATTTCAGGGATGAAAAATTGTGTATCTTTTTGGAGAACAATGGTATTTAATAGTTTTACTAGCTCATGGGGCTGAGTATAAATGTACAAAGAAGTGTTGATATTATTTTCTGTAAAATGCTATTAGGAGCTAGCTCTATAAATCAAAAAGTAATCTAGAAATGTTCTGTAACTAAAACCAAAATGATCAGTTGGCTGTTGTTTGGTAGGATGTTATTATTTGTTGTCATTTAAATTTTTATGAAAATGTTGCACAGACACTCAGCTTTTATGTGCCTTATCAGGATAATGTTAATTCTGGATGTTTTTAGTTACTTGTTTATAGCTAACTTCTATCACTAGCTACAGTACCAGAGAAAATATAGATGCATTCTTCTGGGGAGCAGAATCTGTCCCCTCTTATTTGAGTGACCACTCACATGCTATAGTGAGCTCCCAATACGAATAGATTGCTAACGATCTATGGTCTGAATTTTTCTGAAAAAATTATTCAGCAGATACTTACGAATAATGGTTATCCATGTAGGAAAAAGAATTAGTTTGCATACACTTACACAGGAAAAAACCCTACAATTACAAAAAGCTACTGGGCCAGATTCCCCTGTCATTTTTGCTTTTTGTCAGTGTTTATTTTTTCCACAGATTTTCTGCTCACATCCGTGGGATCACCTTCAAAGGGAACATATAACAGAAATGGCCTTAATTTTCAGCATAAAAAAAAGAGTTTGGGGAGAGAAAGAGACCATTAAGAGGACATTTGTTTTTCAGGTTTTTTAGTAGGAATAATGCTTCTGAACTTGACTTTGAGCTCACACTACTCTGCATCACTAAACCCCTTAATCTAATCAAGGTTCTCATATTAGTGCAAAATTAAAATCCCTTGGTTAGAAGGGATGTCCAGAGGCCAAATAGTCCAAAGAACTGTTCCATACAGGATCCAACTTCAAAGTTAGTCCAGGCTGTTATTAGACTGGGTCGAAATAGAAAATAACTTGGTGTCCACAGCCATGATTGTCCTCTGATATTTTAAAGTTATACAAAATATTACACACTCTTCCAAATGCCATTTAAAGCACAGAAGAGTGTTTATTTGAATGATTTAAAGTTTTACAGCTTGTTCTTATAATCTTTGTCAAGACTGCTTAATCATTGGCCCTTCTCATAGAGGAGAGATGATGTTTAATCTTGGTTCTCAACTTCAACACTTAAAAACCTCGAAGTTTGACTGCTGAATGTGAGCAAGAAGGCATCAGGATGGACAAGGCTAAACAGCTTACCAAGAGCATTGCCTAATAAGAGGGCTAGAAGCCTTAAATAAGTACTGGGACAATGTCTTGAACTCTTAACACTAAGCTTTCAGGTTTCATATTCTTTAAAAATCCTACAGACTTGTTAAGTATTCCACGAGTAAAAGGATAATTAAAATGTAGGGTGAAATAAAAATGAACAGAGATCTTCCACATGCAAATGTGGCATCATAATAGTAGTAGCAGCCTGACACTGGTGCTGATTAGAGCTCTATTTGGTGTATTAGTGAACTACAGCAGGACATCAGTTAAAATAAATTAATGATCATAACATGAGAATGAATGACCCAGAATAATAGTTGGTAAAAGAGCTAACAGGAAAAACTCTGCAATGTAACATTCTTAAAGTAGTAATACAGACACCAGATAGTTTATGTTTGCATTGATAAATTTATATCTCAGTTTATATACTTTTTACTAACTGAAAGAATTGATGCTTTGTGAATTATAAGACTATTCAAATTTCATAAATCAGCATCTCTGCCACAAAATCTAAGCTGGGAACTGAATTCTGCTAAGATGGATCATTCCAAATTAATTAATTGTTAACACTACAACAAATCAATTAACAGCTTAGGCCACAAAGGAATTATTGCCTTTCTAGCCACTTATGTGACTATTTGCTGCACACTGGGGAAAAGAGCTCTGCAGGCTCGTTGCAGATTCCCAGCACAGATGAACAGGAGGAGGTGAAAGAGTTTGACACTGAGTGCAAGGGAGCATTTTCCTCTCAGCAGTCCCTAAGAGGAAGGGTGATAATAGATAGGAGAGGTCCAGTTCTGCAGGTAGGCTTTCCTGAAGCAGCTGGAAGGCAAGAACAGTCTGGCCAGGCTTCTGGGAGGCTACAGCCACACCTTACTAGATGCTATTGCTTAATTGTAAGTTGATCATTAGCAATCTGGATGACTGGGATGGTAAGTGACAGCACTTAGCTCTTGAAGGAGAACATGAGGCTGGATTACGGTTTTGTTCACATGAAGTTTCAAAGGTTCTTTCAGCAGTATCAACGAGAGAGCAAAGCTGAGTTATGTGTCTCTAAATCTGGTGTTCAAAGGATACAAAATGTTTGTGTGTTTACAGCATGCAAAAAATACATGCTAATGGCAGATGAGTTTCCAGTGAGTAAAAATGAAATATCAGCATGTTTCTCTGCTGTGATTGAATGATGTGGTTCTGCTCAGGGGTTAGATCTGCTCAGTAAGGATCTTACAGCCATTAGGGGATCATCTCCCTTCCATGTTGAGATTGTTTAGGTACTGTAATTCTTGCACTGAAGTAAAATACATAAGGACAGGTCACAACTGAGGAAGAGAAATATGCCATTTCCTGTGTCTGGAGTAAATAGAGGAATTTATGCCTGGAAAGAGAAACATTTTTCGATTCTGTGTTCATAGGCAATCATATATTGCAGATCTTTTTTGTGGTCACATCAAAATAAAATCCCATAATAGGAAAAGTTTCAAATAGATTTGAAAAAGAGAGGCATTGAATTTTGTGTCCCGAGTTTTCAGTCCAATCTGGGGTCTCTGCCTTCTGTTTGCTACCAGCTTGCTGGAGAGTTCCTGTAATTCAGCTAAGCATGTTTAACATTGAATTACTAAAATTAACTGTATGAATAAACAGAAAATTAATGGAAAATGTGCCTAAGTCACAGTGGTCTTAACAATATTTTTAATAAACTAAAGTTCCCTTTGTTTTCTGTGGGTGGTGAGGAAGAAGTGTTCCTGTTCTCCTAAACCTTACAGCTTGGCTTCCCCCATCCAAGTACAAATACTCTGTGTGCCTTGCACCACCCAAAAGACCCATGAGGAGGAGTAGGGAAAGAATCATTCCACAGATCATTAGAAGAAGAATCAACTGGGGGTTGCTGAATAGAAATCAAAAGCCATCAGCCATAACTTGGGGACCTTCTGAGCTCCTTCTGAGCTATACTTTCTGAGGAAATATCACAATATGCTTGTGTGTTCTTTTGGTGCTATTAGCTACTGACACAGGATGTTGAAATAGATGGACCTTTGGTGTAAACTGATAGTCAAAAAAATTTCATTACCTCAACTGCACTAAATGGACAGTGATGAAGAGTGTGCAACTGGTGAATTACTAGAATTTACAAGAGTACCTGGTTCACAGCTGAAGTCTGTTGTGCCTTAACACACATATGGTCCACTGTGAAGATCCAGTATTCAGTTTTGACAGTATAAAAAGACTTGTATTAAACAAAAATCATTTTTTTTAAGGGTTCAACAAGTTGTTCAATTTTTCCCTCTAAATCTAGAAAACTAGCTGGTTTACCTGTAAGGATGTTTCTAAAGACTGATGTGCTTATTCCTTCCAAGCCCAGCATGTATTTCTCAAGAAGGACACTCTGGAGAAATACAATTTCTAAATATACTGCATGGCATTATCTTGTGTGACAGGTGGACAGAAAGTCAATTACCAAAATTGCTTACCTTCAAGATTTGAGAAGGGTTTTTTTTGTGTGTGTTTCATTAATGGAAGTGCCTTGAAGAGTTTTGAGGGATTTGATTTTTATAACAAAAGGCAAGTTAAAAACTTGTCACAAATTTGGAAAGGCAGCAGCATCAAGTCCAATGTCTCTGATTAATTCTATGAAGACACGACCTCCTGAACCTCTGTCTGAACTTCAGTTCCCAGAAGAAAAGCAAAGCCCCATGGCAAAATCTTCAAAAGAAATAAGCCTTGGGAAGAACATGGTTTGCTGAAAAACGTAAAAAACCCTGGGTTGAAGAGCAAAGCAACAGTGAAAGAGCTGTTTGTAAAGGCAAATGCTCTGTTCTTAGGTTCACACATTCTCAGTAGCACTCTCTGAGTGCCTAGACTTGCCAAAAGGCAGAAAGACAACACATTTTGAGACTTTGCTGCTTAGGAAGAGCAGTCTTACTATTTCATGCAGGTAGAGTTCCTGTGCATCAGCTGCACGTTGTCTGCCCAAAGAAACTGCAGGTCTGATCCTCTATTTTAAAACAAAAAACATTGAAGCAACTACAACTTGCACAGATGTGGTTTCTTGGTGAACCACAGCCAATTGCCAGTAATGGGATAGTAAGCAGAGAGCATGTAAGTGACAGTATCTCCCTTTATTACAGGTTATTGCAAAAATTGATGAAAAGATCCCTCAATTGTGTTTTAAGTGCTCAACTCTTCCCTGTTGAGCACTTCCCAAACTTCATTTTCTTAAGAAAACCTCTGCTAAACCTCACAGAAAAATGACAAGATGCTGTTTAGTGCTTAAAGGTTTCTTTCACTTACTGGGATCCCTGCTTTCTGGCAATAACTCTGGAAACACTCTGTTGTCACGGCTAATGAACAAAGGAATGTTTGCTTAGACCCTGGGTATGTTTTCATTGCAGTTGTATAACACTAAGTAGTCCCTTTCATGTGCAGGACCAAGATTTTACAATTTAGTTCCTTTCTTAGTCTGATAACCATCTCTAACTGAGAAAACAACAGTATTACACTTTATTCAGTCTTTATCCCAGATCCTGGCAGAATGTTTACCCAGGCACTTACCATAAAATTAAGGCTAGCAGAATCCATATAATTTAAACTTCACTCTTCTCAGCCTATGACAGCAATTATGTCTGCCAAAAACTTGAATCTTAGAAGTGTGTATATTCTACCAGTTCTCCTTAATAGACTGTACATTTCATCATCACCTCAATATAATTTCGGAGACTGCAGACATCACAAGAAACTTTAGCACATCATTATATCTCTTCTCACTCCATTAAAAGAGTAGAGAAAGGATCTGGATATCTGAAACCTGGTTTCTAAGTAGAAATGTCTACGCTTCAAAAATATATTCTACCATTGCAATTTATTTTTTTATGAAAGTAAGGGTCACAAAGTAATAAAAGGAGATCCAATAAAATGGATTTAAGTACTGCATCTGAGTTCAACACACTTGGATGATTCCCCATGGAACATGTTATGTTTTTTGTCCCATGTGAAAGGAAGCCAAAGCTAATTATAGACCATAGTACTGGGCAAGCAAATAAATCAGGCTTTGCACTGCTGAAATCTCACATCTGCAAATTAACAGCTATGGGCCTGCTAGTGTAGGCTCTTCTGTTACAACAAATGGTACCAAATGTAAGTGGAATTGCTTATGTTAGGAGAAGATGTCATCCAGAAGAAAACGTCCACCTCACAAGAATTCAGAGCCATGGGCTAAATCACCATGCATAAAAGAGTGCATTATAAGGAGTGCATTAGCTCAGTGTACAACACTTTGCAAAATCCCACATGGTGTCTGTGTAAAACTTCTGCATACAGCATGATTTCAGCACGGGAAATAGAATCTCAAACACTGAGGTTGACATACTATTATATCCTTTACAGGATATGTGTAGTATAACGTGCATTCAATAATCTGTATACATAGGGATCACACAAAATATTTAAGTATGCACACAATTATGTGTCTGTGTATAAGAGAGAGAGAAACAAAGACAGTGGGAAAAAAAATGCAAATAGTCCTCCAAACAGAAACTTCCCCAGAAGATAACACCAAAAATTCCTATGTGACTGACATTGTTATAAAAGCCTATACACCCAAGAACCTGTAGCACAGTCACCGTTGTATGGGCAAGACAAATTGATTAGCAGATTATTTGAACATTCAAATTGAAAGATTAGTTTAAGCATTGGCCACAGCTTGCATGGTTCATCCACTTGGAAAAATAATGGTGTCTACATTTTTTTCTGTGTGTTAGCAGTAAGCGTTTCAGGAAAAAGTGGAAAAACACTGCAACATCAAAAAACATCCAGATTGGTGTGGAGACTGGTTTTCAGGCTAACTACTGTATGTATATATTTTATATTTATATATATTTATTTATATACATTTAATGTTCATTGCAGGACTTTGGTGTAAGGCTCATTTTCCCAAATTTAAAAGGCAGGTAATATTTACTGGCTGCTAAATTCACTTGGCTGTTTGTAAGAACCAATCAATAATGGCAACATCACCCTCTGAACATGTAAAATCTTCTATAATGTCACCAACACTCTTATTGCAGGGAGGAAAAGGTACCAACTGAAAAGAAAATTGCTCCAGTTAGTTTTTCTCTCCCCACTATGAAGAACTGGAGCTCAAATATAATATAATATAATATAATATAATATAATATAATATAATATAATACAATATAATATCTCCCTATTTTTTTCTTCAGCTTTGTTTCTGCCTACTTGACTTTATCTCTTGAGAGTACGTAGGGTGGCACCATAACTTGGAGAGATGATTCTCATTACAAGACATTGAAGGATTACTTCAGCTTTTTTCAAACTAATGCATTTTGCCTCAAGTCAAAAGGACAAAACTCAACCACCCCACCCTGCCACTTGCCATCACACTCAGGTGCTCCATCCCATTGATTTTCATAGCTAAATATCTTTCTAGTTTGGTTGGGTTTTGGTTACTCTACACGTTGCACTTGACTGCAGCACGGGGTAGCTTTCTCTAGCAGCATAGCTCCTAGTTTAGTAGAGCTCAGCTGCTAAATCCATATGCAGGTTTATCAATAGAATTTGTAAAACACCTGCAGTTTCAATTTCATCAGTTGCTTTATCTGTATTAGGTAACATTCAAGCCAGCTAAGATAGCAAGTGGAGGATGCACTGAACTGTGTAAGGGCTCACGTGATGTAGGAGTGACTTTCAGGGCTCACCTTGCAACTTTGCTGTGCTAAATCCAGTAAAGCCACTCATTAAGCCTCAGATGAAAAACAGAACTCAATACCTGAAGAGCGTTTTCTTGTAAAGATTAATACAGTGGTAGACAACTAGAAAGAATTAGAAAAAACCTCAGTGATTCCTATGCTTTTCCCTTTTGTGGATCATTTAGCTTTGCAGCTAAAACCAGTAGTGCAGAATTAGGCCACCACTGACATCTTTAAATATCTCAAATGCATGGATCAGCAAATATGAAAGCCACTGCCTTCTATTCCACTGAATCCAGTTCGCTTAAGATTGTACAACAAACATTGGATTGCTGGAGATTTTCCTCTTTCTTTGAATAAGACAAAGGCTGACTGGATTGTCAGGAAAAACAGGAAAAAAAAATCCAGGAACTTTCAAAAGGACCTTCTCCCAGCAGCTGGCCACAGAAATGAGAACAAGACATTTGAAGGAAATAGATTGGGTTTGGCAGAATCCCACTGAATTTCAAGGATCCCTTGGTGATTTTGGAGAGAAAATGAGACACAAAAACTACGTAGTACTAGAGCAAATCCCATTAGCTCTGTAGCAGGTACTCCTGTGCAGCAAGACACCAGCATCTGCCAGTGCTGCCACTGCTCAAAAGACAGCATGAAGTCAACTGTGTTTCGTATTAGCAGAGCCTGAGTTTCCCGAGATGATTTGGAAATGCAGTTGGCATATTTATTTGAATTATGAGGTAAATGACTGTGTGTTTAGTAAGAAAAACAACAACAAACAAACAGAAGAAACCTAAGAGAAAAAGAGGCAACAAGCTTGTCTGAGAACAACACTGAATAATCCATTTAGCAGTTTACTGCAAATGGGTCTCACATCTTTGGCAAAAAGATTTTTTATTAAACATTTCAACTTTGAAACACTGCATAAAAAGATCAGCATGCAATTACTACTTCATCTTGATCTGTTTTCCATTATCCTTCTACAGGAAAACAAAATGTTTTGATACAAGACAACATGCAGTTCCCAGCTGTATTTTGTCATGAAACAGCTTTCATAGATTACAGCTCTACTATCAAGAAAAGATTCTCGGCAGCTGGGTAAATAAATTCTGTTTTGTTGATGCTGCCTGTTAATTTTGCATCTAAAGCTTGCCAACATTATAGAACTATAAAGCTTCAGAAAATGCCATTGGTGGGAAGACCAGTTGCTACACTATGGATAATTCATAAGCAACAGATTAAAAGGATCATGCTGGTATGAAGTATTCCACATCTGTTCTTGAAATATGGAGACTGATGATTAAGTAGGCAGGTAGTAGGCATTCAGGTACTTAGATATACATTTTAGAATAAATGTATATATGGGATTACTGACAGGTAGCAAGTAGTTTTAAATTATTTTTTTCTAAATAATATGTTTTAGTCTCAGGAAAGTGAGGCTCATCATCAGCCACTGTCACTTTAAAGGTACAAGAACTGAAAATAAGAAAGAAATTTGAAATGGTGATGAAAGCTCACATTACAAATGGACTTCTAGATATGGCCTTTGGTTTTAAAATGCTGTTTTCAAGTATTAATCTTTGCTTGAAAGCCTTCAGTGCATTGGCTTTGTACCTAGAAATGTTTGTATGCGCCTCAGACATTTAGAAGTTATCTAAATACTTATATATCTAATACTTTATGCATGGCATAAAGTATTGCTGGCAAGGGAGACCAGTGTTAGTGCTGACTGAATTTTCTTCAGAAATGGAAACAGAGCAGCTGTTAACATGATTCCACAGCGTTGAAGCTGAACTGCTCTCCTTCCCACTTCCCCCAACAGCCTGAGCAGAGCTGTGCAGCTGAAAATGCACTTGGCATCAGCTAATCCGAATCTATGCATGCATGAAAATGCACTAAGAGAAGGCACCATCCCTTTCCTGAAGAGCCACCAAATCATTGGGGTTGGAAAAGACCTCTAAGATCATGGAGTCCAGATGTCCACCCTGCAACCCCTAACCACTAAACCCTCCACTGCAGCTCTTCACCTACCCATCTCTGGAGCACCTCCAGGGATGGTGCCCCCACCACCTCCCTGGGCAGCCTGTTCCAATGCTTCACCACTCTTTCTTTGAAGAACTTTTTCCTAATATCTAACATGAACCTCCCCTGGTGGAGCTGTACCCCATTTCCTCTTATCCTATCACTGGTCACAAGAGAGAAGAGGCAGTGTTTGTCTCACTACCACCTCCTTTGATGTAGTTGTAGAGAGCAATGAGGTCTCCCTCAGCCTCCTCCAAGCTGGGCAGCCCCAGTCCCCTCAGCTTCTCCTCCAGACCCCTAATCACCTTGGCTGCCCTTCTCTGCACCCTCTCCAGCACCCTGATGTCCTTCTCATACTGCAGTACCCACAGCTGCACACAGTGCTCAAGGTGTGGCCTCACTGAGGCAGAGCACAGGGGCAGGATCACCTCCCTGGTCCTGCTGGGCATCCTGTTCCTGATGCAGGCCAGGATGGAGCTGGCCCTCTTGGCCACCCGGGCACACTGCTGGCTGATGTTCAGCTGGCTGTCCATCAACACCCCCAGGTCCCTCTCTGATGGGCAGCTCTCCAGCCACTCCTCCCCAAGCCTGTAGCCCTGCTGGGGGTTGTTGTGGCTGAAGTGCAGGACCTGACAAATTTACTGAGGGTGCACTCTATCCCCTTATCCAAATCATCAATAAAAATGTTGAACAGGAGTGGTCCTGACACTGAGCCCTGGGCAACACCACTTGTGACCGGCCACCAGATGGATTTAACTCCCCTTGGAGCAGCTCTTTGGACCCAGCCTTCCAACCATTTTTTTTTTTTTTATTCAGCAGAGCACATGAATTTCCAAGCCACACAGAGTACACAGTTAAAAATACTCTGAGACAAGGAGCTCAGCTCAGCCCCTTCTACCTGCTCTGTGCTGTTTTCCTCTCCACCATGTGCAGCCCAGCTCCCTTCTGCACTGAGATGCTGCTTCTATCTCCTTTTGTGCCTCCTGCCCTCCACCAGAACCTCTCTTGAGAAAGGTTTGGCACTAAGACCCTCTCCCACCCTCCATGAATTTCTGGCACATCCATTAACTTTCATTTGCAATTTTCCTCTAACGAAACAGGCTGAAGAGCCCTAGCACAGAGAAGCTGGTGTAGGGCAGCTTTTGATAATCCCCTCACCAATGACTAACCAATTTGAAAAAGGAATAGTGAAGGGAAGATTGAAGCACAGATTCGGTCTGATTTGCTCTTAAACCGATGCTGAGTAATCTTAGCAGCTGCAAAATTTCAAATCAGTTACAGGGACTATAAACTAAGTCAAAGACGGAAGGAAGGAAACATGGAGAAGAAGAAAAGATGAATTGTTAAGCTTCTTTTGCAAATACGGGCTTAGATTTAATGTTCCAGATTGCTAACTTTGATTACTTGATTCCAAGTGCTGGGGTTAATCAAATCTTTCCCTTAACAAGTCTGAATGAAATGTTCTTTCCATAACCCTTGCAGAGATGACACAAAAGTACACCACAATATTAATAGTAGAGAAATTCAATATAGTCCTTAATCCAGAACAAAAATATCATAAAGTAGCATGGTCTCCATAGAAACTACACAAAATCTGAAGCTTGTATTTTGCAGGTCCCTCTGGAGTTGCCACTGTAGAGCTGAGCCCACAGTCCCTGACATGACCAGTGGACATGTGTTGGTTGGCCTAGAAAGGAGAAAAGCATATGTGCACTCCCTTAACATTGCTGCCTTTTAAAGGTGAGGTTGAGTACAGTGTACCTGAAGCTAAGGCAAGCAGGGCTCCCATCTAGCACATGTTCAGTGATCTACCCATTTATATGCTAAATAGAAAATAGGAAATGTCCAACTAGATGCTCCAGGCATCTATTTATTTCTTTGGAAGCGGGTCTGATGTAGCTATATATACATTGTAATAAATACACACCTCCTATGCATAAAATGTGCAATTCAACAGCTTCTTTACTAAAAAAACCCACAAAGGGCAGCTGTTGGCAAGTGCTTTTATCAAACACTTGTTCTTTACATCCTCCTGCTTCTTGTGCAGTAGTACCTCTGAGAGGTACAAACTTTTACTTACGATGTCTGGATTTTCTGTGGTTAAGGACACGTTACTGAAAATCAGAGAAACTGAAAATTGCAACACCGTTGAATTTTTGCATGTCTTTTCGTCACCAGCCCATCTCCTGCACCTTATCTCTACACAGAGAAAAGAGGAAGAATAATTCCCTCTCTCAACAATGTAGCAGAATGGATAATTCCCTTGAAGACTAAGAAGCCCTCAGATACTGTAGCAGTTAGGTTCTTATGGGTATGCTGATAGACCAAACCAATACATTCAAAAGGTACAAAAATAGATCATATGGTCAATTATAAATTCAAAACATTAAGCAATAGAGACAGTGTGCTCCCAATGGGTCTTAGTTTCTCTGCACTTACTCAAATGAAGTAATCATACATCTTTACTTGCTGATGCTATGTGCACTGCAAAGTTCCATCTTCATTAAGATAATGGTAGCAAAATCCAACCTGGCAGCTCTATTTTCCTTTAAATTTTCTGGCCCTCATGTAACTAGAATAGCAACGAAAATTAAAAGGAGCCAATGGAGGAATACAGGCATAAAGAGCAGGAGCAGACATTATTATTGTCAGTGAGAATTAGTCAGTCAATCTTTCTGACCGCAAAAGCAATTTAATTTGGCCTTTTATTGCATCCATTTTCTCTGATTAGATTTAATGATGTCAGACTTCTTGTCCCTTGGGGCTGGAAGGCTGCAGGACATTGTCCAAGCCTTTAACCCAAGGCCCTGCATTTGCCTGTACGGTGACCTTGCAGGTGGAAGCAGCTGGAGCCCTGACACTTTTCAGAAATGCAGGTGATAATCTGACAAACGTTATTCCTCTCTCTATGAAATGTGCCATAACATTAAAGGTCTGAGTTACTGCTCAGCACTTAACAGCTGCTGGCTTTTCCTGACAGCATTAACAGAATATTAGACCTAGAGATATTTCAAGAGAGAGGGATGTTTAAAGAAATTGCAGGTCTGCAAGGTTTCTATCAAAGGTGTTTATCCAAGCAGAGCTCACATCTGCAAGACTTTAAAAGAAGAATTCATCTATATACAAAAGGTACCAGTAGCTTGAGCTGTTTGCACTGAAAACAACTCCACTTGACTGAAAAGGTTTGCATTTTCTGACTCCCCTTACAGGAAGCCTAATCTGCTGTCACCAACACACACAAGCTTTGTCTGTTTGAAAAATTCATTGTCTGTTATTATGACTAAGCACAACACCGAGACAGCTGTGTCTCCTTCCTGTGTGTTCCACTTCTATTCCTTAAAATCACATCTAGTACAATTAACAACAACAATGACAAAAGGCACATTAAAAAATAAAGCTTAAAATAACTTCTAAAAAGAAAGGAGACATTTTTCTTTTTCCTTCTTTTCCTTTTTGGTGATCTACCTCCATCTGCTGTTCTCACGTCTAGTGCTCAGAAATAAATAAACCACTCCAGGGTACATGTATGCTTCACAAAATGCTATAAAAATTAAGTCAACATTAATTTATTCATCGTAATCACCCCCTTCTTTTTGCCCCACTTTTGAAGTGTGTTCCTTCAACACATATGCTTACTCTTGTACACATTCAGTGTACCTAATTCAAGTTCCCAGGTAATATCCCCAAGAACAAGAAACTACTAAGTGAAGCTTGCA
Organism: Florisuga fusca; assembly: GCA_038090715.1. Classification (NCBI taxonomy): domain Eukaryota; kingdom Metazoa; phylum Chordata; class Aves; order Apodiformes; family Trochilidae; genus Florisuga; species Florisuga fusca. The sequence continues at coordinate 10,793,442 of JAAWXA010000025.1, read as the reverse complement.
TACCTCCTTAACCTAGGAGCATCTTCTTTACCTACTTACAAATCAGGATCAAGCTGTAAGAGTGAGATGATGAATCTGATGACTCCATGGATTTCTACCTGATCTCCACCATGACAGCACATTCTCTGGGCACTACCAAATATGATGTATTAAAAATGCATTATTACCAACTTAGCCACTCTCTTCTAGGAATATGTTAGGAAACCACTGAATATAATTCCAGTAATAGAAGAACTATTTTTTTTTCATATTATTAGCATTTCTACAGGAATGAATACCAAAAAAAAAGGTCAAAGTAAATTTTAAGCTGATGCTGCAGTCTGATAGCTCTTCCTTCTTGTGTTCCCAGATGTTTTTAAAAACATGTTTTTTTTGTAATCCATTGAGATATAATGCATGTAGTGGGGACCAACCTGCTGAGTTAATCACTACTGAGTTTCTTTTAAGAAAAATAAACAAGAACTGTATATTTCTATTCTGAATTTTTTTTCCATATAACTGGTGTTAATAAATATTTAAATTCTGTCACCTAATTAAAGACTAAATCAGTACAAATGCAAAAGGAAAGCAGAAAAAGACACATCAGCATCCTCAGTTTTGGTATTTCCTGACTCTTACCTGCTTAGCTGTTCAAACTGAGCGTTAGTTTAATTACTTTTTTCTTGGAAGAAAACAAAATCTGATGGCCAAGAAAGACACCTAAATTTTTATTTCCAGAAGAGACTAAGAGGTACAGAAAGATGCTTTTAGAAGAAGCAACACAAGTACTTCAGCTTTTGCAGGAGCAGCTGTGGGAAAATCCAGAGATACAGGCAGAGGACTGCCAATACAAATTAAGTTAATTAGGGTGAGTTGTCAAAGCCTTCCCAGCTTTAGAAGGGAAGACTGGCAATATCATGGTTTGAACAGATTAATCTCTAATACAGTATGACATTTACTCAGAATAATATAGGTGAGGAGAACAAAAGGCTGAAGCACCATTTTGTGTTCCTCTGGTGTTGTGGGTGATTGTTTTTGCAGTTACTTCAGGGCTGGTTTGGGAACCTTTGGGCTTCCAAGTGACTGAAGTGATACAGAACACACTGTGGGCTACAAACTCACCCGGGAACCCACACAGCTTTTTCTCTACTTAGACTGTGCTGAATGTGTTCCTAACACCTGAGACAGCAAGGCTCAAGCCCAACTCAGACATGTCTATACTGGATAACTTGCAGTGAAGGCATCTGAATTCCCTGGAACATCCAACCCTAAAGGCAGAAAGTTGATTATATTTCTGGTTTTATTTCCAGACAAGTAAAAAAACCCCAACAGTATAGTGGGAGAATTGTCAGAGCCCTGAAGAATACAGCACAGTGTAATATGTTATTTCATATGAACCGGGAGGAAAAAAGTGAGAAGAGTAATTTTTTTTATGTCTGTGGTTAAAAATGAGAAGTAGGGTGACTCACAGGTAGAAGCTCTCCTTGTTGTTTAAAACTGAAGATATGACTTGACTTGTTGATTGTGTTGCTCTGTTTAATCAGTATGTATGCAAAATCCAAACAAGATCCAGATGCACTCCTGGCTAGGTGACCGGTTGCCACTGGTGTCAAGAATGGGAACTGTCATTTATGAGCTGAGACCCGTGCAATCCACACCAAAAATCACTTTCTACAGTACATCACTTGGGCAATAAGTCTCCTTTCAAATAAAACTTTTGACTTTGGGAAGAAATACCAAAGTGGAATACCATTTTTCTCCAGTAAGGGGTTTTGTATATTTTGACTCACAATGATCTAGAGTATACGGTGGTAGAAGTTTCAATCTGTGTGTAATTAGTTCAGAGGAAATACTGAATCAATTCTTACAAACTCTAGCCACAGGAATATAGTAAACCACTTCTGGAAGCTCTTTATACACTTCTGGGCTGGCCATCTGAAAACCTCATCATATCTGACTGCTTTCTGAATGCAATGTTGGTTTTGCATTTTGGAATTACACTGCATGGTGATGCTTGCTTTGAGAAGGTTTATATTTAAGTTTCAGGGCATGGTAAAGATGGTCAGCAGAATTAAATGTTACCTCTAATTTTATTTTAGTCAGATCAGTATCATTGCTGGGATTATTTGTAGTGTTTTTCTAAATACTTGATATCTAAAATTTAGATATATATTTTCTAAATACTATATCTCTATCTATACTTGATAGAGAAAGAGCAACTTCACCATCAACAATGTATTTCCTTGTCCAGTTCATACTTGTGATATATTTACCAGTTATTAATTAAAAAGAAGATGTTAATGCTTATTTTCATGTCATAAAATCTACTTTTTGTCCTTAATAACCCTCGATATTTGTTTTTTTAAGGAAGGCTGTTAAAAAAACTTCATATTTATACTCAGAGCCCTACATTCACAGACACAAATCTTTTTCACCTCAATGGGTCTCGATGGAGTCTTTGCCTGAGGTAAGACTAGAAGATGCAGACCTGATGTTCATGCATTTTGACAAAAACATCTTCACAAATTTTGAGTTCTTAAGTACTGACAATACTGATGGCTTTTTTTTTCCTCCATATCCTACCAACTTAGTGCATTGAATACTTAATCATACAGGTGATATGAAGCCCTGTTTCACAAAAATAATGTAATAACCAAAAGCAAATCTTCTTTCTTTTCTATACTGTATGCAAGGCTGGAAAATTGATCTACATTAATAAGGTGTTTTTTAAAAATCCCATGTACATAAGTGGCAATGTAAAATAATCTAGAATAAAGAGGGTATTAAAAAAAAAATAAATTAATTTTGAAATGTTTTGCTGCCACCTTCTGGAATTTAATAAAAATGCACATCTCAGTTTGCAACATGGACATAATTTAGCCCTTAGCAGCAATTGCTAACATTATTCCAGAGAAAGTATACATACGTTTCCTCTTTATTACTTTTAAAATTCTAAACAATTATGTCCAGTTTCAGCTTCCACAGAGAGATGGAACTGCACAGATTCAAATTTGTGAATAAAATAAAGGAGAAAAAAAAGTGCATCAAGATTGACTCCCAACAAATGAATAATCAGAAGATCAAGCAAAGTTATAGGTAGACAAAGCAAGAATCCACTCACAGGTGATACAGAAATATAAATCATTCACAGTTAATTGTTAGTTTAAATCCAAGATTACTTGTTAGGACTCATGGCCTCTTTCCCCCCAGGTATGTTTTGGCCTTTGAGTAACTGCACTGCTTTTAAAATGTAACTCTACATGAATAAGCAAGAGACAAGTCATAAAGCTTTGTCCTATATATAGCCTTTCCCAGTTCCTGTCAGAGATATTTTCTCCTGCACACGTGAAAATGTAATGTGTTTTGGGGAAGATTAAGATATGCAAATGTAACACCAGTACAGCAAGCATGTCAGAACGCGTTTATTATCACTAAGATAACTGGAAAACTAGTCCTATTTTGGAAAAGAAGCCATCAGAATCATTTAACTGCAGAAGGACTGGAAATGTTCATATCTTGATGTGGTCCCAAAGTCAACAGTTTGCTTTTGGTGGACAAGGTCAATATTCTGAGTGCATCCCAGGGTTTATTTGCCTCCATCACTGCTCATAGGGTGGACAGATGACCTCCAGGACAGGCAGCTCTGCAGGAAAAGAATAATCAGAGTACTGGTAGGTGGAAGTAGAAGGTGCTTCACTCCTACACCACCATCATGCCTTCGTTTCTAAAATTTAATTTAAATTAATGCAGAAGTGATGAGACTTTTTTTTTTTTTCTTTCCCCCAGAAAGAACTAAAATGAGTTTGTCTCTTACAGCAAGTGTTGTCTATGTCAGCAGTTAAGCTTTAAAGTGGGAAGTTTTGGATGATTACCTGACTGTGTGTGAGGTGGATGAGCCTGTGTCAGCCCTGCCTTCTGCTGCAATGTTCCCAGCGTCACTACAGGCTGGGCACAGAGTGGCTGGAGAGCAGCCAGACAGAGAGGGACCTGGGGGTTTGGATTGACAGGAAGCTGAACATGAGCCAGCAGTGTGCCCAGGTGGCCAAGAAGGCCAATGGCATCATCGCCTGTATCAGGAACAGCGTGGCCAGCAGGTCCAGGGAAGTGATTCTGCCCCTGTACTCAGCGCTGGTGAGGCCACACCTCGAGTACTGTGTCCAGTTCTGGGCCCCTCAGCTCAGGAAGGATGAGGTCTCCCCTGAGCCTCCTCTTCTAGGATCTGTGCTCGAGTCCCTTCACCAGCCTGGTTGCCCTCCTTTGGACCTGCTCCAGCACCTCAATCTCCTTCCTGACCTGAGGGGCCCAGAACTGGACATTTAGGTCCTGGAACAGGTCCAAAGGAGGGCAACCAGGCTGGTGAAGGGACTGGAGCACAGATCCTATGAGGAGAGGCTGAGGGAGCTGGGGCTGTTCAGCCTGGAGAAGAGGAGGCTCAGGGGAGACCTCATCACTCTCTACAACTCCCTGAAAGGAGGTTGAAGCCAGGGGGGGGTTGGTCTCCTTTCCCAGGCAACTATCAGCAAGACAAGAGGACACGGTCTTAAGTTGTGCCAGGGGAGGTTTAGGTTGGATATTAGAAAGAATTTCTTTACAGAAAGGGTGATCAGGCATTGGAATGGGCTGCCCAGGGAAGTAGTGGATTCTCCGTCCCTGGAGATATTTAAAAAGAGACTGGATATGGCACTCAGTGCCATGGGCTGGGAACTGCAGCGGTAATGGATCAAGGGTTGGACTTGATGATCTCTGAGGTCCCTTCCAACCCAGCTGATTCTATGATTCTATGATTTCTGACTACATCTATGTACAGATACACACATACACACCGTGGGGGAACAGGTAGGTTCGGCTGGCTTCTAGGAAGCAGAGGAGAAAGATGCCTTTAACTCAGGTTGCTCAGGGGAGACAGGAGGCCCCGATTTTGACAGCAACGCGCCTGTCCCCTGCTGTTCTCTCACGGCTGTGCCCGCGGCTGCGGACAAACAGCGGAACCCGCAGCTCGGTGGCGGCTCAGCGCCGTAACACTCGGGGTCAGGGCTCAATGACCGCCGGTGACCCAGGATCCGGCACCCACAGCCCGGCCCCAGCCCCCTTCACCCCCCGCCCTTTATCCGGTCGGCGCTGCGCGCTGCCGTTGCCAGNCGCCTGCTCACGGACGAACCGAGGCCGCGGCTCCCAGCGTTCCCCGCCCGCGGCCTCGGTTCGTCCGTGAGCAGGCGCCGGCGGCCACAGCGCTTTGCTGGGGAGCGCAACGCTTTCAGCCTGAAAGCCGGGAAGGACGTTTCCTTCTGTGTAGGCGCTGGAAGCTGCTCCCCATCCACAACCTGGGAAAAGGGCGCTCTAGGATGTGAGCAGCCTGAGGTCTTTGTCCTGGATAGTCCTGCGAACGTGGCTGTGGCCACAGGAGCAGCGGTGGCCAAGGGCAGGTGACTGGGGATGAGCAGTGAGCCCCTCACCAGACAGCCCCTGGGTTGTGGCTCGGGGCCTTCCAGCCTGGGGAGACCGCTGCATTTTGTAGTGTGTTTTTACTCCAAAACTAAGGCCGGTTGCTCACAGAGCCTGTGTAAACATGGCGTGTCGAAGGCCTCCTGCGGCAGAGAGTCCAAAGTATCGGTGGTGGCTTTGGTGAAGTCCCTCCATTGTTCAGGCAGGACCTGTCACCTGCTTCAGGTCCTGGGGACGGCACAGTGGGTGGGGAGGCAGCCCCTGCCCAGCTCCTCTGTCCCTGTGTCCTGCGTCAATCTGTGGGACTTTGTGTTACACTCTCGGTTACCAAAACACACAGAAGTGTCACACAGTGATACAAGGGCATTGCCAAAAATGAAAGAGGGATCTGAAAGATTTTTCTTACAAAGAAGAAGGTTAACATATGGGGTTGTTTGGGTTTATTTTCCTACAAAATAATTGAAATAATGATGGTGGGATGAAAGGACTGTATTTTACTTGCCTTTCACCATAATGTTGAGTTAAACATGTTAACATCTGGTGCTCAGTTTTACTTACGTATGTCTGGGAGGGGGGAATTAGTGCTGAACATGAAGAAATGAATCTTCCCTTATGTGTGAAAGTTATTTGTGAAACCATTTCAGGACAATCTAGCAGAAGCAGTTGCTGCTCATGCATCAAGAGAGCAAACAGCTGAATATTCAGATGACTTTGAGAGTGATGAAGATGGCATATTAAATGGTAAGAGAGAACAGAATGTTTTTCCTTGTGTTTATTCCCTTTCTTAAGTCAGTACTAGATCACAGAGAATCTTTGTGAGCCTGTGTGGTGAAGTGTTCCGAGATTTCCTATTTTAACAACTTTTAAGTCAATGTTCCTCTTTCAAGATAGGAGCAGAATTCCCAGTGAATTCAATGATGGTGCCAAACTGCTAGACCAGGTGCAGTCTCTACTGCTTCTTGCAGTTCTACTCCTGAGCCATATTGTTTACACCTGGATGAGACATTAGTGCACAGTGCTGTGAATGAAAGTGGACAAGGACAGAAAGCAAGCCACATTTTTGTCCTGCTGTTTTCCCAAACTAATGAATTGAGGGAACAAGAGCTATAGGACACAAGCATACTTGCCTGGCAATGTAGACAGACCAGGAATATCAGGCTGTTTTTCCTGGACCAAGATGTATTTGATGCTTGGTAATATTTATGTTTAGTCTAATGGAACTGGGCCAAATAGCTCGTCTTTCTCCTAAAATGGTTCTGCATGTTAAGGGAAATAATAATCTTAAATATTATAAATAATATTTAAAGGATTAACTAGGTGTCCAGTTTTTCGTTCATGTCTGCTTTTTCATTCAAGTTTGTGGGATGCTTTGATTTCCCTTTGCTGACAAGATTTAGGAAGAGTCTCATACTTTAAATATGTTATTCAACTATTGTGACATTTTTGACAACTTCCTTAAGCGTTTGAACTTTGCAATAAAGTGAATTAGAAATATAAAAATATTTTTGTTAAATGTGAACCTTAGCACTGGAGCAGATATTTCCTCTGGGTGTCTTCTAATAGATCTCAGATGGTATGAAACTGAATAGGAGAGGATTCTGATAACCTAACATGCCTAGCATTATTGTGTCTGGCTTTCTTTCACTTCTTACTGCTTTGGAGACAAAGTATTTTAGAAAGGAATTAAATTGTGTGAAAGATAAAAACTTAACAGTGAATACTGGTATTTCTTCTCATTGTTACCATGAGAACAGATGACAGGAAAGGAAGTAGAATAAGGACTTGGTTTGGTGGTTTTGCAGGATCAGAGGTCCAGAAAGAGAAACACTAAGTTTTAAGTCAGGAGACTGTTATATTAAAATACTTTAAAATTATAGAAGACTTTTTTCCACTTGTCTCAAATATAACTTGATAATGTGCTGTTTTCAGGTACTGAGGAAGAACTTAATGAAAGTAATTCATGTGCTGGAAGCACTATAAAATCCATCGTGGTTGAGAATCCTCTCTCAGATGATGATACTTCACAAAAAATAGCAGATTTGGAAGATGAAGCTGCTGATGACTTGACTTTACCATTTCATGAAAAGAAGCAAATGCTTTTAGACAGTGAAATAGTACAGGGTGACAGGAAAGAAGAATGTTTGGAAAGTCAAAATGAGGGTGATGACAGAAAAAATAATCAAGAGTGTCCAGCTGCTGAAGAAGTACCATACGATAAAAGTGACCAGTATAAGAACTTGTCAATTTATGAATCTAAGAAAAAAACAAATCAAGAAGTAAACAAACCAATACCAGAGCCACAGGTGCCCAGAACAAGAAATGCTTCAGCATCAGGTGAAAAGAGCATTTGAATGTTTTTGTAGCTATTGGCTTAGTGATATTACAGTATTTTAAAGTGTTGTGTTTTGGGTTATTACCTGTTTTAAGTACCAGCTGCTTTGGCTTGCAGGGAATTTATTCATTACTCTTCTAAAAACATGTATTTTGATAACCTTCAGCCAGGGGTAAACTGAGCCAGTGTGGGCCAAGTAGGAGGAGGTTCCTGTTTGCCTTTTCCTTTCAGGAGATGAAAAGCAGCTGTTTGGGTACTTAAAAGTCTGGCTCTCCAACAGTGCCTGTCCATGGAAGGTGTGTGAGAGCTGCAGAGTTGCCTCCTCAGTGTGTAGGTAGCACAGAAATCCATATTCACACACAGTGTCCACTGCGTCCACACTCCCTGTAATGGAAGGTACTTGTGGTGGGATCCCTTCTCTCTGACCAGTGAAGCTGGACTGCAGTGTTTGCAAACATGAGGTCATGGTGCTGAGACGTCATGATGGTGTAACAATGTCTGAGCTGTAACCAAAACATTTATGATTTGATAGAGTTGCCATCCCTGCAAAGTTTAAATTTCAAATGATCTCTTACTTTGAAGATACTGAACCACTTTGGGTGTGTACTCAAACTCATAAAACCTGCAAACTTTAACGTTTCATTTTAAGAATTGCTAGTTCATTTTTAATACCACTGTGTAGGACTTGGAATTCTGCTGATTGGCTATATGTGCTTTTACAAATTTTGAATGTCAAGACATATTTTATCTGCATCCTAATATGAGAAGAATTCGTTCTGGTTGATGTTGAGAGAAATTTATGACAGCTCATTACCTCTGATGGAAGATTATGACAATAAATTTGGTAGAGTGTAGTTAGTAATATCAACTCCTTTTTTTCTTTCCACATGATGGCACCAGAGTGCCAGATACTTGGATGTGCAGCTGGGCACTGCAGGTGCCTGTCTTCCACTGTCAATAAGCCTGTGTAGTATTAGACTTGCAGAAAAAAGTTGAAGTAAGCCTTTTCTTTATGTGAATCTAAGTAGTACAGTGATACTTACATCCTTTCTTCACTAGTCTACCTTTGTAAATTTTCTTATATGAGATAAATTGATCTCTGCTCAACAGAAGAAGTGACTCTCCAGAGATTAATCAACTTCTACTTCTTCGATTTTTGTTGTCATTTACTGAAAGGAAAAACTGTTGGTGCACTTGTAGGAATATTGTTGTGACTTCTCAGCTCTCTAAACTTGGCACTAATATAGTTAGACTTTGTTCAGCTGACTGTGTTGGATGGGTTTGGTGATTGTCTCATTTCCTGCAATAGATTTGTATGAACTGGGACTTAATAAGCAACACATCCATGACCGTGTCCAGAATTAGATAAGGAATTCTGTCTGGATCAGTATGTGTAAAGAAAGATGGGTAGAAAGCCTCTGCATAGCTTGATTTTGGTGACAGGGCAGGGGGAAGAGAACATGGAGAAGACAGGATTACTAAACAGGAGGCGGGTGAGGGGCCAGAGGATAGAGATCTGTAAGAAACAGTTATATGATGGTTCTGCTTCTCAGTGACTGCCTTAGGGGGGAAATAGAGACATCACTGAAGAAGCCAGAGGCACTAAAAGCTCTCCTCTTCAACTGCCTGTAGCATGATGTCTTTTCCTGCCCAATGGGAAATTTTGTCTTTGTTGTGCTCTCACATTTTGTAATATTTGTTAAAACTTCAGTTGCTACTCCAGTCTTACATCTAAATGCAGTACAAGTAAATACCCTTCTTATTAGTCCGTATAGTCCTTTGAAGGAAGTGTGGAAAAAATGCATTATATTCCATACAATTTAGTAATAGATTTTAGTAACAATGAAATTCTTGTTAATGTGTCCTCTTGATCTCTTTTCTCCCCTCAGCTCAAGATCAGAATAGTAGCACCAGTGACTTGAACCTGGAGGACAGCAGTACAAAATCCTCATCTGCAATGGAAGTAATGATGAGTACAGTATATGAGAAAACAAAGAAATTAGAGAAGTCAGCAGATGACAGCTTAGATGAAATGGTGAAAACAGCAGAAGGGCAAGTAGTAACTGATAAAATGCAGGAGGTATCAGAGAATGAGGAGTCAAAGAACACTTCAAAGGTCTCTGTCAAGTTACTGTACATAAGTGTTTGTGCCATTCTTTAGAACAGTGTCCTAGATGCATGGTGAAAAGTTAAGTCAAGTTACTGTTGGTATCTTAAATGAATAGAACCATGTCTGTAAAAGTGACAGTTTGTCTGGTTTCTAGGGCTGAGGTTCTTACAAATATTGTATAGTTCTATGGAAGATGTAGAGATTAGCTTGTACACAAATCATTTAAAACTGATAAAGGTATTGCAATGTGTGTTTTCCAATCTTCAGAAAACACCCTTACCCAAGTGAAAATGTAAAACCTCTGTCATGAGGTTAGTTGAATTGGAATGAGCTGTGTGCATTGGCAGAGGCTGGAATAAATGGTATGACTTGGATAGTGGACAGGATGCAGAGCATGTTTAGCTTTATCATAAGAAAGAAAAGATACAGATAGATGTAACTGTTAAAGCTAGATTATAAAAGCAATTAAAAGGGTGTTGATATAATAAGAGTGAAACGAACTGCCCAGCTGGGTTCTTTTTATTCCTTTTTCTTTCTGAACTATAGACTATTTTCACATGATCCAAAGGAACATTTCTGGCTGCTGTTCCAAAAAGATAGATTCTGAAAGTTTGTTCATTTGGTTTCTTGGGGGTTTTGTGGGTTTTTTGTTTGTTTGTTTGTTTTTAAACTTTCTTACCCTCTCCTGTACCCTTCCTATATTAGAGTGGCTTTATTGCATGTTTTTCTAACATCATAGAATCGTAAAATATCTCAAGTTGGAAGGAACCTATAAGGATCAAGTCCAATTCCCAACATCCTTGTTTGCTTGTGAAAATCAGTTTTATTGCGATCTCGTTCTGTTGCTCAAAAGACACTATAATTTTACTTTTCCTTTGTGTTTCTTAGAAACCAAGTGAAACAAAGGAGAGTGTTCTACAAAGCCCCAAAACTTTCTTACCTGGCAGGTAAGAGAAAGGTGCAATGTATCACAGTCTGCTGAGTGTAAGTGCTCTGGCAATGCTGCTTCACTCTCATATTCTGTCAGAATTGTCTCTGCTGCTGCCAGCCTCTGACTGTCTTTGGAAGGCTGAGTACCTGTGGTATGTTATAACCCTGCTCAGGGTTATATCAGATCAGACTCCCAAGTCTTTTGCCAGGGTCTGTGATGAGTGTGTGCTACTGGATCCACCAATGAATCCGCTCCATGGTGTTATTACAGGTTTCAAACTGTTTTGTAGATGAAAGTTAGGAATTTGTAAACTTTCTTGAGCTGAATATGCTGAGTAGTGGCTTGTTTTGGCAATGATAAAGCCCTCAGAAGAAAAAAGGCTTCATCCTCCTTTCCTTTTCCCCTGTCTCCAATCAAGTGCATGTAAAAACAGAATCACAGAACACTTCTTGCTATTAGCTACAATAAATAGGAATATCATTAATGAATTTGTGTCTTGGTATTTTTATAGGACTCTGCCTTCTGCGCACTTTAAGAAAAAGACAAAAGCTGTTCCATCAGCTGCACCTGTTTCATCTCAGTATCTGGGAACATTAAAGGTGTTGGAGGATAAATGTATGCAGAAGAACAGTACAGAATTTGAGAAAGCAGATAGTTTACGAGCAGCTGTTTTCCAGGTAAGTCTTAAAAACAAACATACAAACCAATCAAAAAAAATGGTTGATTTTCATATTGGTATTGGGTTTTATATTTTTTGTGGTTCTAGAAGAAAATTTAGAATCTCAGATCTATATTTATGTAATCTACATAATTTTTAAATTAAACAGGCTTCATTTAGGACACTTAAATCTCTAAACTGCATACCAAATACATAGTTAGATACATAGTTAATCCTAAATAGTGAAAATTGAAATTTGATTCTGAAGCCTTGAAAATTTAAGCGTGATTCTTTAAGTGGCTCGTAACATTTTATAGATGTCTCACTCTTCCCAGTTGGATTTTATTCTCTTTAATTGTAAGTCTTTACAAGAAAGATAGTAAATAGAAATAATATTCCTATATACCAAGTGATAAGAATCGTTATTACATTCTTCTTTTTCGAATTTAAAAATAATTTCTTTTTGTGTATTTTTAATGTATTTTTTTAAGATCCTTAAGCTTTTTTGTATTTTGTATCTGATTTTAGAACATTAGACATTTTTGATCACAGTGTTTCTGTGATCACAGCTCAGTCTTTTGCATGGGGGAGCAGGTGGAAGAGTTAAGTGTGTTCTGGTTGTTTTAACAGAAAAACTTCTTTGAAACAAAAAGACTTTAGAAGTATAAAAGTCTTCTATTGCTTCTTGCAGAACTGGTTGGAAAAGAAGAAGGTCTTTCTAAAGGAATTAAAGAGAAATGAACAGAAGAAAGCTGAAAATTTAAAGAGCAATACTGAAAAGGTTTGTTTATATTCTTGTTTGAAAAGAAGTTGTCAAACTGCAATCCTTTGATGTATGGTTTTCTGTGCTTTCTGCCTAATTATATCACTGCTATTCCAAGACATCCAGTTTTCACTAAATAGCACAAGGTCATTTGAAACAGTTAATGGCTTATCCCACTTGTTATAGTTGCTGTAAAGGCTGATGCTTCCCTACACATTTATGTAAGGCATGTTAAATCTCTGCTTCTTAGATGAATTTTCACATTGTTTACGAAGAATGTGGAATGCTCTACTCTTCAGGTGTTGTCATCTAATAGAAAATAAGTTTTCTCCCTCTCTGAAGAGATGCTTATCTACAGAAGACTGTATTTTGAATATTAGCATACAGAAGTCTGAGATTTGTCTTTTAAGAGTTTAATGTGTTTTACTTCTGAGCACTGAACGTGTATTTCATATTTTACACATATTTTGCAGGAGTAGTTTGTCTCAATTAAGTTAACTTAAAATTAACACAGAAAGAAAAAAACTGTTCTGTACAGTTCAGATTTAATTTTGAGTATTCCTTGGACTGTTTTCTGCAAATCAATTTCCATTTTTTAATTGCTTCATCTAACAATGAGTTTAAAGCAGCCATTTCAATCATAGTTTCATATTTAAGCATGTTTAAATGTAGACTGTTATTTTCAATCTAGAAAGGTGCTGTTAAAAGAGAGGAAGCAATTGCATCTTTTGAAGCCTGGAAGAAAAAGAAAGGAAGAGAAGCAAAGAAGTTAAATGAAAAGAAGAAGCTTGAAGAGCTTCAGAGAAAGAAAGTAGCAGAACAGAATGAGGAGAAAACAGAAGCAGCACGGAAGGTGGTGTGAAATATGTACATAAATGTGTATCAGGTGTGGTTCATGGGATGGTTGAGAATAATTTTGATTAATCCAGCAAGAGATGGAAACAAACTACATTCTAAAATCTAAACATGGTTAATTTTTGAAGAAAGCTTATTTTAGTTTCTGTTCTTTTGGAAGTATGTAATGTGTACATATGCACAGAGAATTTTTTACCTGATTGGTTCTATTATATAAATGTACAATAAGCTGCATATAAATACATTGGCAATGAACCATTGCTTATTGGGAAAGTAATATATTCTTTTTATGTAGAGTGATGCCTACTTCCAAACAATGCTAAAAGTTGTAAGTGTAGAAGTTACAAAAGACAGTAATGCAGAAGAAGCAAGAGGAAAAAAAAAAGGTAGGGGGCAAGATTTCTAATAAATCTGTTGTTTTCTTTAGGCATTTGAAAAATGGAAAGAAAGAAAAATGGAATATTTAAGAGAGAAAAATAGAAAGGAACAACAATCTGAAAGAATCAGGAAGAAGAAAGAAGAGGAACTGATGGCAGAGAAGAAGAGAGACAGCTTGTCAGCAGTAGAAAAATGGTACTACTCCACTGGGTTTTGGAATATCATAGTTTCCCAAATATTTGCTTATAAATGCAATAGGTCTTCTGTGGGTGCTTGATGTGCTTTTAATTTGGAGACAGTGGCATGCTTGGGATCAGGCTCTTCATTACCAATGGAGAACAATTGTTCAGTTTGTTCTCACTACTATGTGTTCTTTCAGTTTAATAGCTTAAATGCTTTCCTTCCCAAAAAGGGTGCTGGACTAAGCTCAGGCTGGGATGCTGCAACTAGGAAGTCAGATTCACTGAGTAGTGCAATGCAGTTAATCTCATGCTTCACTACTAAGCAGGTGGAAGGAAAGTGAATATCTTAAAATTGTGTGGAATACAATGTATAAATGTAGGTGTATTCAGAAGAAAATGAGGTGTGTTTGCTGGACAAACTATTTTTCAGTTTTACAAGTCAAGAGTATTCACCAGCCGTGTGCAACTTCTAGAAAATCCTCAGAAGTTTTGAATATAATGTTTTGTACAATACCAAATAAGGGGGAAAGTAGTACAGAAAAGCTGATGCCATAATAGAGTAGTAGGTTCATTGGTGCCTGGGTGACATAACATATAAAGATGGACTATGAAGATTTTAAATACATGTTCTCAGTCTTCCCTTAGGTGTTGAAAATACCTCTTCTGACTCAATTCAGGTAATCAGTCACAGATGCAACACTGAGTCTGTTACATGATGATCTCCTGTTCATCCCTTTCACTACACAGGAATGAAAAAAAGGAAGAATTTGTAAAACAGAAGAGAGAAGAAAAAATCCGAGAGAGAAGAAAGCAGGAAATGCAACAGGCAGAGAAGGAAGAAAAAAGTAAAAAGGCCCTGGAGGAATATGAAAAATGGCTGGTATTATATTTAAATTTTTTGGCAATTTTTCAGAACCAAAAATTTACGTAGGAATGAATGTGTATGCTTTTGTATTGTGTTACTTCTAGTTTTTCATGCGGAGAGAGGCCAGATGATGGCAGCATTATTTAGTTAGTCCCCCAAAGTTCTAGAGCAAAATGATAATATGGGGTGAGCTTAATATTTACCATACGTAGAAAATACATTCTCCCTACCTACATGGCACGGAGTTTTGAATTTTAAAGTTAGTTTTCATTTTCTGACAATCCACGTCTCAGAATGAACCACAACACAAAATCATCAAAGCTAAGAAGTATCACTGCAACAGTGAGTGCATAAACATCCAAAGAAGCATTTAAAGTGGAAACTTGTAGACCTTCAGAAAAGCACTTGTAATGGTGTTACACTCTGATGTTCCCAGTGATATTTTTCCTACAACAATATACTTTAGTCACAGTTGTTAACCAGTACACTAAGCTAGTACTCTAGTCCCAACAAAAAGGCAGGTGTGTCTTGCAATCACTCATATTCTCAGCATACGCTGTTTTCTTACAGACGTATTAATTACACTTCAAGGAAATCCCTTCATTTTTCCTCGTCATCCTGTGACACAGTCATTCATCAAACTGACTTCCCAGATTTTCTTAGTTTGCAAGTGTTTCTTCTGTTGTCTCTCTTGTGGTTTCTGACATGTGTCCTTCACCTACCGTCTCTGTTTCCACTTACAGGAGTGGAATCTTGCAACTCAGCTGCCTTAAGTTCTGTACAGGGATTCATTTGTGCTATTTGGTTGGTTTTCTTGTGGGTTTTTTGTTGGGTTTTTTTTTGTTTTGTTTTGTTTTTTTTTTTGGAGAGAGAGAGAGATCAGAACTGAAGCAGGCAGATATTTTCTCTGTTTTTAAACCTTTTAAGCCTTGGGCTTAAGACTTTTAAAATCTTCTTTGATCTAGTCCCCTGTTGGAATACCTCTGTATTTGTAATCATTGGTAAGAAGTGTTTTCTCTCCTCCTGCTTGTCAAGTGATTTCCAGCTCAGTTTTGTCAAATGATCCATGTCCAATCTTAGATTATTTCTTTAGTCGATACTCCTGGTTCCCAGGGAAAGGAGTATTATGCTTTGAATAATAGCTAACACTCTGTTCTGGCATGGTCCACTTAATGAGAATATCCTCAATTAGCATGGTTGTACCAAAGCCAGAATTGTACATTCAGAATCTCATTGTACATTTTACTTCTTTGCTGTCTTGGATTCTGCACGAAGGTAAAAAAATCCTACTTTTTTTGGGAATTAAATCTACCACCTGGCAAAGGCTTCCAGATTGTATGTAAACTCCCTGGGGTCATCACTTCAGTGGGATAGCTAACATAAATTTTAGTAGCTGGAGGAATGACGAAATCTAGATGGATGTACATGTGCCTACATGAGAGGAGCAGTTAGAAAAATAAGCAGGTGTTGGAAGATGTGACATGTACTGAATAGGTTGGCAGAGGTACCTCTGAAACTGTGTCATTTTCAGTGTCTAAGTGTTTACTGATGAGTCTCATGGCCAACTTTCACATTTTTACCCTGAAATTCTGATGGGTTTTGCCACTAACACACCTGTATTTGGGCAAGCATATTGAGCTATGGCTCTCTTATTGTGTTTGACCAGAATATTATCTCACTTTGTGTAGTAAGAGAGAAAGTACACACCTTCAGTGAACTTGCTGGAGAGAAATGCTTGTAAAGTTGTCAATGTATTGTCAAGGGAGCTAAGCTGATATCTCCTGTAGGTAGATAAACAGGCATGAAATCTGAGAGGGCAGAATTGTGGAAGCCTTTTAAGTGTATTATTTCCAATAAGAGGATTTTTGTTTGAAGGGAAGTAAGGAGTAATGTAGTGGGAAGTATTCTAATATGTTTTCATTAACATTCAGGAGAAATAAATGTAGAAATTCCTCCTTTGCTTTCCTGAACCAGGTGTTGGCCATAGTAAAGGGATAAAAGAAGCAAATCTTCTTGTAGTTCTAAAATATAAAAAAAAAATTTCTGCTTTTATGTTAATGTAAATTCTGTTACTTACTCTTCTAGAGGTATTTGTGTCAGTGTTTGACATAAATGCATAGAGATTACTTTTTAAGTAGGAAAATAAATGCCCTGAAAAAGGCTATTAACAGTTGTAAAATACTAACATAAATAGGATAATCTTGAGCCAAGATACTTCAGTATTGCTGAGGAAATTTAAGATTCTGGGTTTTGTGTTTCTTTCATAGAATTTGCCTCTCACTATTCACCAAGTTCTCTTCAAGACAATCCAGATGTTATGCTTGATAAATGAGCCTATTTTTTTTTTACTTAATACAAACTACCAGTGTCTGACACTTGTCATTAACATGGACCTGTTGTGAGGAGTTACTTAACCTTGTATGAATTGATGAGGAGTAAGGCTACTCCCAAATAATTCTAAGATCAACATAGTAAGGTTAAATGCCCTAGAAGTTTGAAATTTTACCTTGAGGTTGAGCATGCTCAATATCTATTTTTAGCATTCTAAAGCTGTTTAAAAGTGTCCAGAAATTACGTATGGGATGAGTCTCATGGATTTGTTGCTTTTCTGGGTTAGAAACAGCTGACGTGGGATATTCATTTCATGTGGTTTAATAAGGTCTATCTGAAGATACTTTCTATATTGGAATTTTAATCTTCTGGCATTGCAATATGTTAGAAATAGGGGTGCTACTGTTACTTCTCTTAAATGTCCTAAGGATTCTGTACTATCTAAAATTCAATTATTATGTGGCAGTCATACTGCTAAAAATGTGGTCCTCCCAGAATTCTGTACGTGAAAAAAGTATTCATTTTACTGAGCTATTAAATAGGAAACTTCCACAGAGAAATCAAGCTGCAGAAGTGAGTTGACAATAAATACATAATAGTGTATGACAAACATGCTTATTGGTTATGTAGTATGGTTATTGCTTTTGTCTTTCACTATATCTGTTAACACTTTTCCTGTTAGTGCAAATGACATTGTTTATTATTTTAGGGAGGATTTTCATCAGTTATGTCTTGTGATTATGTGAACTGTGGTTATGACTAGAACATAAAAACCTCTGTGTGTGTTGAGGCAGGGAAGAAGTAAATCTTCATGTCAAATTTAGTATTATTTTACATTAACTCAAGACTCTTTCCTAGGCAGTGAGATTCATTCATAAAAATTGGGTATTCAGACCCATATATTCAAACCCATTCAAACCAAAATCTGAAGCAACTTTCATTCCCTTCCTCAGTGGGTGTATGCTTTATCTGTAGTGTGGGTTTTTCATATATATGTCTGTTGTGCAACATATATTCAGTAAAGAGTGCCTTATAAACATAATTATATACTTTTCTTTGTGACCCATGGTTTCTTAATTGTCAATACTGCTACAATTAATGAGTTTCCAATTACCTGTCCTGATGTGTCTTTGAATGTCAAATGCGCATTCAGATTTTAAGATTTGAAGGATATGATTAAATTTTTGTAAAAATAAATTGGCTGGATGTGTGCACCTTCTCCAAAACAGACATAAATCATGTTTGTGTTCCATTATAGAGCACATTCTTCCCAAGCTTATATACTCCTTGCACACAACCTGCAGGTTTTTTTGCAAAATATCACTGATAAAGCAGAATCCTTTCCCAGCTGGGTACTAACCAATTCCCTTTAAGAATTCCTGAGAAATGTATTTTAAGCTTGTTCTATAGACTCAAAGCCACTACATGTGTTCATCCAAAGAAGTTCTCTATGGAAGGAGAAAAAATGAAAAAGTGTAGGATGAGTCACAATTTTACAGTGCTGCAAGCCCAGTTTGTCTCAATCACTCCAGATAATCCAGAATTACACAGTTTGTACAGAGAGATAATATCTTTTATTGTAGTAACTGTGATGAACTTTTGTATTGCTTGCTTCAGTACAGGGCAGTACTTTCTGTTTTTAATACTGTCTTGCTTTTAATCAGCTTTACTTGGAGCAACATGAAATAATTGTGTGTTTATTTAACTAGACCAGACATTCTAACTGAATTGGATCTGCAGATTTATATTAACAAAGACCTAAAGGGCATGGATTAAAATCATATTGATAGGGTTGATGTTTTGGTGCATGTTATGCTTTTTAAGATTTTTTTTATTTTTTTTTTTACTGTATCATGTATATAGGTGGCATTAGTACAGTCTGATTGCTACATATGTGTTAAAAAAAGAGAACTCCCACCCAGGCTCCCTCTTCTACAGTAGCACTTCTGTCCCCCCTTTGCCAGTTTATTCCCTTCACCAGAGTTACCTCACTATTGCTCTTCTCACTTATGAATAATTTGTAAGCACTGCTAGGATCTTGGGAGTTTGCAGGCCATGCAGTGGCCCTCAGAGGGGCAGGATCATTCCTTGTGTTAGAGTGCCCATTACCTTATGGCTGTCTTCAAGGAGCAGTACTTCCACTGCAATGCAGTTCATGCATGTGACAATAAGAAACTTTGGTGGTTCTAGATACTTGCTGAGGGAAGAACCAAGGCTGCATTTGGCACAACTGATGAAGATCTTTACTAGCAATGATGTGTATGCCTGTTGTTGGTCCTAGGAATGAGGGCACTGTTCATGTGCCAGAATGCCAGCTGCTCAAGGACCTTTCATCCATCTGAGAAGTGGAGCACTGTAATTTATGCTCTGGTCCATAATGTCAACTTTAGTACCACCAAAGAACTGCCTTAAGTCAGCAAGTGGTGTGCTCAAGCAGGCACCACAAATTTGCAAGTATGAAACAAGGAAAATTTGCACCCATAAAGAACTCTCCAGTGTACTAAGCTGCTGATGCAGATGCACCCTTAAATGCAGGTCCTCACAATGGTGAAACAACAGTCATCTTTGCAAAGAAAAATGCTTATTTTGTGTAGAACAGAGCAATATAGAAATTAAAAAATAATTCAAAATAATTGCAGATGACTTTATGGATGACAAGTCTCTTGAAAATCATTAAATTGGCACAAAAAGAATATTGGAAGTATCTTGCTTGCCCTTCATCATCCTAACTGTCCATTGCTGCTTGAAACAATAGGAAGTGTCATCACGACCTTGCAGCATTTATATTATGTTAGATATTTTTTTATAATTAAATTGTTCAATTCTTTGTTTGACAAGTGTGATTTAATTAGTACAGAAAGTTACAAAGGTGCTTCAGTGTTCTCATGTAATGAGAACAACATACTTAGCATTGTGATTTAGGTATCCTCTTAGAGAAAATGAGCAATAAGGTGAGACTAATTATATACAAGATAAATACTGTGCCTAATCTGCTTTGTCTTCTGTTGGGCTTTTTGTTTAGGTAGTGCAAAGCCAGCCCATCCTTGGGGCAGCCACCTGAATCACAAATGACATCAAATGTTCATCCTCTTCTGTTGTTTTGTGCAGTGTGTGTGTGACCCCAAAAGCAAATCTCCATTGCATGTTAACTTTTCATTTTACACACGAAAGGTGTAGCAATAATTGTAACTTTCCTGTTGTTGAAGTTGGTTTTTTTGTTGGGTATTTTTATTTGGGTTGGGTTTTTTTGGTTGTTTGCTTTGGTTTGACACCTCTTATTCTTCTCAGGAAAAGAAAGAGAGGAGAGAGCAGCTAGAGAAGAAGAAAAAGAAGTTACAAGCTGTCCATGGGGATGAAGTGTCTTCTCCTTGGAGTCCACCTGGCAAAGTCACATATTCAATGAATTATTGAGCAATCTTTTGCCTTCTGGGAGAAAAGATGATCTACAAAGTTCTGACAATGGCTATTGTTATTTCAATAACAGCTGATCTTCTCTGAATCCACAGCAGAGGTTGCATCCTTTCTTTTTGGTGTATTTTCTCTCTGGAGTTTAAATAGATCAGTTGTCCCTTTCCATTACTTTAGAAAATGTACTCATTTTTGTAATGTGACATTTAACTTAGTTTTGCTAAGTCCTGTATTATTCCATTACTTTTTTTAGGGGTGAAAGTGTATATTCAGGATAGGTATGGCTTTTTTTTTCACCCAATAAATAGCAAAGTTACTAGGCCACACTGCTGGGGAGTTAAGTCTGGAAGAAGTGTTTTGTGGTGAAAGAGAATGATGGGCATTAAGACTTTGATTTTCTTGTGGCATTACGAAGAAGACAAAAGGCAAAGTGGTAGGAGGACATAATTTAAATACATGAAGAGGAAAGCTATAGAGAACATAATGTAATTCATAGATTGTTACGTTGTGAAATATAAAGACATCTTTTAAATTAAAATTGCATCAAACAGAAACAGGATTTTGTGGGGCCAAAACTAGGCAGCCATGTGATGGTACAGGATTAAAATGGAATCCATATAATATAAAGTAATCCAGGTAGCTTCTAATTCCATTTGAGGTCTTCATATACATTCTGTAGATTTTCTGCTTCCTACAGGAGGCAGCAGGTTGAGAGGCATGTTTTGCAGTTCCCACATAAAATCTTACATAAAAACTGCAAGGGCAGAATAGTGATACTCTTATGAGCAACCTTACATACTGAAAGTTAGTATTTTTGAACCTAATTTAAAGGCTTCTATGGTTGTTTTTACGAGATAAAGTAAATCCTGCACAAACATATTTTCATCTTTGCTAATGAGATAGTAACTGTAGTAAAACCCTAAAACTTCTGAGGTTTTTTGATTTTGTTTTGGGGGTTTTTTGTGGCTGTTTGCCTCACTATTTTGGAAAGAATGGAAAGACTGAATGTCCTTGGAGATCTTCAGATCTTTTATTTACCGACTGTCTAAACTCAAGCTGTAACTTACGTTTTTATTTTTTTACTTGAATTTTAATAATCATTCCAGATGAAATTTGTTTTTTAAGTGTGTATTCTTAAAAAACCCACAAAAACAACTTCACCAACTAAGAAGTCAGAAAAACTAGTCTTTAAATTGTATATGTTTTCTCAAATGGGCATCTTTCTCCTGTCTAGGCTGACAGCATTCTTAGGAAGTCAGAGGAGCATTTGAGAAGTAGAATTGTCTTTTTCACTTGAGTCCCATGCTGTTCATAAATCACTGAGATCCTCATTAGTTCCACATTTCATGTAACACTGGGGCATCTCCTCAGAAAAGGAAAGCCATGAGACTGGGCTGGGACAATCACCACATGAATTTTTAAAGTTTCCTGATATTTCTTTCTTGTTTTTTTAATGTTTTGGTGAGACCCACTGAGGATTTAAAGTCATTTGTTTAGGCCATAACTGTTTCTATAGAGGAACTGCACAGGTGAAATTTATTGTTGGTGTGTATGTAAAAGTGTGATCAGAAGGACAGTGGAGTCAGTATCTTCACCATATTAACCTAAGATCTATCAATCAATAAGTATAGAGGAAGGCTTCTAAAACTTACAATATTTGTGTTGCATGTGATTGTTTGAAAGTGTCAGGAAGTATTTACCACTCTTGATAATCATGGTGCCATTTCACTAGTAGTTGTGCTGGATTTGTGTACAGCCAAATCATCTGGCAGATCAGATTTGTTCCATTATGAGGAGTGGTTGTAGATTTGATAAAGCTTCTTGATTATGAAGTATTTTTATTTCAGGATCATCTTTGGGTATATTTTCTGGTATTTAACATGGCATGTCTCCACTTCCAGTTGCCTTTCATGCATGTTCTTCATGGTAGCCCTGAAGTGTATTGCAGTTTTTGAGGACATCTGTCCTAAGCCGTCCTCTTGCTTTAAGTTTTGTTTCTTTCTCAAAAGGCAATTGTGCTGGACCTGGCTTTTATTTATTTTTTGTTTGTTTGTTTCTAGCCACCTGTCACTGGGCTTCTCACCCCTAAATGTGTCTGGAACAGTTTCTGTTCCACTGTAGAGTCTGTAGATAAAGTAGAAACCTTTAGGACACCCATCCTTTGATTATATGTAGTCTGCAGGTAATGCAGACTTGATGTTTTGCAGTGGACTTTAATGACAATAGCAACCTTTTTTCCCCTTTTGTGAGACTCAGATCTGTGCCAAAACTCATCACTCAAATGCTTAACTTCTGGGCAGGGCAGCATTAATACGGGGTCATAGAGAACAGAAGAGAGCTCCCCTTTTTTTTATTTAGGAGGAGGGAGACATTGGTCAAGAAGGGAAGAAGCCAGGAGAGTGGCTGGAGCATTCAGAAGTGCCCTGGGGCCTGCAGTGTGCTCTTACAGAGCCCTTGGAGCCTGGCTGTGTTCTGGGCTGTTGGTGTTTTTTCTTGTAGGCTCTTCACAGTAGAACCTAACAGAGAGCTCACTTCACTGCAATGTTGAGTTGCCACAGAAGTCCCCAGATAGAAAATCCTTCCCATGGGGTTGTATTAGATACAAGATATTGTATTAGATATTGCAGACAAGTGACTGTGGTGCTTTCATAAACTCTGGGTCTGGCTCTGGCTGTTACATCACAGCAGGTCAGGCATTGCTCCCAGCAGCAGCAGCATCACAACAACAGTATTGGCATCCAAAGAGGAAGAATCCACTGCTGACAGAAACTTGCAAGAAGTTGAGAAGATGTCTAGCCAGAGCAGCTTCTGTGGGTAACCTAAGAGATAGGAGAAGTAGCAGAATTACAGCACAGGCAGAATGCAGCAGGACTGCCAACTCAAAATTAACACACCCCAAAACTATGGAAAAAATACTGAGCAAATTTGGGCATATAGGCTGGAGCAGGGATGTGTATCATTGGTCATCTGGGGTTTTAGCACTTAGATCCTTGAATTCAGGTTGGTTATGTTAAGAAACTATAGCTATAATATCGTGGGAAGATGAAATGTGTAGCAAGCAGTGGAGTTTGCTGTATGGCTGTCATGATCAGACCAGGAGAGATGAGGCAAAGGATGCAGCCTGTGATCACCTGGATCCTTATTTTTGCAGTGCCCAGTCAGAGCAGGGCAGGTCCCTCTGCTGGCAGGCCTGTAGTTGTGGAATGGAAATGAAGAGCATGGTAGAGATAGTAGCAGAGCTAAAAAAGGGTTTGTCATGAGACTGTGCCTGAACTGAATACTGCATCCCTACTGGCTTTAGGCTTTTAGGTACCTGGAAGATTTTTGAGAGAAGAGAGAATTGGGAACATATTGGTGACATAACATATTGGTGACATATTTCAGAGGAGTGACATACCTGGCACTCGGATAAATTCATAACTTTTCAAACAGCAAAAGATGCTGCAGAGCTGTAGACATGGAAAAAACAGATGATACAGCTGTGTGTTTAACTTCTATAATAACATTTTTGGACTTTTGTCTAATTTTACATTGTAAAGACTTGGACATGTTACAGCATGATGCAAATGTATCAAAAATAGGTCTAAGAAATATGAAAATATGCACTTTAATTTATAAAAATGTACGTGTATCTGTAAATCCTGTTAATGTTTACAGCTGACAGAGGGAAAATATTTTGTATTTAATAAAGTATATTTTGGTATAATGTCCTCAATTTTTTAATAAGGTCCTAGAACACAATTCTTCATTTAAAGCTTCAGTGCATGTAAATGCACTAGCATAAGCTTTTATTTCATTTATGCAATAGTAGTCTCTGTTATGCTTCTATTTCTGGGAAGATTCAGAGTAGAGTGGTTGAAAGTTTTTTCATCAATTCTTCATTTAAAGAAATGAAAACTCCAATTATAGGCTAATTTTTCATTAATCATAACATAAAAATAATCTATATTAATTTTCATTAATAGAAACTGGGACGTCCAGTCCTTAATGATAAAAAATCACAGGAGGATAACATGGTTTTCAAGTGCCATGAGTGAGCAACAAGTGAAGTCGGACATTCTGCTATTTAAGTCTTGCAGTGCCCACATGTAGCAAAAATATTAACAAGAATACATTGGTTGACCTATGTTTTACTTTGCACCTTTTAACCTTGTGGACTACAGTGGGGAACCATCCTCATGCTGCTTACCAACCAAAAAAAAAAAAAAAAAAGGAAAAACACCAGGAAAAAAATAAAAACAATTGTCCTCAATCTGTTTCACCTTCGTGAAGAAGCGTCTGCAGAGTGATGGAGAATAAATGACATCTGGGGAAAAAAACTTCCTCAGCTATCCTGAATTCCTATACACTTCTTGGCACTTTTAATATTGGAGTGTAATGAGGATGTGGAGAGGTGATTTACTGTCTGGACACAGGCTGGTCATGAAACTCTGCAGGTGGGCAGGACAACTGCTCCCATCCTGAAGGGCTTCTGAGAGTCTTGAGGATTGCAGGTTCTTCTCCCTGACACAGGGAGGATGCACTATTCCCTCCCTATACATGACATATCTTTTCACTGGAAGTTGTAGGCAAAATATGAGCAGCAGTTAACTCAGCCACTGCAGATAACTGTCTAAATTTGCCACGTTTTACTTTTGTCTAAGAAGATCCTTGTTGATACAATTTGTATTGTGTAGATCATCTACCACTGAAGGAAAATGTTGTCCTTGATGGAAATGGGAGCAGGAAAAGCTCAGGGAGCAAAATTAAGACATTCAGGCTAAAGTTTAAAGATCTTGCCATGTTGCCATGGTGAAAGGGAGGATATCAGGGAGCAAATAAAAGCAAATCAGTACTGTCATTATTAACTTTCTCATTTGTAGAAACATTGGTGGTTATGAACATGGTGCTGGATACTGCACAAGCAAGACAGAAAAATGCCTCACCACTGAAGGCTTCTCACCCCAGAAAGCAGATAATAGAGATTCAGTCAAAAGCAGAATGAGAATGATGGTGTTGGGAAGGCAGCAGCAGTTTCAGAACAGCAGCCGTAGTAGAGTTGTATCAACAGCTCCTGGCAGTTTTATTTCCCAGTTCACCAGCTGCTGTCCCTGGCTGCTAACTTGCCTTCAGCAGACAGAGCCAGTGTGCTCATTTGGCCCTTGACTCTTCTGCTGACCAACATCATAGAATCATAGAATCATAGAATTGGCTGGGTTGGAAGGGACCTCAGAGATCGTTAAGTCCAACCCTTGACCCACCGGTGCGGTTACCAGGCCATGGCACTGAGTGCCACATCCAGTCTCTTTTGAAATGTCTCCAGGGACGGAGAATCTACCACCTCACCGGGCAGCCCATTCCATTGCCTGATCACCCTCTCTGTAAAGAAATTCTTTCTAATATCTAACCTAAATCTCCCCTGGCACAACTTAAGACTGTGTCCTCTTGTCTTGTTGAAAGTCGTCTGGGAAAAGAGACCAACCCCCCCTGGCTACAGCCTCCTTTCAGGGAGTTGTAGAGAGTGATGAGGTCTCCCCTGAGCCTCCTCTTCTCCAGGCTGAACAGCCCCAGCTCTCTCAGCCTCTCTTCCTCTCACTGAGGAGCCCAGCTCCAGAGGGCTGTGCTGCCATCCAGCATGACCAGGGCAGGCTGGAGAACTGGGCACAGAGAAACTGCATGAGGTTCAACAAGGAGAGAGTAGAATACTGCATCTGGAGAACAACCCCATGCACCAGTACAGGTTTGGGGCTGACCTGCTAGAAAGCAGCTCTGTGGAAAAGGCCCCAGTGGACAACAGGATGACTGTGAGCCAGCAATGTGCCCTTGTGACCAAGGAGACCAATGGCTTCCTGGGGTCCATCAAGAAGAACATGGCAAGCAGGTTGAGGGAGGTTATCCTCCCCCTCTACTTCACTCTGGTGAGGTCCTATCTGGAACACTGCATCCAACTCTGGGCTCCCCAGTTCATGAAGGTCAAGGAATTACAGGAGAGAGTCCAGTGCAGAGCCACGAAGATGATTACTAGACTGGAGAATCTACAATATGAGTGAAGGCTGAGAGCTGGGTCTGTTCTGCCTGGAGAAGGCTGAGGGGGAATCTCATCAATGCATAAAGATATCTAAAGGGTGGGTGTCTGGAGGCTGGGACAAAACTCTTTTTCAGTGGTGTCCAGTGACAGGAGAAGAGACAATGATCACAAACTGGATTAAAGGAGGTTCGACTGAACCATAGGGAAGAACTTCTTTACTGTAAGAGTAACAGAGCACTGAAACAGGCTGCCCAGAGAGGTGGTGGAGTCTCTGTCTCTGCAGACATTCAATCCTGTGCAACCTGCTCTAGATGAACCTACTCTAGCAGGGGGCCTGTACTAGATGATCTCCAGAGGTCCCTTCCAACCCCTAACATTCTGTTATTCTGTAATGCTCTGGTTTCCTTTCTTCTTATGTACCAGATTTTCTGTCTTTCAAGCTTAAGATAGCAAATAATTCTGTCCCTTCTTGCTGTCACACAGCACCTCCAAAAGAGATCAATCTACTCAAAGCCTGAATCTGCCATCACTATTGCTGTACAATTTAAAGTATTATTATAGCACTAAACCCTAACATCAGCTTGACACTGATTTTCTCTTAAACAGATGGTAGTGCACCAAGCTGTTAAATTTCACTGCAGCAAGAATTACATTCTGCTTAAAGCTTCTCTTCCTCATGTGAATCAATAAAACGTAGGTAGACTGCACTAGATAAATGCTCTTTGCAAATGGCTATGCATTTGTCACCTATCCAAAGCAAGGGCCACAATATTGACCCCTCACTTAGATGGGCAAATGATGTCTTCTGTCTTACCAAGTATCACTAGAAAAAGAGGTCATGGCAAATAATATCAGGGCAATGATAGGTGGAAAGAGCAGGATTGATAGCTCAGGGGTCAATGTAGCCAATGCATGCTAAGTGTTTCACAAAGCCCAACTACTGATTTTGCAGGTCAAACATCCTTTACAATATTCTCTTTATATTCACTTGTGCCTTTTCTCACTCAGGTATTTGTTTTAAATGATCATGTGCACTGGCTAAAGCAGTGATAAAAGAAGGAGCAGCAAGAGTTTTCCCTGTATTTGCAATCCTTGCTGTCAATCTATGAGCTGTCTGCAGAGGTAAAATTTTAAAATGGGCACTGATGCAAATCATAAGCTGCTAAAAAAAAAGTAAAAATTGACTGCCAAGAATGTACTACTTGAAATTATTGCCATGAGGAAAGGAAATGAAGTGTGCCAGCATGCAGCCCAGGCCCTGGGCCTCTGCACTGGATGCCACTGGACCAGTTTGCAGCTACCATTTTCTCCACACCTTTTCCACCAGGTTTATACAAAGGAATCCCAAGGGGCCATGCCACAGAGTTGCAATGACATTCTGAGCTCATGCACTGACTCTCCACCAAGGAGGTAAAAAAGAGCAAAGAAAAGACTAGACAGTGGTTTTTTGTACAGGTTGCACTCTTTGTTATAGGTTGAATGTACCTTTTCCAACACACCAGTCTTTGGGAAAATTCCTCTGAACAATCTCCTGCCCACCTGTGCCAGAACAGGATTTACTGTGGGCAGGATGTATTATTGTCATGGCTATAAAGGCTCTGTTTTAATCAATTTAAACATTAGTTCCTTTAAAAATGGATAATCTGTTGCCACAGTAAAACATTCAATGGACAATAAGTCTTACTCATTTTTAGCAAAGCATGCACCCAAGAATTAGCATACACATCTTCATTGCTCTACTGTGAGGCTTCTATTTTCTTTGAATATTGTTAAGAAAGATTTTGGGAAAAAGCAAGGATTGTTATGGCCACACTTCAAATCCTAGTATCTCAAGGACAGATCCATCCTGCCTTCTGATACCTGAACTCCAGCTCTGTAAAACAAAGCAAGATTTTCAGGTGTTAAGCAACTGAACTTTCTGGAGATTTCATTTGTATTCGTGTCCAGACATATCTGGAATAAATTAGAACACTTACTGTTCACAGATAGTGAGGTACATTTGATGCACAAGGTAATCATTAAAGAGATCCTCCCTGTGTCCCATGGGAACAGGTTAGAATTGTTATCCCCCATAGCAGACAAATGTAGTTTCTCAACCCTGAGTCATGACCAAATCAGAGGTCAGAAAACAAGACTTCTTTCCTTGACCTGCTTTGTCTCCTGCCAATGCACAAAGAACATTGCAAAGGCTTCAGGTTCTGCCAGATTAATTTACCCTGTCATTCCTCTCAGCCATCACACAGAGTCTTTGATTGTTGAGAACAGGAGCTTGTCTTTCACATATTTATACTGTGAGGTATTCAAGAGCTATATACAGACATTGAACAAAGCTCAGCAGCCAGCCCAGTGTGAGCTAAAAGATCGTCTAGTCCCCAAATTCTGGATGGTGTCAGTAGCCAACAGGGACCATCTCAAGGAGAAAATTCAGTGGCTGAAGATTAGCACTTACTGCACTGCAGATTCATCAGGCTAGCCAAGGTGACACTGACAGTATTGTGCTCTGCTGTGGCTCACAAGCTCTGCTCATTGGAATTTCTATGGAGAACAAGTGCTGGAGCCAAACCTCAAACAAAGCAAGCAGACAAAACCCAAAACTGTTGGATCCAATGGTGTGTAGCCAGCATGGCTGGCTAGACAGAAACATTCTGAAACTAGAAGGAAAAGTTGAGGTATAGAAAGTATCTGAACATAACCAGAGGAGACTGTTGGACCTTCCAGCGATTTGAGTAAAATGTGTATTGACACGGTTTGGGGCAACAGGCAGCCAGTTACAGAACAAGAGTCATGGGATACATTTCCCCTCCACCTAAACACATGATAAAAACCACACTGCCTTTTACAGAAGGTGATTCATGATGCTGACAAGCACCATCTCCTGCCCCACTTGTGGCATGGATGTCAGGGCACCTCCCAGGACAGGCACCTGGCCTGGTCCAGAGCTGCACACCCAGCAAGCCCTCCTGCAAAGAAGTTACATTTTCACATGTTCTGTAGAGTTACAGTTCCAGGTGAAGCTTTTGGCCATCTGCTTCTGCAGTCTGTGCTGCTGGATTCCCTGTCACCCCTTTGACAGCCTTGTTCCCGCTTGTCCCCTGTTCCCCCACACCCTGCTCCCACTCTCCATAGCTCTTTCCTCTCACCATCTCATCCCTCTCACTGGCATCTTGTCCAAACATCACAGCACTGCACTGGCTTGCCAGGGAGCTGTACAAACCTCCATCACCATCTATAACTACCCCTGCTGCCTCGATGAGCCCCGATGAGCCTCCTGAGGGGAGGCTTTCTGCTGCCAAGCAGTGCTTCTGCTCAGTTGCCTTTTTGTCCTGACTCCTACCGTAGACGTTTGAGTATTTCTTGTGGCCACTGACCCCAACAAAACAGGCTCTTTGTCTGGCTCCCAACGCTTTTGAACACAATTGAAAAAACCCCAGAAACCAACCAAAAAAACCAAACCAAACCCCCAACAAACTGCAATACATTTTATTTAATTTCTGATAAGGCGCGTTCAGGCTTTTAGCCTCTCCTGGGAGCCTTGTAAATAGGGTAAATACTCCCCCTGGGTTGTGCACGGCCCAAAACCCGGTGTGAGGTGCGGGTTGGGCGGTACTGGCAGCTCCAGGTACCTCTCCAGGAGGCAGCTCCGGGCGGCCCCCGGGGTCAGAGCGCTGCGGGCGGCTCAGTAACCCCGACCCCACCTTCAGCTATGGATGGGGAGCGTCTGTTTGGACCGAAACTCTCCAAAGAGCTTTAGCTTATTTCTTCTAAGGGAGAAAGCTTTGGAAAGATGTTTTTCCAAAATTTATTTATTTATTTATTTTATTGCTGTACAACCTGAGATAAATGTTCCTTCCCTCCCTTCACCACCTCCGGGAGGATGAGTTTCAGCTGAGGGACACTCCCAGCTCATGAGGCTGGAGAGCCCAGCACATGGGTCTGTTCCTGCCCACCAGGAGAGCAGCCGGGTGTGATCCCGGTCAGCTCTGCCTCTTCCCGGGGATTGGAGAATCACTCTTTGGACCGAAGGTCTCCTTACACCAGCGTGATCCCACAGGGACCTCCTGCTCACTTGTGTTCGGTACTCGCAGTTGAAACCCGCAGAGCCCTGAGCATCAGTGCCTGACTTAAGGACTGCTGATACTGCTGTACAGTGGAAGCCTGAACTCCCCTGGACGTGGTTGCACACATATATGTGCTAAGCTAACAGTTCTGTGTAGGTTAGCAGGAACTGCTTTTTTTCTTCATTCATGTTTTATAATGATTTATTGTAAACATAGGTGTCCCTGTAGTCCCATAGCAAAAAAACAAAACAAAAAACAAACAAAACATGATGAAAGCAGTAGGGAAACTTGAGATCAGTCTTTTATTACTATACTGGAAATATGCTAGATGTGTGTCCAAAATATCAACTCCTTCACCTAACAGGGCAGTGACATAATATAACTCATCTCTTGTATTAATGTGGCCTCAGTAGTACCCTTGCTACAATGCTAGAAATCACAAAGCTGGTTGAAGCTTCTTCTCTAAAGGGAAAGGGGCTCTCCCAAGACTCTGTGCTTTAAAATACAGCATCTGGAAAGTCTAAAACTGAATTCAGAGAACTGCTGAGCAGTCTGGGAGAAAGAGTCAGGACACTCAGTGGTCAGCATCACCTTGGTGAATGCATCTGGCCAAGTTTAAAGGTGCTCTGCTGGCATCCTGGTCTCTGCAGACCTCTTACACCCCAGCAACAGACAAACAGACAAGTTAGACATGCTTTATGGGGTCATTTGCCTTCACTAGTAGTGGAAGCATCACATGTATAAATGAGGAAAAGGAGTCTTGGGAGGAGGATATTTCTAGAAAGCCTATTTACATGATGGGGAGCAACTGTGTCAGCTCCCTGAGCAGAACCCCAGCTGCAGGAACTGAGGAATAACAAGAACTGTTCAGCTGTATCATCAGGTGTTGTGTGACTCTGAGTTTCACTCCATGCTGGGAGTTTTGTGGTGTGGATCCTGATCACTCCTGACCTCCTTCTTCTTGGGCTGCCTTCATCTGGACTTTCCTTCCTGGCTTAGAACACAGGTATGTTGTCTGATGCTCACATCAGGAGTGGTAGTCCGGGAAGCAGGAGGAAATCTGGATGGGAGGTAGCCAGGGAACATGGATGGTGCCAGTGCTGCACAGCAGGAATAAGAAGTGGAGTCTAATAGGAGGGGCTGTGGAGGAGTGGGATAGCACCAGTGAACAAGGATGGAGTACAAATTGCAAATCCTTTCCATTCTTTCCTATCTAAATTCTTGCTAGACAATCCAGCCAGCATTAGGGCTATATATTTATTTGTCCGTGGTCATTTTTACCTGAATTTCCCCCATGGGAAATGCACGTTTGTATTTTATTGCAGAAAAGCAATAAGCATGGTGTTCCCCCTGAATACACGTTGCTACTATTATTCAGCTAGTACATTTCTAGTGTGATTCCTGTGTTTCAGAAAGGAAACAGATGGGAAGAGGACAGATAATAAAAAGCTGGGAGGTGTTGGAATGAAATATGGTGAAGTAAATCTCACAGTGAGCCTTGTCTGAGGAAGTACTTGCCATGAAAATGCATGTTACAAAGAAAAATAAATTCAGCAACAAAGGAAGCTTTAATTAAATGAAAGTAGAAAAATAAGAGAAAAGCTGATTCTGGTACCTAAACAAAATAATGAAGAAAAGTGTAAGATTAAAGTGTTAGTATAATTTTAAAAGTAGGTGACAGAAAGTGGACTAAACACAACTCAGAAAAGATTTGTTGGAGTTGTCCACTCAACAAGAAGGCAGCTCAGGAAAAACTTGGCATGTGTATGCTTGATGTAGAAATTGTAGATGCCAGCTCTTAATATTTGTGTCTGCTCTCCAAAAATAGTATTATTGTAAGATTACTTCTGCTGACCATATGACATCCCATAACATATTTTTGCTAGGCTTGGTACAGCAACTGTGATGATACCAGACAGCCAAGATTTGATCTTGATGCTGAAATGTGTTTCAAAATGTCATTCTTTGCCTGTGCAACAGCGAGCTCAGAGTGTCTGTAGTGTAATAGGCTTGTGGAGAATGCAGTTCAAACTGCTAAGAGCATGCTTTAAAATTCAAGCTAGTACTTGGCACTGTTAAATTACAACACCCAGGAAAGCCACTTGTAAGTAGGGTTTGCATTTGTGGGATTGTTGTTTAATAGAAAACTTTAAAACCAGAAAGGTGAGAAAATCTTCACAGTCCCAGGAAGCTATGTGCATCTCAGTAAAGTATTGGGTAAAACATGACCCAAGAGACAGTGTCCTCTTTCAAAGTGATGTTTCACTTTGATGGGTAAGTTACAACATGGAGGCTGTGCTGTGAGGAAATGGGAATTCCTGGGGTCTTCACTGGAGTTATGTCCTGGGTCCAGCTTCAAAATGGACCTGACTAGTGAGGGGTGAGTTCAGGACCTATCAGTGAGAAGCCCTGCAGAGAGACCTGGGGGGGGGCAGCATCTCTGGCACTCTCTCTTTTGTCCTCCAGCTCTCTGAAGCTAAATTTAGAATTCACAAATTAATCTTTAAGTATTTAATAGCACCAGTCATAGTTGCATGGGCATTTTCTCTGTGCGGCTCTTGTGCATGGTGCTGCCACACAAAGATGTTTTGGTCCTTAAGGACAGGGGGACTTGGATGAGTGTTAGGTTAATGGTTGGAATTGGTGGTCTTAAAGGTCGTTTCCAACTAAAACAATACTATGATTTTAGGAGCAACAGCAGATTTGATGCCTTGTAGACATTGGCATCTAAATCAAGAACTCGTATTTTTCCAGGTGCCCCTCTCTTGCCTGCCCCTCCAATTACTGGAGCTTTTCAGTGACAAAAAGTGAGCAGGAGAGGTTTAAAGTGGAAACCAGAAAGATGCAGTGCACCTTAGCATGTCTCTTTCCAACATTAAAGTTTTCAATGCAGATAACATTCTTCATTTAGAGCAGCTGAAACAATTTATCTGCCAGTCTCTGCCAGTGTCTTCAAGTCAGACAAATTCACTGGTCCCAGTCCTTAGCATAAAATAACATGTATTTATTTGAATACAGCTGCACAACAGTGTTTTTAATTCTTGCATTGTTAATGTTAATGCAGCAGGAAACTAAAATAATACAAATATAAATTCTCAACTCAGCACATCTGTGAGCATGATGTCTCTGTCCAAGGGCACAAAACCAGACTTCTGACACATTCCTGCTTTTTATGCTTGCTGTCCTCTCAAAATAAAAGGCACCTGTAATGTGCAGGTAAAATAAGAAAAGTATTCCTAATGCAGGCAACGTGGAAGCAATGAAAATACAAGGTAGTAGGAGAGCACTGACTGCCTGGCCTGTCTGTGTTCCTCTGTTCCATTCAACCTCTAGAAAGATGCCTTACAGTAACAACAAAACTATGAAAAAAAAAACTAGTTTTAAAAACTATTCCCCGGAAATATGTGCATAGGGAGCAAATTTCAAACAACTAAGTTCCCAAATATGTCCTATTCTTTTAAATAAAATGCAAAGTAGTTACAACACCATTCTGAGTGACGATGACTCTCTACTAGAGGAAAACCAGTATAAATGGTACATGTAAAACAAGCCTCAAATTCCAATATATGCAGTTACAAAACCACAATTTTTACATGTGTAAACGTGTAGGCTAATAGATGCTCAGGTTACCTCCAATAATGAGACTATATGTGATGTCTGAGGTGGTTTAGCTGCTGTATTTATGTTCTGAGTTGTAGTCTTTGAAGCAACAATGGTACTTTGTTCCACCTAGTGTTACGTGAACTCCAAATCATGCATGTATTTAGCCATTTCTAACTAAAATATCCAGTAACTGTCACATGGTTGACCTAAGAGGAGAAAACCAACAATCTGGAATAGGAAACAAAACCAAGAATCTGGTAATCTGGACTAGTCAGGTGTGTCCAGGTGTCTTGCTCATTTCTGTGATCATTTCTACAAGAAAATCCTTCCAGAACATGCACGTTACAAAAATGCAAGAGGGAAAGTTTTGTCCAATTTTCTGATAGAGAAGATCAGCCCGTGTTTTTCAGTACAGTGCAATCAAATAATTGCATTTCTGTTTCAATTTAATGGTTAAGTGATCCAGAACAAAAATTTTGTCCAAAAATATTTCTTTACCTCAATTCTCTTTTTAGGGAGGCTTAGATGTGACTGTCTGGAAGTTATTTATAAAACAGTAGATCTGTGTTTGAGAGTTTGAGAATAACTTTTTTGTTATTTTCAATTCTTGTATTTATGTTGACATAAAGTTTTTGCTTTATGTCAGCTGATAGAGATCAAAGGTTCATGCTCTATTTGTTTCTAGTCAGTCAAACAAAACAAGAGTAAAAGGGGGAATGCAGTCACTAGTTTTAAGGAAACCTTTTGACTATGTTCAAACTGCAGTAGTAGAAATAGTAAAAATCTGAGTCTAGGAAAGTGATTATGTATATGAAAAAAAAACAAATAGGGAAGCTCTTTCTCCAACACAACTTGAAATTTTCTGCCTCCAGAAGCACCATCTATGTTATCAAAATTGTTCTATGACAGGGGAAAAAAAGTGAGAATCTGAGATGCAGGAGTGTAGTTGGTTAAGTATGTGTTGTAGAAGTGCAAGTGCCCATTTTGCTGCAAAGCTCTTTCTAATTGCTATAGGGTGTTTAAAGCTACTCAAGATCTTCAAGACTGATGGAGGGTAATGGTGATCTGGTGCTTCCTGCAGGGAATATTTCTTAGTTGTTTCTACTCTGCTGTTTCTTACTAGTCAATGTCTGGAGCTGGATACACACTTGAATCCTGTATTAAATCACCAAGGAATTGGACTCTTTAAATTTATCTGGAGATAAGAGCTCATTGCTCTTCAGTTCAGGCCATTAGCTATCCTGGCACCTGCAGATACACACTCAGCAGTACTGATCAGCTCTGACAAGCAATCCATAGAGCAGGATGTGTCTCAGAGCTTTCAGAGAATTTCCATAAAGGCCATAAGGCACAGAATTATGAGAGCTATGTGGATATTCAGACTGCACTCATGGCTGTTAATGCTGTTGTTCACTGCCAACTCCCTGCTTAAATTTGTGGAGGTCCTGCTCTCCCATCCACAAGTCATGCAAAGCATTTCAGGAGAGATGGGGAATTGCAAATAATTTATATTCTGGCTCACAGCCAAGAAGTACCTGGGTATGTTGTTATCTGCTCAAAGTCAGATTTTTACCCAAAGCAGTGAGATATCTGTAGGTGAGACCTGGGTAGAGTCCTGCCTGTGGGACTTTGTCATGACTGATACCATGCAGGGGGACAGCAAGTTCAGGGAAGAACCCCAATGGCTTCTCTCCTGGTTTTGGTACTCCTGTGTAATTTTTTTTGTCCTCTTCATTGTCTCTCTTCTATATATTATACTACTGCCAAGAGTTCATATTTCACTTTCACCTTTTTTCTCCCTTTTATTCAGTTATCAGCCACTAAAATGACAGGTACCTGAGTAGTTAATGCTTACATTCTTTTTTTCTTTTTCTTTTGGGGGGGGGGGACTTCAGGATAATTTTTTTTTAACCGAACATGGAAGATTTGAATCCCCAGTATATAGAAGATTTGAATCCCCAGTCATTTTTCAAGCTGCCTGTACAAAAGTAGAGGCATAGTAAGTTATACCTGGTCTGTATCTGGAATTTTCTCTTTACAAAGACATGCATTTGCACTAGTGTGTGGTAAGCAGGTCATAAATGTGTCCCTGGCACCGGTGAAAAGATTTGAAATGTGTTCCAAGCCAAGGAGCCTTTGTTTGTAATCAGCCTTTCAGGACACCACATCTCTGAAGCTGGCTGCTGAGCAGACTGCAGTCATCTTTATTGCATCTTTTCATTACAAAGACAGCCAAGATAAATGAATCTTGATGTTAAAATCAATGCCCATCAGTTATATGAATGAGCTCTTTGGGCAAAACCTGCCCTCTGTTGAGCTGTCTTATTTTCTTGAGTCTAATTTTCTCCTGCTGACAGTGCCAGAGTGTGGGGCAGCCACAGATCTTCCTCTCCCTCTCTTCTGTCTTTGTCAGGTGGCCTCTTCGGTAGGGAAGGAAATTCCCATGTTGCACAGGGCTTTGCAGAGCTGTGATGGGGAAGAGGGAGGAGGTCACAGAGGGGCAGCATCTCGAGGATTTTCCCCTTACTGGTGCTGCCCTCTCATCTGCCTTTAGTGGCTTGAGGTCCAGTGCTGCTGCACCCCACGCCTGTGTCACTGATCTGCTTTGGGATTCAGACAGTTCCCCCCAAAGCTCCCTGTGAGAACATGCCTTGCCATCATGTAAGACATTTGGAAGAGGCAATAGAGATTTACCTCAGCTTTCTAAATCACATGGAAGCATCTTCAGCCTTGACTCTAAATTTCCTCCAGTAAAAGGCTGAAAATTAAATTGTCTTTATGTTCAGGGTAATAGTGTGATACTTCATGAGTGTTCAAAGCTTAATAGAGCTTAGAAGAGATCTTAGGCTTCTTTCTCTTGTTTCCAGGGGGTGGGGTGGAACTTTTGTACATTGTAGTAAAATGTAGCTATACAAAAGCAATCAAGTTCTGAGTGCCAGGATAAATAAAAAACTATTCTTATTCACAGTCCTAGGATGATTGCATTAAATTATGTTCTATACTAGATTCAATGTGTAAGAATGTATTAGTTAAGAAATCCTTCAAATGAGAATTTATTCTTTCTGAGGAAAAAAAAGTTTTATCAGAAAAAAGTGAGTCTGAAGCGAGTCTGAAAATTACTGTGTATACTTTTAATGCATGTAAAACTGACAGAGGAGCAATTTCTAAGCCTCTGATGAATGATGCCCTCTGACATTCTAAAATGCTTCTCTTCTGAATAAATACTTATAACTATAGGTCATTTATGAGAAGCAGAACACACTGCCCTAGCTGCACTCATGAGTAATAAAGTGATCTCTACAAGCTGATTTGCCATGCATCTGACTTGGGTGTGGGAGGTGGTTAATGGCTCCGTGTGCTGATAATAAGAATAAATTTTTATTACAAATTCTGCTGAACTTTTGAAGCAGGCTGCATTCAGCCAGGTACTCAAGGACTGATGAATGAAGATGGATGCCAGATAGAACCCAGGTCTTACTACAAAGCTACAACATTTTCCTTGTTATGCTGTCTTAAACTAATTTTCTAGTTAATCAATCTTTTGGATTCCTTGGGTAGTTAATGGCAGGCAGCTCCAGAAGGACCTCACAGATCTGAGCTGGCAAAACTCAGGCAGTCTTCAATAAACATTACTCTGTTTTAACTAAGTTATGCCTCTACAGAAAAAAATAATCTGTGCATGTGGGATGCTGAGCTCAAAACTGGCAGCTGCAACTCCAGAAGGTGATGCTGAACTTGCTGGTTCTCTGAAACCATAGGCAGGCAGGGATGTACTTGCTGACAGCACCAGTGCCCCAGTGCATTGGGAATGTCATGGAAGCAGGCTGAACACTGGCCAGGCTTTCCTTAACAGCATCCCATGCTGCTGTTGTGTTCAATTACTGCTACACAAGCAGACACAACCTGAACTCTGTTGTGGAAGATCAGGGTATATTAGAGAGGGTTCAGAATATGTATTTCCTAAGACCTGCAGACTTGCTTGTCTGTAGATGACACTTTTCCTTGGCATGATGTCTCTCTAGAATCCCTGGCTAAGACACCAGCTGAGTATCATGGTATCATGACACCATCAGGTATCATGGGTGCAGCTAAGCATCCAATACAGGTTTCAGGCCCCACTGTATTAATCATGAGCCTAACCATTAGATAGGGTAGTGACTAATTTCTGGGTGCCTAGGTCCTTTTTGGCTATGTTTCCTCATATTGGCAACGGTCAGTGGCATGTGCAAAGTGAGTTTTGTTTTCTTCAGTCTCATATCTTGCAGAGAGGTTTCTAGATGCTCGTTGGGGTGTTTATTGTGCTGGCTGCATTGTTGCACTGTGCTTTTGGTAAAGGGCTCAAACCCTGACTGTATGCTGAGACTGAACTTTTTCCGTCCTGACAAATTATCTTCTGCACCATCATAGTTTGACACGGGTTCCTTAATTCTGTGTTCACAGGAAGTAATGTTGTGTTTGTTTGTAGGATATAGCCTGGAGTGAAGAGGAGGAGTAGTTTCAAATATATAGCACTGCTGTATTTTCTGAAACAATGTAAATTACTATCTTGTCACATGCCAAGTTTGGCCTGTTTCACAGGCACAAATATGAAAAGATTAAACTATGCATTGGCAATAAAAATGAAATTCTTTAAACTATTAAATAGAATTTTGGAAAAGTAGCACTGATTCCCAGGAAATCAGGACTAAAAATATATATGCATCATTTAAAGCTACTGTTAAGTAACTTGTTTCTTAGATGGCTGTAAACCATTAACTGCCTGTTCTACATTTGGCTTTCAGTAGCAAAGTGAAACGTGCATGCTGTAATGTGTTTTATTTCCATTTGTTATAGCAGCATGTCCAGATATAATAAATAAATCATCCTTAATCCCATAGTAAACAGTTTTGGAAACTTTACTCAGTCTTCCTGAATATATCTGTGGTCACCCAGTCGTCTGTGTCACTGCCTCTTGCAGAGAGAGAGCAGAGAGCACAGTGAGACTGGATGAGGCAAAAATGCCAGGCAGGAGAAGAGAGAAGCAAAGCAGAGACATGATCCCTCCCATACCTCAGCTCTGCAGTCTTTACAGATAGCAGCTACCATGGTTCTTTTTGTGCAAGTGTGAATAAATATCACATTCTTGTCAAGGGGCATGACAGCCTCAGGTGCTTGACTCTCTTTCAGAGCTGATGTGCACGTAGCACACAATCCTC
Organism: Florisuga fusca; assembly: GCA_038090715.1. NCBI lineage: Eukaryota > Metazoa > Chordata > Aves > Apodiformes > Trochilidae > Florisuga > Florisuga fusca. The sequence continues at coordinate 10,754,345 of JAAWXA010000025.1, read as the reverse complement.
CAGCCTGGCCTTTTGAGCAGCTTCCTTGCTACAGCCTCCCCATACATTGCCTCCTTTCTCAGATATTTGGGTGATACTTCAGCAACCCTAGCAGAGTAACGCATTTCCTAGGTTTCCAGGAAAATACACACATAGCAGTGTGTATGTATTTAAGACTCTGTGTACCTCATATCTGTTCCAAGAAATGCCTATCCTCATTTATCCAGACACATACAAAGACTGTGGGGAAGATCAAGTATTTAGGCAAAACCCCCATCTTGCATAGAGCTTTATCTGAGAGGGATCTTGAGTTAGGTATCTGGCTGCTTAAAATCTTATTTTTCTTGCCTTTTTTTGTTGTCCACCACCTGGCCAGAATTTTCATTATTTAACCAACTTTGCTTTTAACTCTCCTTCCTGAAATAAATGAGTGGATAAAATTGCTTTAGGAATTGGTACACTGTTTGGCATAAGTGGCCAGAACATGCTTCCAAAATGGAAAATTGAGCTTGCACATGCCTTGAAACTTAATTGCTTGTAAACAAATCATTACCTTACTGTAAGGAAACTATTCTCCTTCAGCACTCAGCCACCAAGCCATTGTTTGTTTACACCAGTTCTTTATACTTGTCTGACACCTTTATTTCTTTTAAACACAAATTTAGCACACAGAAAATGCAGAAGGTTAATGCCAGGAGAGCATCACCAGCTGTTGCTAACAACAGTCTGAGTAGGGAACTGTATGTTCTGTAACAAAAGTGAAGTTGGACTGTTTGGTTGCTCAAATCAGTTTTGAGGGCTAAACCTAAAACATTTAAACAAGACCCAACAATTAATGGCAGATTGGGACTGACAGGTCCCATATCCTGTCTGTAGTTGTGGCTGGTACCTGATGTGTCAGAAAAAGATCTTGGGGGATAGATTATGCTGGCTAAATGGGAACACAATGTACCTTCCAAGTGATTTGCTAGATTTATAGTAGCAATGAGACTTACTGAGGACTGAAGCATGATCTGAAAAAACTTTGCAGAAATCAAGAGAAAATTTAAGATTGACTAAACTACATGTCTAAAGCTGACAGATGTAGCTTTTTCACTTTTTTAAAAAGCTAATCAGAACTGTTTTGAAAGCTACAAATTGTATTTTTGTCATGTGTTCTGTTTTTCTTACATTATTCAGAGCTGTGCTCTGTGTTTCTGTAATATCCAACATCCGTATCAAGTTGAATCTTTAACATTTATTCCTCCTTTCTGAGTTTTTACATGTGGAGTGTTCCCATTCCTTGAAAAGATATTTTGGTAGTATCATATCACACAGCTGTGTGATCATAGGAGACAGGAAATTAAATAGAATGTATCCCTTAACTTCTCCAACAGAGCTTTTAAAGTCTTGAATGGAGCAGATAGCGTAATTTTGTCTTTTGATGTATGAAGTAACATTTAAAATTCCAATTTTATATTCACTGCTAGAAATCTACAATGAGTGTTGCTCCATCAAATGGAACATCAGAATAACTGCCAGATGTTTAGAACAGTCCAGATTCATTGTCCAGTGCTCAACTACAGCTAGGAGACTAAGAGCAGGTTTGGTATACAATTCTACCTCATTCTTGTATTACACAAAATAGTAGTAGAAATGCAAATAGCACGGAAAGACCTGTGCAATCCAGAAGTACAGTTGAATTTTGTAAGAAATTTTGTGGGTTTTGAAACCACTTGCTGCAAGGCAGAGGGTAACAACAAGATGTTTGTAGTGAGTATTAAAAGGAATTTGATTTATTTTCTGCAGAATTAGAGAGACTGCAGAGTGTTCTGTAATCTGGATTTGGTATTTCAAAAGACTTGCTATAGAAATAGAAAATTGGGAGGAATCAGTGAAAGCTGACATTTGTTATCTGTAAAGCTTTTCTGACATGTCTGTGATAGAATCTTCTGCAGCACCTCCCTTAGCTAAATTCTTACGTCTGCCTTCTGCAAGCAAAATGCAGGTAAAACAGTTGTTGACAATATTAATAAATATGAATGTGGTGAATGTGACCACTAGGAAGGCAATAGCAAAGTCTGCCTAAGAGGATATTTGGAGCCTGCATAATTACTCCTTTCTTACCACAGAAGTTACGTGCCTCAGAGAAGGATGCAATTCTGAATTGATTATTTTGGTCAGATCTGCTTATTCACACCTTAATTTTCACAATGCTGAGTTCTTTAATTCTGAGAAGCTCTCTGCTAACTCTCATGAAGGGCAGTGAAATGTAGCAGGCTCTGATCTCAAGGCCAGGGCTATCATCCACCCAAACAGCAGTTTGTCAGGCGAGCTTTGCCTGAGATTGGCTCTGCCTTATGCCACCTGGTCCCTTGTGCCTTTGCCTTACCCATCCCAAGAGCCTTTCCCCCTCAACCCCATGCTGGAGCCACCATCCCCTTGCACACCTGTGGCTGTGTGCCCTGTGACTGTTCTCACTTCTGGTGTGTCTCTGGGATGAGTAAGCTGAACAGTTCCACTGGACCTGGATGACTTGGTCTGGAGCCCGTATGAAGGACTGCACTACATGAGACAATGAAGGCAGAAAAACATGGGAGGTGGTCCTACTGACTTCAAGAGTTAAGGGCATTATCTGCTTTTGGGAAAGAGAGTTAGCAGAATCCTTCCAATGAAAGCATTTGTGAATACTTCCCTCTCACTAGCTCAGAGGTTTCCTCTGCTCACAGTTTTTACTCAAATTATGCCTCAGGCTTCCACTGATTTTTATATTAAAGTAGTACAGTGATCTTCCCTTTGGAATAAATATTGACAAACTAATGGCTGCCTTGTTTATATCTTCAGCTAACCATACCATGAAATTAATCAGTTCCTAAATTCTGTAAGTTAAGAAAAGGCTGAAAAAGGCATCAGACAGAGTTATATGCAAACAATGTATAAAATAGTTAACAGGGACAGTATAATGAAATGTAGTCCTTCATATTTGGCTTTAAAAAATGCTGATTAAGATATTAATTAATGTGTATGTATATTTATTCTTATCTGTAATAAGCCTATATTTAGCTCAATCATGCTTTACAGCCTTCTCAAAAGGGAATGTGCACTGCTGCCAGATACTTAGCTCTTTAACAGTTTCAAATAATTCTGTCAGAGATGAAAATGCTTCTTAAAAAAAGAAAAAAAAACCCACAAAAAACAAAAACAAAGCCCAAATCCTGTAGGCACTGGAAGTGTCACCCCAACCCATATCAAAATATTTTCCTTTACAAATTTAGTATGTTTAGGCCAAGTAAATGAGTGCCTAGGCTAGCAGACACCAGAAAAGTAAATGAGAAAAGAGCAAGGACCATCCCTTGTCACTAAAGAAATTACACATACTGTTTGTCTAATATAATGTATACACCATGAAGAAAAAAGAAGTTGCAAATTTCATTAACCAAAGAAAGCAAGACGTTACATTAATAATCCCAACAGGATAAGAGAAGTTTATTACAGGGAAAGATTAGCTTGAAGATGACTTACACCAGATATTCTCATTTTGGTTGGACCTGGGTTGTAGGCTAATATAACAATTACATATAGACATTGCCAGCATTTGTCTATGGTTACACAGACAAATTGTTTCAGCCATCATAACTGCTGCAGAGCATCTTCAAGTCAAGAAAATGGTTTTAAAAAGTAGTTCCATAAACTCTGAGTTTATCTTGGAAAAGACAGTGGAAAAGAACAGCTGAAAAAATTATGCAGTTGTCACTGCAACTTAGTTCCTTTAAAAATATCAGAGAATACTCAAACAAGCAATCTATGGGCACCTAGGAAATGATAAGGACATGAGTAACAGCCAACATGAATGTACCAGTCATGTCACGTTGATCTCATTTTCTCCTCTGACAGAGTGAATAAGAGAAAAGCAGTAGGAGTCAAATAATTTGATTTTTACAGATTTTTATGCTCCCTCACATTGTCTAACAACTAGGAAAATATGCAGTAGGTGAGACTGTTGGGAAAGTGCAAAATGGGTAAGAAAAATCTGCCCTAGAGCAGAAAATTAGTGCTTTAACATCAAACCAAAAGGCTGTATCAAATATGATTCTTCAAGGACCTTGCTCAAGTCTAGTAGTATTCAGTATTTTCATTGGTGATTTGGATGAAGGAATAATGTTTTAACTACAGAAATTACATTAATTCAAGAGACTGCAAACTTACAGGAAGACAAGATCAGGTTGTCAGACTTGAGAAACTATGCAACAGTTCATTTGAGATGAATGCCAACTTCAGAAGGACAAGGCTGCCTGGAAAACAGAGTTGTGGGAAAGCTTTTAAGCATTACAGAAGATTGGAAGCTAAATATGACTCAGCAGTGTTGTGCTGTTGGAGTGAGACACATCAGAGCTGATGCATCATCAGAAACAGTCTTGAAATAAGAGTCTCCTACTCTGTTCAGAATTGAATTCTGAGGATCAGGAAGAATGTACATCAAATGTCAGAGTCCAGAGTGATGAGGCCAGACAGAGATCAGAAAACAGGTTAGGAAAAAATGCAAGTACGGGTGGGAGGGTAGAAGACTGGCTTCAAATTTAATGACAAGAAAACTAAGGAGATCTGAATCTTCGATTGCATTCAAAGATGGAATAAACAGAATTAAATTCACCTCATGTGCTGCAGGCAGGGCAAGTAGTAATGTACTAAAATGATAGCAAGCAGGCTTAGGCAAGACATTAGAGAAAGTAAGAAAAAATAGTTTAACAATGATGTAGGCTGGACACTGATGAGATTAGGACATTTCCATCTTTGGTTTAAAAACAGACCAAAGAAATATTAGGGATGACAGTTCTCTCTCTGGACTAGCAGTCAGGCTAAGTGAGATTGTGGTGTCTCTTTCTGTTCTTGAGCTTCCCACTCCTATGAGGCTTTTCCCATGGTAAAACATGTAAGAATGATATCTAATTATGTGAAAAAATTGTGTGCTAATGCCACTAATTTTTACCCTTGGAAGATAGAAATAAATCTGAGGCAGGTCAAAAAAGCTGGACCTAAGTGTGGGTGAAAGGTTGTAAGAACCAAATGCAGAAAGGATGTCAGTGCTGGAAATGCAGATCAGTTCAGCACCTTATTACAGGCAATGTCTGCTTGAAGACTTACATTCCAACAGTCATGCATGAATTACTTTGAATATTTAAGCAAACTTTTTTTTTCTTCAAAATATGCACATATTGTATCAAGATCAAATAGTTTGCTTAAGGTGATCTGTGTTGCTCAGTCGTCACTAACACTAAACCTCTATGCTCTAGTTTTGTAGAAAAACTGGGTCATTCTCCACAACTGAAGAAATCCCTCTAGGTTACTAAATGCCTTCTCCCCCAGAGGTTCCATATTCCTACCTCCTACCCTTTGGTTATTGTAGAAAAATAATAGCTCACATTTTTAATAATAAACAGGTAGGTTTTAAAAAATATAGCGAAGTCCTATATGGGAGAGAGAGGGTCAGGTAGGTGGTGATTTACTAAAATTGTCATTGCAGTTACCTAATTCTAGGCCTCTAATTTTTGAAGAATGGAACAAAAAAAAACTAAGGAGTGCAAGGAAAACCTAGGTCAGACAACCCAGAACTATAGGGAGATTCCTACTCAGTGAAAAATGACACCAGTAATAAAGATATGCAGTCATACATTCAAGTGCTGTAGTATATATTCACTTTGTAACAGGTTGGTGTTGAAGATTACCAATAAAGTAACTTGATAAGTAAAACATTAGGATTATCTCTAAATCTAAACTATATCAATAAATGCTAGAAACTGCTGAAATTGCCCTTTACCTTAACATAGTGTAGAGAATAGAAAGAAATGTAAGTCTGCTCAGATTTATCAGATCAAACATATACATCCAAAAGACTTGGAAGTAATATTTGTTAAGTGTTAATTTTCTTACCTGTCCACACAGACAGATGTTTTGTATTCATTTGGTTTTAAAAAGCAATAGCCATAAAGGTGAAGGCGAAACACTATGCAAGAAAGCAAAACAATTATCTCAGCATGAGTTTCATGTATATATATATATGAACAGAACAATACTGGGTCTAATCTCTTTTCCAGCAATCTACAGTGTATTCGTCCTAAGGTAACCCAACAGCAAGAACCACAGTAAAATGCATGTACAGGAAGGTATGTGCAGCTGCTTTAACATTTCAAGTTGTTGTTGACTCTCTTTGTGTTCTTATGGTGGTTAAACAGGCACTAAGAGTCCATGGCCTGTCTGATCCTGCTCTTTGAACGTTGTTTTTGGCTACCTGGTGCCATTTATTATCCTTTCCCATCTGCTTGCACTGAATTCCCTGTGTAAAGGAATAAAAAGCAAGTCTTTGTTTTGTGTTGAGCAAATTCTCATAGAAATGAAACATTTCACAAAGAATGCTGATGAAAATCTTTTCAGCACTGTACCAAAAAGGTAGATAGAATGGGAAAACTATTTCTGTGGCATTTGCTTTCTTGATGAGAGCTTCAGGGGTGAGTGACAGCAGAACTCTCCTTTCAAAAACTGCACTGGCTCATCAGATTCCTTTCTTTTTTAAGTACAGCAAATGCCAAATCTGGAATCATAATGAAGGCATCACAGTCATTGTGGCATCACAGTTCTAAGGCTGTAGGTATTGACTGCAGCTGTTTGGATTCCCAGCTGATGTAACTGAGTGTAAAGTCTTGCTGGACTTCAGCTGAAGAGCACAGTTTTAAAAACATGATTATCTACCTCGAAAATCCCACTGCCAAATTTTAAGCTCCTGCTCAGAGGTAGATAAATTCAGCAGTAGTGGTGATTCAAACATTTTTTTAATTATGCCAATGCTGGAAAATTTGGCTGTAGGCTCTTTTCAGGAAATGTTGTTGAATTGCAAAATCAAAATGCATTGCTCATTGAACTGCTGGCAAGGTGACAGGTCTGCTGCTGGTCAGATTACTGCAGGATAAGCACATTAGCTCCCAAAGCCACTACTGAATTCTAAGTATCTGTTCTGAATTCAACTGTCTTCCCATACAGGGTCTGAGTTGGCAGGTGCAGTGAGTGTGCTTTGAAAATCAGCAGAATATTTTTTACTTGCCAGTAAATGTATAACTTAAAAACCCCAAGCTACCTGATTGCTCTAACGACTTATCCTATGTCTTCTCTCAGTATTGATAATTTTAGTAAAATACATAAGCACAGCAACTACTACTACCTCTGAAACTTTTGAAAGGGAATTGCCACAGGAATTGTGATAGCTTTGTGCCACCCTATTGCACCAAGTTTAGCAACAGCAATGAGCAATTTCAAAAGCTAAGTTAGTAATAAACAGGTAGGTTCTAAAAACATATCAAAGTCCTGTTTGGGAGAGAGAGGGTCAGGTAGTTGGTGATTTACTAGCAATGTGTCATTGCAGTTATCTAATACTAAGTCCTTAATTTTTTCTAGTGGGGTAATGAAGGCTTCTGGTTTGGTTGTGGTTTGTTGTGGGGTTTTTTGGGTTTTTTGTTTGTTTGTTTGACTGGTTGTTTTGGTTTTTTTAGCGACTGTGTTTCTCTTAAAGCTGCTTTGAGAAATGTCTTGGTGATTAAAAGGCAACAGAATCAGTGTTCCACAACAGTCATATTATTTTTCCATGCTTCATTTCTGAGGTCCTGTGGGTTAAAATAGTTTATCCAGAGAAGTTTCTTGCTTTAGAAGTAGTCACTCGTGTGGGGTTTTTTTTCTTCCTCCTACAGTCAGGATTTATATTTGAGAAGAGCAGTCAGGGTCACCCGCTGTTAAATATTCCAGTAGGAGTCATTAGTCATTAATTACATAGGAACAAAACAAATTCTGATTTTTTGAAGCCATTAACTAGGCAAAACCTGGGATTAATGACAAGAAAGTCAACTGTACTTTTTCTCTCTTGGGAGAGTGTAATGCTTAATGTTGCAAGTGTGGACATAAATAGGTGGAAAAGTTTCATGAATGCAACAGTGGCAGAGTGGATACGTGTCCTGAAATTGATATAAGAAAGAAATTCAACCCTTTTGACAATTTGATCACATTTTGAAAAAAATATATTTACATTAAAGAAATCACATGTAGTTAATCTGTTTTATTTTTTCTTAAAAAATAGACTGAGGGCTGAGAGATTTGAAACTGTCATCCATGCAATGAAACTGCAGAGGCTCATGGACCTTGCATTCCATGAAGTCATGTTCTAGAAATATCTCTAGTATTTGTTGGATTTTAGTTAAAAGCAGTAACTGGTTCTGCTTGTCCCTTGGTTTAAAGGTAATGATTAGCACTCTGCATTTTTTTCTTTCACGATTATAATTCTTAATATTTTTATTAAGATGGAATGAATTCAAACATGTTCTTTCAGATAACACTACTCAGACCTATCAATCATTTTACTGTCAGAGCTGACAGTAGATGTGATTTTTATTAGATGAGCAAGTTGGGTTCCAGTGTTACCATGAAATAATTGTGGTCTGAAACAGTTGTTACTTGTCCTTCTTTACTCCCACAGCCACCGGACATCTTTCCTGGTATTTAGCCAAGAAGAAAAGTGGCCTAATACAGATTTCAAGGAAAATTAGTGTGAAATGGGACTCTTATTTTTGACCTGTGTTTAGGCTGGATAAGTAGACTAACAGCAATTCATTAAAAGAAAGGTGCTTTTTACACCTGGGTAGAGGAAATTGAAGTGGGCAGCAGGCAGGAGCTGAGCAATAGAGCTCTGGGTCTGAAGTAAGAGCAAGTTGCTTTGTGGCTCCTGCATGGAGAGGAGTGGAGCTGGAAATGAAGCCAATGGAATAGCACAGAGGGCTTTTTGGCCACCCAGCAGGGAGTGGGGCAGTCTGTGAAAAAGCCACTGGCCTGACTGGTCACATCATGGAGACTCCAAAAGCCAGAGGGACACATTCTGGCCAGAGCCATGGGCTGTGGTTTCTGCAGCAAGTTCTGGAGGCATTTTTGTGGGGAAGTTGTGCTTTTTTTCTTAAGGTTTATTTTAGTTCAATTCTCTTATTTGCAGCCAGCTGGTTGTGTGTGCTGGTCCAATGGCTGTTACAGGAAAGGTTCTGGCTTGAGAGGCCCTGTTGAGCCATGGCTTTAATGTGGAGTGAGATTGCTTAATGGAGACTTAGTGGATGACAGCTATCATGCTTTAACTACACATTTGTAGTAATTTGCATTAATTCCCCCAGTTCAGTATTCAGGACCAGACCATGAGCAAGTTAGTGTGAATATAGGCTACTTGATACCAGGTCCCTCTCTGGGTGGGAAGCAGCTGAAGAGAGAGCAGATTTATACAGAGCCTAAGCTGTGACTGCATATCTGTATGAGCTCATCTTTTTTCAGCATAAAGAATCCATTTGCACACAAACTATTGTCAAGTGCACTGAGGAAGGAAGCTGAAAAAGGAAACACTTTCTCTAATCACGTTCCTTTTCAGTCATCTTGGATTTCATTTGTAGCAATTGCAGACAAAGCTCTTGCAGACAGTCTTACAGCATGCTCTAGAGAGCACAAAACCTGCATCAAAACTGTTACAATAGGCACAGCCTGGGTCAAACGTGTTTAGCATTGTGTTTATAGTACTTGAACTGGTATGTATTTTATTTCCATTAACAGTTCAAACGTTTAGCTCTGATATTTCAGAAGCACCTGATCTTTATTCAGCTTTTTAAATTTTCTTTTTAATAGGTAAGAGAGCAAGAAACTGTTTGTGTAGAAATGATAGGAAATAAAAAGGATGGGTTTTGATCTTCAGTCAGACACTGTTTGCTTTTAATCTTTCCCAAAAATATCTTGTACTGAGAATAAAATCATTGTAGCAATGCTGAGGCAGTGTTTTCAACTCAATACTTTTCATGTGGATAGCTGAACTTCTTTGTGCTCTACTTCTGTCTCAAACAAACACATCCATTTTACAAATACAAGTCCAATGCCACTGCAGAAGCTTTGTCAGAGCAATCTGCTTTGTACTCTCAGGCAAAGTCAGTGGTGCGATGGCCTCAGGCAGAACTTTATAACTAGAATGTCTAGATTTTTATTATGAGATAACCCAAAAGTGTCTGAGAATACACTTGCTAACGTTTGGTAAGCATATGCAATGCATAATGTAATCTGGAAAGCCACTCTGTAAATTAGCACTGATGGCTTCCTGTTGCTGCCTCTCTCTTGTTTGGTGGAAATATGAATTGCAACTGAACAAGTTGTGTTTTCCTTTCTATTTGATGCCCCTGCTCTTCAAAGGAGACCAGGGCCCTGATCTAGACTGAAGTCCTGGGGTATTCATGCAATAAAAATTATTAAATTAAAATTGCCTACAATCCTTCTGGTGCATCACTTGATAGAGTGCAGACAAAACTGCATAGAAGGTACATGCAATGCCTTAATTAAATGCCTTTTCCACCTTAGGAAGCCTGAAAATGTAGCAGTTCTTATGAAAACTAGTGCATGTACACCCTTGCACATCTGCTGAAAATAACTTCTATTAGGTGTTAACAGCAGTCTCTGATATCTTGTTCTGCCTGAGGTTACTGGTGTGCTAGAACATAAATTAGATGCTGCAGATCATAATGAATTTTACTTTAGCCTTTAGCTAGGTGAGTCAAGGGAATAAATCTGAAAACACTGAGTTTAAGAAGGGGAAATCACTGAAGTGATTCTGGAAAGTAAAAATGAAATATGGTGCTTCAGTTACTCCTAGATATTTATCAGTACTAACGGGCTCACTGGAACGCTTACAGATCTCAGATGTGTGCTGTGGCAGAAATGGACTATAAATACCTTTCAAGAAAACAGGAAGGTGAAGGCCATGCTCCATAGTGAACACCTACAATCTAAATCCCTTCAGCTCAGTGACAACCACAGTAGCCACAATGCTTGCTCTCACATTTCATTCTTAAAAGGTGGAGAAAACTAACATTTCTGGGTCTTTTTACAATAAATTACAGTGAAAGAAAAAAACATTCCTCCATTTCAACACTTCAAAATACACACAAAGTCTTTGATGTCCCACTTGTGCCTATGGATCTGAAAGTGACTCGGGTAGGAGTCTGAAGTAAGCTGTGCTCCAGCAGGTATAAAATAATCCCTCCCACATGCACTGGTGTGGAAGGGGTGAGGATCTTGTCACTCACAGGGATGCATCCTCTGCATCACTGGCATGTGTGGGCTGGTGAGTACAAGGCTCTCGTGACAGCAGGGAGGTGGGAATGTGCCACCGTGTGCATTCATTCCCTAAGCATCTAAGTACCCTGAACATCAGGGATTGTTTGTTTTCACATGAAGATATATTCTTCTACAACTCAGAAATAAAGGTTTGCTTTTGCTCAGTAAGTGCTGAAGTTATAAGGACTCAATACTTAATTTTGGCCAAGCTGCAATTACCTTTAGATTTAAAGGTAATTTAAAGGGTATAGCTGGAATTTACATCACCAAGAAAATGTCTCCTTGTGTAAAGATAATCTGGACTCTTCTGTGGCCTGGCATGCTATTTAGTGAGAAGTTGTTCCAGCTTGTTGTCTCCAGCTGATTTTTCATTGTATAAAGTACTTCTTATGTTCTGGAAGTTTTCATGTATCTCTGGGCATGGCTTAAAAAGCTTGGCTTGTTCTGTTCTCTTTTTTTTTCCAGGAGAAATGTAGCTGAGAAAATTACAGAGTTTTGAGTGATGGGGGGATATGTAGGACACTGAAAGTGAGATGAAAATTAAATGCTTCTGATTTCTGAAATAGAACATGAAACTGAAAATTTGCATTCCTCTGTAGCACTTCAGAAGTGCCTAACTTTTACTGAACAGCACTTACTTAAGCTATGAAATCTGTTTTTTCAGAGCATCGGAGCACTCCAGCACCCTCAGCTTATCAGCTAACCTATGCTAGAAAACATACATGACACCAATAATGATTCTCTTCTACAACAGCGTTATTGCTGAGGTGTTCCTAATACTGACCTTCATCTAAATTCCCTTGAGTTAAGGGAGCCAGAAGCCACAATAAATTTTATATCTTTTGAAAACAATTTGATTGCTCATGCTTGGAAGTCCTACCTGCTTGCAGCTTTTCCATGGGCATCAGCACAATACTGTGCAAATGGAGATTTAAGTGTTCTTTTTCAAGGTTTCTAATTCAATATAGAAGCCTAACAGTACAAACTTGGTTTTAATAACCTGTTATTTGCTCACAATCTTCCAAGTTAAAGATGAGAACAGCCTGTGGAATTACAAGTATCTTCTCATGCAGTTAAAGACCATGTTTCTGTATTGTTCTCTCTGTTCTCTGTCACTACTCAGCTGTTGTGTTCCCAGCTATTTTCTGACAAGGGAGTGGATGTCAATTGACTTTTCATTTGGTGTAGCAGAATGCTAATTATATTATAAACCTCAGTTGTGTACAGCCATAAAGTTTTGGAAGTGTACCTCCCTAACTTCTGACTATACCTCAGGAAATGAAAGAATCTTTCTGTACTGTTTAAAGTGAGTTACTGCAGGTTTTGCTGCTAGCATTTATAATGTGAAATGTAAGACAGCCATTCCACATTCATGCTAACTCTTCCACCAAGGAATATTCTGCATTTCATGTAGTCATCCTTAATTTTTTTAACTGTTTTATTCAGCTCCAGGTCCACCAGATTCCTTTCCTTACAAGCTACATGTCCAGATGTTCAAGAGCAAAAAGGGAATACAAGAGCAATGAACCATTGTCTTAATTATATTATGGTAATATCTCTCAATAATATCTCTCAATATTTTATATATACGCACATATAAAAGGTTTTTAATTCCTCATTCAATTTCTTAATTGCAATATTAAAGTTTGTCATTGAAAGTGCTTTAGCCTGTTTATCAGTCATGGGCTCAGGATGTGAAAAGTGCTCCTTTAAGAAAATTAACTACTTTCTTACTAAAACCAGCTATTGTGGCAGGTACTACTTCTGAACTGGAAGAATACCAAGACCTGCAGAAAACTGTGTGGAAGGGAAAATTCAGTAGGACTGAAACTGTGATTCAGATGAAGTTGTGGTTGTATAACCAATGGCTCTGAGTGGAATTAAGAATGTGTAAGTCAGTTGTGCAGAGGTACATACAGAAATAGAGGCACACAGGTCACCCATCTCAGCTGTGAGATGGCACCATGGACCATCTGAAGTGGAGAGCAGCTTTGAGAGATGGTCCAAAGTGAGCAAGTCTTTTAGTGACTCACTAATGCTCTGTAAAAGCTGTCAGTATACTGGCTGAAACTGCATTAGCCAGAAACTGTTCTGTGCTAGCCACTAGTTCCCTGTCAGTACACAGTGTTGATCACTGCTGCTTAAAATTAGTATCTTTTTCCTCAAGAATAAGTGGTCAGTCACTGCTTTTAGAGACAAGATACGTGTTCTCAATAGTCAAGTTATTTAGAAACCACAGTTCTTCCCTAGTACTTTGCTAAGAGCTGAACTAGGAGGAAGAATATGTTGCCATCTTGCGATATACTTTTGTTTTTTTCTTTCTATTTCTCATTGGAATTTGGTTTGTAATGTCAAACGGCTCAAACTTCTTACTATAGCTATGGGACTCAGGCACAAAATAGACCGGGGCTTTTGGGGCTGGGGTTTTTTTTGTTGTTGTTGTTGTAGTTTTTTTGTATGTTTATAGAATTTATCATGTTGTGCTGTTAGTAATAGAAAATCAGACAAATTTGCATCAGGTTTCTTTTTGGTACTTCTGTTTTATCCACTGATGACAGTGAAGAGAATGTTGTACACAGACTATTAAGGAGGTAACAAGCTGTTTACTTGTCTCCAAAATTGGACACAGATGAGGTACTGCATGGAACCAGCAACATCTCTCCTCAAAGAAGAGGAAGGTTCAGCTCCCTTCTTTATCACCAACTTAGTACATAACTGAAGCTAGGAGGTTTCTGTGCCTATATGTCCATATATTCAGTTATTTATGTATCTAAGAGATTCTGGGATGATCTTCTTTAGTCTGTATTCTGACAGTGGGTAACTGACTGATGATCAGCTGATGCTTCAGCACAGGCTGCTTCACAATCTGGAAAATTTTGGACAAATTTTACCTCTTTATCTGTAACAAGTGTTGGTAAAACTTAGTCCATGCTTATGTGCCACAGTTTTTTTCTGCTTCAATAATAAAAAGAAATGAAAAGCATAAGAAAGTTGCAGATATCTAACTGATACTGAAACATGGGCAATGTGGATAGATATGGACAAAAAGTAACCCTACCACCCAAATGAGGAAATGGTTTACACTTCACTAACAAAGATTTTGGCTCATAAATGTTGTCCTCATACTAGCAGCTGTATCTATATGAGAAATAGCTACTCCTCCATTTGTTTGAATCTGTTTACAAATCAAAAAAGTAAATACTGTCACATAAGAAAGACTTAGAAATGCTTAGAAATTGCTTAGAAATGTTTCTGTTTAGAACCTAGACACTGAAGAAAAGCCTTGCAAATCTGAGATGCACCTAGTCTGTGCCCATCTCTGATGTCTCAAGCAATCTTTTTCCTTGGCAACTAAACTATCTGGGATACCTGAAAGACATATAACAACATGTTAGGGGAGAGAAAGGGAGAGGTGGTTCATAAAGTCTCTTGCTCTCTGTTTAAGGTTTGCTATGCAGACAGACACTATGATTAAACCAATAACCTAGCCTGGCAGCTGGTGATAAGAAAATACTTTCACTTCATCTGCTGCAGTAATAATTATGGTTAAGATAACCTTTCCAAAAGCGTGTGTTGTTCAGCTGATGTTTGTTCTTCCCACACCACTGTGTGTTACTCAAAATTGATACATGATCAAGATGACTAAGACACCTGAAAAGAAAGAGCACCATTGCAATATTTTCCTTTTTGTGCCCCTGCTACTAAACATGACTAAAATTGCCCTGGTGCTTAAAGACTCCCAGGTACTATCTGCATTTTCAGTAGATTTGCAGTGATTGTTCTTAATGCTCTGCTACACCTAGAATGCAAGATTGATTTACATAAAAAAGTATAAATGCTTTTTGCCTCAGACATTGAGAGGCTCACCAACAGAATCCTTTTTTTTTTTTTCTTTTAACTAATTCATTAAAAAATATAAGGTCAAGCTGTACATTTAAGGACAAGCAATCTCAGATGCTGTAGCTTGTACTGATGCTCAGATAATCCTTTGCTATATGCTAAGGTGTTCTTCCTTTGACTTGCATTAGCCTCAGCTGCAATGCTGAATTTGGCCTGGTGCTTAACCTGGAGACAGTTCCAAAGGTCTGATCCAAGTAAGACAGCTCCAGGACTGGGATACTGGACACTTACTGAGTGAAGTGAGCCCATTTTTACTATATTATTCCAAATGCTAGTTGTGGCTGAGAAAAAAGTAAATCATATTTATGACATTCTCAATTTCCTCTTCTTCACCTTCTTTCATTCACTTCTTTTTCCACCAAATCTGTTACTTCTGTTTTTCAGTGTTATTGAGACATACATTATAATTTTAATATTCATATAATTTTCTAATGTAATATTAGGAGTTATAACCACTTTTTTGCAAAGCAGAGCACAGCTTGTATCAATGACATAAATTTAAACCTGCTGGTCTTAAAATGCTGCAATGTTCCAATATTTCTCAATTTTTTTTCCATCAGGACTTCCATTAAAAAAAGATTTTAACAAGATAGCCTTTTTAAAGGAAAAAAAGCCAATGGCACCTTGTTCTTTCTTTAGTGGTCTCTTATTTAAAAAAAAACCCAAAACCCACACACACACATACACACAAAAAAAACACAAAGAAAAAAAAAAACAACAAAAACAAACAAACAAACAAAAAAACAAACAAAAAAACAAAAACAAAAAAAAAAAAACACCAAAAAAACCCACAACCATCCTATATAGTTGGTAAAGCTGCTGAAGATTTTAATTACTGGCTAGGGTCATTTAAGTTCTCTCAGTGGAAACAGATGTGATGTACCCTTAACTTGGATGTGAGAACTTAGGTTGAAAATCTTGCTGAATTAATGAACCGTTGTCAGGAGGACCCTGCAAGTGAATGCAACTTGCCAGTAGCAACCTTCAGAGAACTATTCTACACCTGGTGCTAATCATTCATAGATGCAGATCAGACTTCAAGATAAGCCCAAGCAGACAGATAAAAAACATGTTTTATTGACCCATTCTTCAAGTCTTATTCAAGTAAATTATAAAGTTATCCAGTTATTAATCCCTGTAAGTTAGGTAGCAGGGAAGCTGTTGATATTTGGACTTTGAGATAGAGTTGAAAGCATAACAGAAGGTCTTGAGCCTTGAAGGGACCCTTATATGTGGTCGTCTGAATTAGCTTACTGATTTATCTTGTAGTCAATTTCCTGTTTCATTGAAGCCCAGGAAGGTGCCTGACAATTTAGCACCACTGGTAAGTGTCTGTGATTCACAGCATTGGACTGCAATGCTACTAACTCTTTCAACTTCCATAGAATGAGTAGTATAAATATACCCATCTGAAGCAAATTTAATCTTAGATTCTTTAGAAATTGTTGGATGTGTGTTATGTGTCCCACAATTCAGGCACTGTTGATTTCTCAGCGTGAAGGTTCTCAGTGGAAGATAAAAAACCCACAAGAGAGCAACTTCAGAAGACATGAAAATCACATGTGAGTTACAATGCCAGCAGACTTTCGAGTTACTTCTGCTCATCAAAGGCATATTTATTTAAGCATATGAAGGCAGAGTTCAAGTTATGTATTTCCCTCAGGAACTGGAGATGTGTTAATTTAACATAAGGCTGTAATGATATATATACAGATATCTACAGATATAAAGCAGTTATAAGGTATCGGGAGCAAATCTATTAAATTTTGGTCTATGCAAGTGATGTAGTTTGAGTGAAGACAAAGCAGGTATGTACGAGGTAAGTCTGCTTTGATCAATAACTCACTGACATTGATTGACACTGATTCCTAATGTCATCAACACAGTCCTTGTCAGCTATTTATAGATCACTCTCCTGAGCTTATATCATCAAATGCATGCAGCAAGCAGAACAAAACCTGCATTTTCCTATTTTCTGATGGATTCATCTTAATGGTGTCTTTGAGAGGCACATTTTGCTGAGGTCCCTACAAACTGTCAAAAACGAGTGTGTGGAGGGTACACATGCACTATGCTTGTCCTGTATTATCTCTGTAGTCTTTCCTCATAAATCTGAGGGAGACAGGAATGTGGATGAACATACTACCTAACACCTCCATCTTGTTCAAGTTGTCACTGACAGGGTTATCCAAGTAATCCCTTTGCATGCTACTTGTTGCAAAGAACTGTCTGAGCATCACTGTTACTTGTGCAGTCGGTGGTGGCATCTGGTCCTAACAGTAGACCAAGAGTTCTCCAGAAAATGGCTTAGGTCCTAGGGAACAGTTGAGGAGGAAACACTGATGGCCAAAAAGAAGAACTGGGTACTTAGCACTACAGCTTCTGTAGCCACAGACATTCTGCCTTTATTCAAGGAACACCAATCCAAGCATTCATCTTTCTCGTGGCTGTGGCATCCAGCAAGATGAGGTTGGGTGGCCTGAATGCCCTTTAGTGCTGCCTCCCATCCACCCCAAGGACCAGTTCTGTTTTCCTGCAGGCACTCTTTGTTTGCTGCCCTTGGCCAGTGATAGCTGATACAGCACTGCAGCTGCTGACAGACACACAAGCTGCTGCCATGATGCCCTGCTCTGGGTGGAAGATTGCTTCTCCATCTGGAGACTGCACACATGATGAACATGCTGAGGATGCTTGCTACTCCTTATCACCAGACAAACATTACCAATGGGATTCCCCTCTTTCAGTGACATTTGTGTTTTCTTCTGAAGTAGCTTTGTAGGTTATAGATGCCCAGGTGGGTTGGATTGGTGCCTCAGCTAACCTCTGCCAAAACAAGAAAATGCATGAGTAATGTAGTTGATCTCATACCTAAAAAAAGTGACTCCAAAGGCAAAGATAGGAAAGGCTGCCTAGCACAGCAGGCTTCTTTAGCCCATGAATACATTCACTGCCTTGTTTGCTCACATCTTTCACTTGCTCTGTCCTTTCTCACATTTGCTCTGTTTTCACTAAGTGTGATCAAATTTATCTTCCTTCATTCACCTCCCTTATTTCTCATGGACTAAATACTTTCCTATGCTCTCCGGTCTCCTCTAACATCATTTACTAAGCAGCACTGTATGTAGATCCAGGGACAGTCTGAAGGTCTTTTTATCATTAAAACACTGAATACCAATCTCTTCTCGTGGTAGAATTGTGTTGATAGAGTAAATTTGTGAAGCTTATTTTTCCACCATAGGCAGGATATTATTCTTAACCTTTCACTTCAATAATTGAATACTCTACTGTGCTGTGAATTTTTCCAAAGATAATTGGATGTTGGAATGGAAAAGCCTTCCTAACCTTTCTGAAGAAATGATTTAGAAACTCGTGCCTGTTTCTGGCCAGTAAGGAAATGAAGGAAGTTCTGCAAAATCAGAGCAACTTTTATTGTGAGAGGTAGGAGTTAAGATGAGCAGTAGTGTCATTTTGGGTTAAGATATTCTGTGTTTTGGAAGGGAAAACGTAAATGCATTCCTAGTGCCTGATTCTATCCAGATGGGATTTCCAAAGCCATGCAGAAGTGCTGAGTGCTCTGAGTGCCCACTTCTATCAGACATTGAATTTCTGTGAGAGCTGCTTTCAAAATGCTGTCAGTTTAGCCTGCCTGCACTGAGGAAATCAGCCCAAAGGGCCTCCCTTTCTCCTGGAGGCTATAACAGTCCAAAAAGAGTTTCTAAACAAGTTGATCAAGTTTCAAGAATTGCTACAATAATACCAAGGAAAAAATGACAACAAGATACTTCTGAGAAGGTTAGGGGTTTTTCTTGAGTTTTGAGGCAAACAAATATACCCCAGTAGTTTGGAGCGGTTTTTCATATGTCTGACTTCAGGCACATGATTTATTTCTGATAAGCACTTCGATATGTTTCTGAGCCATGGGATTCAAAAGAGCAAGGAGAAGTGTCTTCAGTACTTGTTTTGTAGAAAAATTTAAACTCTCGTTACTTGTGAGAGTTCGTTCATTTTTCCAGTAAGGAAACTATGACTGTGGATTGTTTAAGGTTGCTTTGTGAAAAATAGTGGTGAGGATTGGCAAGAAAAATCTCAAAAGGAGTCTTGGTTAATGGTTTCACAGATAGCCTTAAATGAACATTTGCTTCTGTACCTGCTGGCATGAGCCTTCCCACTCCTGAGGATGAGAAGGAACTGTTCTGTATTGCCACCACTTAGTGGTTGCTTAAGTACCTGGTTTATAGTCTTTGACTTATAACCTTCTATGCTATTGAAATAGGCATTGAGAAGCAGGAAAACATGCATGAATAAGTAAATAACCTGCCAGACCTAAGCTTTGTACACATTTGCTGAGTGCAAACGTAGCTTGGACCACCAAAAGTGCCTTGTGGATTCATTATTTATTTGGATTGAAATGTGCACTTTGTTTGGCTTTCCCGCCACCCAGAACCTGAGGGTTGGTTTGACAAGTGTGCAGAGCTGTGAGCACAGCTGGTAGAAATCCCACTGGACTTGCACTTCTTATTTATTAAGGAAATTACTTGATTTTTTTTTTTTTTCACCCAGCAATGGAAGGATTTCCTTGCCTTGAAGGAGATTTGCTATAATAAGTGTTACTTGCATGTAGAGATTAGATAAACAACTGTATCATCCTGCTTTGATACTTGATTTGTTCCAGGATAAACTTCTCTCTTTGGGCAGAACCTACTGTCAGATTTATGCTTATGTACTGAGAAGAGTTTTTCTCTCAATTGAAGTGTGCAGTTACACCTCTGCATACAAGAGCAGAGATATTCCCAAGACTATCCTATACTGATAGGATTCAGGGCTAGTTAATGGATTTTAGGGTAAGTTATATGTTTTCTGCAGGACCAAGAAATATGAAAGCAAAGCAAGAACATTTAAATCTGTGGATGCCCTTTGAAAGTAACAGGAGAACTCTCTACTGTGAAGTGAAAACTGCAAAGCTTTTGAGAAATAATATGAAACAAAACATGTTTAAAAGATGGCCTGGACTGATCAGAGGCTGGAAGCAGAGTGATGGCTTGGCTTCCAGCATACTACCTGGGAAGAAAATTAAACATATGCATCAGATTTTATTACAGTTCAGAGTAATTTCCATTAAAAAAAAAAAAAAAGTCTTTGCTGAATCAATGCTGAACTCAATACAATTCTTGGTTTGCCCTGGTAAGGAAAACATACAGAAATAATTTTCATCAGTTTGCTGAAGATATTAGAGATATTTCTTAGCATGTTGTTGTGCTACTGAAATAGGCTTCTGAACAGAAGCTCGTGCAGAAAGTCCTGACTCCTGGCTGTTATGGTCACATCTGTTGATTCTTACAAGACTCATTTTTGAGTTCCTCTGTTCATAAAACTTCAGTCAGCTCAAACTCCTCACATCTGCCTCTAGCCCTTGCCATACAAACTACAAACTATGGTG
This sequence comes from Florisuga fusca, assembly GCA_038090715.1. Classification (NCBI taxonomy): domain Eukaryota; kingdom Metazoa; phylum Chordata; class Aves; order Apodiformes; family Trochilidae; genus Florisuga; species Florisuga fusca. Next base: position 10,733,887 of record JAAWXA010000025.1, on the reverse strand, counting down.
GGAATATGACTAGCGATTGATATTAAGGGCTACAGTTTTTTGACTGAGTCTTCTGAGCTACTTTATTTTAACCACAGAATATGTGTTTGTTTCAAACTGAATTGAATTTTTGTGGAAAAAAATTTCACTTGCAACTTTTCAAGTGCAAAAGGAGTGGGCTGTAAAAGCTCTAGATGTGGTCTTCTGAGTTATAGTACTTAAAAAGCTACAGAGGTCATTTTTTTCAAATATTTTTCTCCTTCTCTGTGCTTGGAGACCAAAGTAAATTGACATAAATTTCTTTCCTTTACTGAGTTTTCTTTTCAGAGACTGTTAGCAACTGAATATTAGGCTTTCATTTTTGTACAATTATAGATATTTTAACGCGCTAGTAAGATCTATAAATCTTTAAAACTTCCTCCTTACCCATTATTCTTCCCCAGAACATGTGTACACACAAATACTGTTCCAAAGTCTGAAAGGCTTTAAACTGAATTATGCCTTTGGATTCTTTTAGAGAAGCAGACATTTTCATAAAAACAGTTGACGTTGACCTGGATTTAATCCAGACTAACACATTTTCATTTTTTCATTATCAAGTGTAAGGAAAATGGCTATTTCAGAATATTTTTGCAGTTAATGCCATAAAGAAATAAGCTTTGTGAAATTTTTACATTCTTTGCAGAAAAAGACAAGCCTTTGTTGTGTTCTTAGACCCTTGCATTTTAAGGTTGATATTAAAAGCTATTATTCTCAGCATTTTAAAATAACCCTTTGGGGTCTTGAAATTATACTCTTTAATGTTTTTTATTTCTTTGCCAAGGATAACATATGTTCAATAACTATTGAGAGATAGCTGAAGGAGTAGCACAGTAATTTTCTTTGATATACCATACAATGTGTGATGAACTATTTAGTCTTCAATTTTGCTTTAAACTAGAAAGTAATGTTCTTAAAATATGGTATGAGGCATATATGAAAAACAGGTTTATTTCTTAAGTGAGTGGCCCACACTGAAGAAGTCTCCCTCTAGTAACAAATATTTTACTTACTATGTCAAATTGATGATCCACTGGTGGTGGTTCCCTTCCCATCAGCATCTTGCTCCCAAATGCTCTGGCTGCCCAGTTCCACAGGGCATCAGGGTTGGGAGCTCTGACAGGAAAAGACCACTTCTTTCTCAATTATGGCATCACTTGGCTCTCTTTTGGCTCTGAGCAAAGGCCTTTTCCAAGACATTTAGAATTCACAGTATCGTCTGAGAAAACATAGCCCTCCAAACCCTCTCAATCTTTTAAATTTCCAAGGATGCCTTAGTATTTCTGAAAAATGGACAGAGCGTCTATACAGCACTGCTCCTTTCATCAGCTTAGGTAATTTGGGGCTCAAATTTGAGCCTTTGTTGAAATTTTTTATTCTGCTGGTTTTGCCTTGCATACTTGAGCACAGATAGGTATATGGTGATGGGTTTAGGGGTTTTTATTTACATATGTTTTCCGAACTATGCTCAGATGCTTTTCTAGACCACAGAATGTGAAAAGCAAATATTTGAAAGCCATCAGAAACAGAGAACCAGTGCTTTTCCTAATTCCTTCATACACCATTCTATTAATATTTCTGGCAAATTGCATTGTGTCTGCACTTTAGGATCCAGGTGTTCCTGGAGTCTTCGTTATGCTCATGGCATAAGAAGCTCTTACATAGTACTGCCAAAAGCACTGCAAAAAGTGATCTATTTCAGCACCACTGAGCTTCAGAGCTACTTTTAGTATGTGTTAATCTATTTATCTTGAGAACATTGCCTACTATAAGGAAAATAAACAGTGAGGTTTTAATTTGACTGCATTCCCATTTTACTAAGTTGAAATGGAAACTGAAAGATCTTACAAGAGAGTGCAAACTAAAGATGCTGCCAGAATCAGTAGCCCACATCATAAGCACACCAAATTCTATGATGCCAGACCCTTACCTAAGTTTCCTTAACTTTAGGATGCCCATTGGCTTGTTGACTTGCTTTGCTTCTGAAAAGTGGAGGAAGAGAAGTCTTAATGCCCTTATGAGTGGCATGCAATTAAAATATGTCATACCTTTACATCCAAATGTTTTGAGTGTACAGTAACTCTTATGTCCCCAAAACTGAATTACAATACTTCCTCCTTAAGTTTTCAATACTTTTCAGCTGTTTCTGATGCATGCTGAGATAGTGCTTAGAGTTTCCATGGAATATCAGCCTTTATGTGTATGATTTAATAAGGCATGCTTATAGTAAGCACAGAGCTAGTCACACTTTATCTTTTGCATCAGAAGTAATTCAAAATGGATAGGTCAAGTAAGGTTTCTATATCATTTCTAGTTTTCATGAAACAGCTTTTGGAAAGACTCAAGAAGAATCACTTCAGATGAGCATATTTTTCATTATAGAAGCAAGACAATGAAGTGACTGGACTAAAGATATGATTGTCTCTTGTCAATAGGCAAAATGAAAGAAGAACATCTGTGACCACAGAAGAACTCAAATAATAGAAAATTGAACATATTTTACTTTGGAAGACTTGAACTGAATCTAAAGTGATGGGCTGTACTCTGCCACTTGTCTTTTCTGTACTTGATCTATAATGAAAAATACATTGGATATCACTTTTTTGTAGACAAAATGGGTTTTATTCTGTTGAAATTTAGAATAATTTAGCCCCTAAACAGCCAGAATACGCATTCTGTCACAAAGGGTGTCTTTTAAAAGCTGGCAGTAGAAAAGCATGTCAGTAGTAAAATATTTCACAACTTCTTCAAGTTTTAAATTACAGACAAAAAAGCCTGCTTAGTAAAACAAGACATAAGGGAGACTACTATTAAAATGTAGTTTAGCACAGCTTTATCAACTTGGCTTTGAAAACAATACTTGCATGGTAACCTAATCTCTGGAAAGGTGTTGGCATGTGTTTAAGTGTATTCTGGATGTCATAAATATCATGAGGGGATTTTGCAAATCTGCTTTTAATTTGAGTATACAATGTCACGCTCATCTAAAAGTCACACTTCATTTTGTGTTGTAGAGTTAGTAGCAGATTCCAAGCCACCAGCTGCAAGCATGAATTGAGAGGCTGGATTTTATAGCTTTTAGATGTCCCAGTATATTTGTGTTCATTTATTTTCAGAGAAATGCTGTGACCATTCAGCTGGGAACTGCTGCTTTATTGGGTGTTTCAGTGACACTGTGCTCTAAGATGTCTTCATAGTCTAGCTCCTCACTTTTGATGGTAGGAACTATGAACAGGTTAAATTCCCATCTCCAGTGGCATTCTCCATGCATGTCCTTCCCACCCTGTGGCTTTTGCGTTCTCATGGCACTGGCACCAAAGTCTCAGCAATAGAAAACCAAACACCTGGCTTAAAGGCCAAGCAGATTCTAAAAACTAATCATTTCATCTTTTCTCTACAGCGAAAAGAATTGACTGACCTTTTATTTTAAAAGGAAAATAGAGTTTCTGACATATTGTATAGTACCAAGATCTGGATTTTTAAAGAAAAAAAGCCTAATGCTTGTGGTAAGCTTGTGGAGAAGAAGACCTGGTTTTGAGCCTTGGAGGACAGAGTGACTTCGTCTCTGTTGGAACTGCTCTTGTTGGGAATATATTGGAAAACTGCTTTTTTTTTTTGAGACTATGTTGGACAACTGCTCTCAGTCTTAGGTCTTGATTCTAATTTTGATCTTAGTTATACAAGCCCAGATCCCAGTAGTCTCTCTTGCACAGTCACTAAGGGGAAGGCTGTGGATGTGGTCTACCTGGAGTTCAGCAAAGCCTTTGACACCATCTCCCACAGCATTCTCCTGAAAAAGCTGTCAGCCCACAGCTTGGACAGGAGCACCCTGTGCTGGGTTAGGAACTGGCTGGAGGGCCGGGCCCAGAGAGTGGTGCTGAACGGGGCTGCATCCAGTTGGCGGCCGGTCACTAGTGGTGTCCCCCAGGGATCAGTGTTGGGCCCAGTTCTGTTTAATATCTTTATTGATGATTTAGATGAGGGGATTGAGTCCATCATCAGCAAATCTGCAGATGACACCAAGCTGGGGGGGAGTGTGGATCAGCTGGAAGGCAGGAGGGCTCTGCAGAGGGACCTGGACAGACTGGAGAGTTGGGCTGATTCCAATGGGATGAGGTTCAACACGGCCAAGTGCCGGGTCCTGCACTTTGGCCACAACAACCCCATGGGGAGCTCCAGGCTGGGAACAGAGTGGGGGGAGAGCCATGATTCTATGATAATGGGAAAAAATTCAGTCTTTTTAAATTAGCCAAGTCTCAAACTCATACTTAGTCTCAAATGCTAGAAATTACCTAGAAGAAAAAAAAAATTATTCATGTCTTACAAGATTATCTGTATCCCCTGTTTGCTTTATTTTTTTAAAGGGCAGGAGAAGGAGAACCCTGACCATTGGGGTTAACTCTCTTCCTTCTCAGTTTAGGCTGGTAGACAGAAAAAAACCCACAAACAATCCTCTTCCTCTAGTTGTGGGCAAAAAAAGATTGCAAAGACTGTCTACCAGGACTGGTACAGTTGCTTTCTGTTTCCTCTTTAGTGGAAGGGAAGGAAGAAGAGGTGTGGCATTACCCAGATAGCCAGTGCTCCATAATTCAGTGCCAGACTTCAAGCCCTCCAGTCAAAATTGGCAGGAGTTTTCAGATTTGCACTTCAGTTTGGGATCAGTTCTTATGATAAGCTGAAATTCTTTTCATTACCTTTATGCAGTTTGCCAGATTTTATTAATTCATGCTTACTTCAAGCAGTGACTTGACATGACTACATATGGGAAATTATTTTTCTAGCAAATATTCTCCTTAACGTATCCAGAAATGCTGTTATCAGCAGCTTTTTCCTTAAGGAGCTTTTGCAGCTCCTTTTTTGCATTGTGGAAATCTGGCTCATATTCACAGCTCTGCAAGCCCTTATAGCCTGGGTATATAACCTAATCCTTCAATGGAAGATGTGGGGACCTGAAGGGATTCACCCATTGCTCCTGAAAGAACTGGTGGATAAAGTTGCAAAGACGCTGTCCATCATATTTGAAAAGTCATGGCAGTTTGGTGAAGTTCCCTCTGACTGGAAAAGGGGAAACATAACCCCTGTTTTCAAAAATGGAGGAAAAGAAAACCTAAGGAACTACAGGCCAGTCAGTCTCACCTTTGTGCCTGGCAAGATCATGGATCAGATCCTCCTGAAGGCTCTGCTAAGGCAAACCCTTCCAACCCAAACCATTCTATGATACTATCTATCATTTTCATGGGATTTAGTATATGGTATTTGAGATAACAGTACTGTGGCTAACTAATTGACAGTTATCAATTGGACAACAATGCATAGATAACAATTGGATTTGATTTAGCAAAAAAATACATTGTTAAATGATGTGAGATTTGTTCTCACAGTTAAAAAATACTGCCACATCAGAGCTAGCAGTTAGCATTTCTCTTTGCACAATGCTACTTGGGACACCAGGATGACAGCGTTCTAGCTACTGCTGGCTGCAGTGCAGAAAATACCAGAGCTGAAAAAAAATCTATAATGAAGAACTTGTTCCACAAATGAATCATTTTGTCATTATGGAACATGATAATCAAGACTCTTACTAATTTAATAATTCTTTAATTACATTGGTTTTGGCAAGGGCGGTGTTCTTTTTTTTTTAACCATCCAGGTTCACTGATGGCAAATTCTTCCCTGTAATTTCTCATCATTTAAAGTGCTTGAATTAGTTGTTGCTGTGCAGATCAGTTCTGTAAATGCAAACTCTTTAGCTACAAATGTTCACTTCAGGAAAAAAAAATTAGCTTAAAAAATGCACATAAACTGCATTTTCATTTTTCACAAAAAGAGCATAATTAAAATTTAATTATTTACATGTTAGTTGCAAGTTAGCATTAAAAGCCTGCTAGCTGGAATTTTAAGGTAAACACATAGCCACAGGACTTTGTGTTATTCATCCTTCTCTGAAAAGTGAATTTATTCAACATTACATTTTTCAGCTGCTACAACTCAAGCTGCTCGCATGATAACACAGGTTGTTGAATATTTTACAAGGATTCCTGTTTATAGGAGTCATCCAGGCCATATGCTGAACATTTTAATCTTCTTGGACAGTAAAAATGTCACACCTGACTCCTTTCTGCCACACACTGCAGGAAGAAAGACTGGGAAAATGACCAATGTTGAGTAAAAATATTCTATAATAATTAATTAAAAACATATACTTTAATCCAGAATGCTTCCCTTTGTCTGGCAGCTCTGGAGCATGGGACTGGGCACAAGCACCCAGGGATGGGGCCAAGGTTGGGGCTGCTCTCCAGAGGTGCCTCTGGTCCTGCTGGAGCCCTCACCATACTGAATCCTGGCTCAAGGCACCAGGGAAAGAAAAAGGGAAAACACTCCTAGGAGTGAGCATCCTGTAACTGGCTATGGAAGGAGAAAGGAAAATGCAATCAACTAGTAATGTTCTCTGGTGAATTAACTGGGTACTTCCAGAAAGTGGGACTTTGGTACTTCATGTTGCATGAGGTTTTGAGTGTAGAATCTCTGACTTTTCCCAGTGTTTATAGCCTAATGTCAAGATTTCTTTTTGCTTTGCTTTATAGTATTTCTTGCTCTCTTGCTTCTCTTCCTTAATACTCTGGATAATGTAAAATTAACTTCTTGGCATGAGGTGCAAAATAATAATAATTAAACACGGTGACTAAAAATCACACCATAGACTTAAAAGTCAGACAGTCAGCTACCAGCCCCACATTTCCTTGAATTACTGTTTAAATTTAATCTAAACATCAGAAAATATGGATTCTTTAAAGACTGGGTGAGCTACAGCTTTGCCATTTGACTCAGTGTGAATGTTAGCCTGGAAAGTCAGGAAACAGTCTGCAATTGCAGTCATTGTTCTTTCATTGATGACTTTCTCAGACTTCTAAGTACGTATGGTAGGGAAAAAATGGAAGGAGAATAACAAATTAAATATGTAAATGCAAACCTTAGGGCTGGATTGATCTGCACTGGTTGCATTCTTCACAAGTGGGTTGAACCCAGCTCCCCCAACTCTGACATCTGTGGTCTGAGGGATCTCTGAGCCTATGACTTCTTCTTTCAGTATTTTCCTGGTGCCATATCTCTGACTTTTCTTCAGCAGTGTGTCAGCGGTCTGACCCAGAACAGGAGTAACAGCTCACCCTGAGGTCCACACTGGAGCTGAATACCATAGGTTCTTCTCACCCTGGCCTGTGCCTTCACTAGATGATCTTGAAGAAAATACAGGATTCGGATCAAAATAAAGGAAGAATGTAGCAATTACTACACAGAATAATAATTAGTAATACCATGTTTATATTCATTAATAACTCACCAGCAGCAACAACCACTGAACAGCCATGTTACTATTTGATGCAAATAGTTACTATCCTTCCTAATAATAGTGTTTACATTTCCTCTCCCTTTCTGTAACATGCACTATTTGAATTCTCTTCATTCCAATACGATAGAGGAGCTTTCTCTTTTAAAGCTATTTTCCTTTTATTTTTACTTTACCTATTTTCTCTTCTTAAGAGAAATCAACACTTTCTGGAAATCTGATAGCTTTGCTATCCCAGTCTAGAGCAGCCAGATATGTTTCTTTGTCAATTAGTGATTTTCTGATACTGACAGACATGTGAGAGAGTGATAAATCAAATTAATTCTAATTTCTGAAGTGAGATGGCATTTGAACCCAGATAGTTTAAAACCTTCTGTCTGGGTTTAGTCTGCTGAAATAATTTAACTACAAGACTGTTTCCTAGTCCCATCTTTCCAGCTTGGATGGTTGGGTGCACAGAGCTGTAAGACCTAACTGCTCACTCATCATGGCAAACAGACGTAAGGAAATTGGGTGCTCTTGTGGATGCAATTTCCTGTTAATTTGCTGTTTTACATCATCTTTGCAAGACCATGGGGCTGCTCTCCTGCCTTTTGCTCCTCCTCAACTGGCCACCCAAGTTCCTGAGGGCCATCCCTTGGAGAAGGGTGTCATTTGAATCAGCCTAGTATAAATGTTTTTGAAACACTCATTTGTCTTTGTTTCCACTGCCATCCTTTCCAAAGCTGCTTTCGTTTCTTTCAATTTCTGTCTTTGATTTTTCATCATGAATTTACTTCCAGGCCTCTTTCCAAGGTATCCAATGGTATCCACATTAGAAAATGGCTCTTTCTGAAGAGCTTCTACAATTTTTTATTACAAATAATGGAAGCCTGATATTGTGTTTCAGTGAAATTTTGATGTACTTTTTAAATCAAAAGCTGGCACAGCCTATAGAAATTGTTTAATCAAAATCTCAATTTTTCGCAGAAAAACTCATGATGTAGCACATTTAACAAGTAAATGTAGGTGGGAAGAAAATGGCTTTTTTGTTTGATAACACTGACTTGCCATTTCTATCATTTATTTCCTTACACAATATGAAATCATTGTCAGTTATGCTTATCATTTAAATACATACTCAATGTTGATAATAGTGTAATCTTTAAGGCATTTAATTGTGTTCACATTTTATCTTCCTCCAGGCTTGATAGGCAATGAATCCCTTTCCACACTTTCTTTACTTTTGGGCATTCCCTTATAAATCATGTGGTCTTAATACAATGTGACCTAGTTCTGCATGTAATTAATGCAGTTCTTCTCTAGCCAGCTCTCCTCATCCATTTACTTTACTCTCATCTGATTCTCAGAGGAAAATGGAAAGTCTTCCCATGGCTTTTCAAAGAAAAATCAGAAAATGTTTCCAGTTATTCCATGTTCTGGTAGATGTATGTTTTTCATATACTTTTATCTACATTGAAATAAGGTTTTATTAATATTGCATATTACAAGTAAGCTTCCATGGAGAGCTAGTTATTAATTTTTAATATAAGAAATAATTTCTGATGTTTTAGAAAGCTTTGCCATTTGTTTTTGAGAACTTGGAAAGCTTGGAGATGTCTTTGTGAGGAAACATCTTTCAGTTTCCTCAGAAGATTTCTTTGGCCGATGCCACTTTCCCCTCAGTCACAGCCCCAGCCCTGTCACTCTGATTATCTCTACTGTTATCTCCCTTGATGCCCTCAGAACTGGAAAGGTCAGGGTGCTCCAGACCATGCCCATGCCTTTAGTATTTCTGCAGCTACAGTCACAGCTCTGAGCACAGAATTCACATTTCAATCGATTTAAAATTTTCCATTTCTAATTACTTATTCCTAGGGATTACAGGCCTTTAATTCAGTTTCATTTACAGCTGATGCCAACTTTGATATTTTATCCAGTCTTTTCTTGAAATTCTATTTTAGTTTTATGATCAGAGGTTGAAGAATTCTGTTACTTCTGTTAACAGTGGATTCCTTCAACACCACCTTGGGAAACTTTATAGGTCCTGGGACAACACTGAAATTGTGTATTCTCACATGTTAGATTAGTCATCTTGCAGAACATTTACATCAAAAATAATCTTAAGTAATATAATTGTTTTAAGCTGCACCATTTAAATGAGTGTTTTTCCTAGCAGAAGCATGATGTTTACTACTTTGGTGAAATAGCATCAGTACATGGCAGGTAAAAAACAGAAACATTCACCTTAATAGCAAAGTCTTTTTCCATAAGCTGCATGCATTTGTTTTTCCCCTTTGTCATGACACACTATTTAGCTTTTGTCAAAGCCTCTTTTCAATACAGTGAATATAGAGTTTCAACTGAAAATCTCTTGGGATTAATTCCAACTTTGATGTGTTTCGTAATCTAATTTGCACAATATGACCGTTTTTTCTTCTTATTTGTAGTCAGATATTTAACTATTTACTCTCCAAAAACCTTAAAAAAATGAAGGAAAATTCCCCTTCACATTGAATCTGTTGGATACGCATATTGAGCAATTGGATAACAAAGCAGAATAGAAGAGACCATGATCATACAATATAATGGTATTGTTTAATGAAGCATTTTTTAAAAATGTGTGCTTCATTGCCTTTGGTTGCTATTGCTGACTGGTCATTTCAAGGGTTAGAAAATGCTGAGAACAGAAAGTTCACAGGCAGTCCTACTGCCTCCTGTATAATTTGAACTGAATTTTCCTTTTCTGCTGCAGGTGACTATTTTCAGTTTCATTCAGAAGATTTTTCTAGGCATTTTAAGAGAAGGGAAAACTTCCAATGCACTCCGTAGGGTGTTCTTTTCTCTCCTTACATGCAGGACTGCAGGTAGACAGCAACATCCAAACTAACAGTGCTGGCATCTTTATCAAAATTAACAGATCTTCTGGACACTAAGCAGAAGAGTCAGAAATGCAGTAGGACCTATGCACACTATCAAGCCAGACAACCCTCATACTGATTAAAGTGTCAATGCACTTCAGTGAGTGTTTAGGGCACACTATCAAAGCAAGAGTAAGGGGGGTCTGGGGTACAAAGTGAAAATACTTTCAGTGTGCTTTTGGAACAGCTTGGCTCTGGTCTGCTTTTTAATCAGGATGAATTGTAAAGTGCCAAGTCAGCCCTTAAAGAATTATTGAATGGGAGAACAAGTGCTATGTACAGCAGGAGTAACAGAGGCTCCCACCAATATACAAGGATAGAGGTTATTCCTCCATACTGTACCTTGTGCTCCTTGTTTGTACATTTATATAAAAACCCAGATTTCTGAAAAATGAGTCAGCCTTAGAAAAACTGATGACTGAAGCAGTGAAAGCATTAGCTTTCTCATTAAATGCTGGTTACTGATAACACTTGGCTGTCCTATATACGTCTTAAACAAGAAAAAGGTAGTTCTAGAGTGCCTGGGGAAATTAGCCATGACTAAATTTTCTTTAAATTTCAGAAATTATGCTAATCATTTCATGCCTTCAAGTTTCACAGTGTGGCTTGAGTTAGGGCTGAGCTAGGCTCTAGGCCCAGTTACTTGGTCTGCTGGGGTCATGCAATGCAGGAGGCTCAGTGCCTGCATGAGAGCCTCAGGATGAGCTGTAGCATAGCAGCATATTCGGGAGCTGGCTAGTTAACTTCTTTGGTGCATATGGAAGGTGAAAAAAAAAACCCGAAGAAGATTTGAAACACTGAAAGAGCCCATTCCACTGTACAGAGCCTCAGCGCTGAGGAAGAGAGGATCTGAATCTGCATTGCTTTCCTGCTGCCACTGCACACCAAACTCCCTGCTGTCTTCCATATGGCAGCTCCAGAAGTGACAGGTAGATGTAATGCTTCTGTGGTCACCAGAAGCCAAGACCTTTGGCACCCTCTGCCCTTCTCTCCATGCCCCTGGTCCATCCAGGAGTGCCTGCTCATCTTCTTCCAGAGCACAGAGAGGGTGCCAGGCAGGGGAAGGGAAGGCAATGAGGCACAGCACTGTTTTCCATTCCTTTCCACAGGACTTCTCCTGGGGGAGGATAGCACCTGAAAGAGCTAGGTAAAAGAAAATCTTAGCCCTCCACATCTGGAAACTGAATTTTACCTCTGTTGGAGAGGAACTTTGGGTCAGATCTGGCTGTGTACTTAGCAGTTACATTTAGAAGTCTTCTGTAAGCTATGGTAAGGGGATGTCTGCATCTGCCTGTGTACCTCAAATGCTGAAAACTCATATTTATGCAGTGTGATATTTCTGAAGTACCACCAGTGTCTTTAGACAGAGAGCAACTTTAAAGACCATCCTTGGACCTTGTCAAAAAAAAGGTTGTAATTCAGAATTATCAAAAATCCATAATTTAGAAGACCCAACATTCAAGAGAATAAACCTCATTTAGCTTCAAACACTTGCTCCAAACCTGCTGACTCCAAGGGTTGTAAGCCTCCCAGGCTTGAGCTGATGCACACACATCATAAACCTACACTTCTGCACACAATATCCCTGCTGGAAGACACAGAGAAACCTGGATTATGAGCGGTGTCACATCATTGGCAGTGCACAGCATCAGGCTGACTGGCACGTGTCACACTGCCACTGCTCTTCCTGGGCCTGGAGGTGCAGAAGAGAAGTTCTATTTCCAGCCATCTGCTGTTGCCAACCCAGCAGCTTTCAAAAGCACCCTTTTCACAGCAGCAGTAACAATTACAGACAGCAGAGAAAAATTTGGACCAGCAGTATATTCCCCTTAGATTCTCATGTCTCACATAACGAGGTGCTTGATGGGTGCCTCTCACTGATAGCTGGTTCCTGCTTGCTTTTATAAGAAATGATTTGCTGACAAAAAGCCAAGCAGCAGAATGCTGAATGTATTACTCTGTAATTTCATGTGAAAAGAAATAAAAACAACCTGGTATCCCTGAATAATAACTATTGATTTTCTAGTAGTTGTTTTATCTTCAACCATATCATTATTTATTGATGGAAGCAGCTCAGTCCCTCTTTCTAATAAGATTTGAGGCATCTTATGTAAGTTCTACATTATTTGTATGTCTACCTGTAAAACCTTTATATATTGGAGTAGCTTCTTTTTTACCTATGGAATATACCAAGTATTAATACAGTTAGCAGTGGATAGGAATATGGTAAATATGACAGGGAGAAGAATTAAGAAAATGCAGCTGAAACTATAATACTCATGAATTCATTATAATGCTACATTATAGCAATATAATGGTAACCTACAAACTAAATACACTTTCTGGGACAAGAAAGCATGGACTGATTCATTTGTGACCAAACAAATACTTTTTTGTTGTTGTTGTTTTTCATATTTTCTAGAGCTGCTAGCACAAATATGCAAGGTATAAATTTACACCCTCTGTCCAGTGTGTATTAGGGTAATATCTGTACGTGGCAGACTGGGGTGGACAGAAGTCAGGCACCAGCTGCTGAGTGGTGCCAGAAGTAGGAAGGTAACCCAACCTGGTTGAGACATCCAACCCAAAGCTCTGCAGAAGTCTGGGGGAGTCACTGGGGAGCAGTGAGCTGTAGTCAGCCCTTGCCCCTTGCACCTTACTCCTGATTTGCTCCTGGGTGTGAGTGGTAATGGATTTATGCAAAGCCTCTCTCTATTCCTCAGCAATTGGTTGGTAAATTATTTTTTTTTTATCAATAGGCACAAGGTGGGATCCTTCAGGTCTTGTGGTGAAGCTCCTGGGCTTTATCTATTGAGAGAGGCAGCAAATTCAAAACGATTCAGATGAAACCAAAGGAGCATTCATCCTTCATGCAACACTTATTTCAGCCTTGAAAACCTTGACCAGAGAGTGTTAAGTGTTTGAAAAGGTTTAAAAAGCATGAAAGGTTTGGCTGGATAGATTTGTGGAATTAAAATCCAGCAGTTTTGTTTCATTGAAACATTTATTTCCTACATTCAGTGAGTGTAGCTCTCCAGAAAACAAAGTATCAGGTGTAGTTGTCATTACACCCCTTCTCTGTTTCTGTTGTCTCCCTTTCACATCAATTATCCACTTCTTCTGGCCTTTTGTGGTTAAATGGACCTTTGATCCAACTTTTTACAGCTATTCTGGTTCTCTAAAAAGATGAACTCTTGCATTTTGTAGGTAATTTTCTATGTCACCTACACACAAGGTGCAATTTCTGACATAGGCAAGACAATTGATGAAGGAAGAGTTTGCCTGGTTATCCTACTTGAGGATCATCTTATAAATAAGTTACACAGAGTCCAAGTTCACTAGAGATTTCAATTTCCTGAATCAGCTACAAAGGAAACTGAATAAATTTGTGTATAGGGCATCAAAAAGTAAAGACTACTAAGGCAGAGAATCTAGATTCATCTACCTGCTAAAAATAATGAAGTAACTAAACCTCATTTCTCCACTATTGGCTGTTTCAAACTAAAAGTGCAGATTTCTGTCTGTTAGATTATGGGAGGCAGGATTCATCTTTTTTTTTGCCTGGTTAAAACCTATAAAATTATTTCCTTACACTGCAAGGAAGAAAATGGTGAAAGGAAAGTAAATGCTCTTGTTCACAGGTGGTCTTAAAGCAAAATCTTAAAATGTTCATTATTAATGTAAACCATCAAAAGCCTCTTATAGGTGTGTTAAAATGTGAAAACATTATTGGAAATAGATGTTTCGCATGAGAGCAGCCAAGAGGTTTGGGTTTTCCTTAGCCATTTTATTACTCTTTTCAACTACCAGCTCAGTTAGATCACTCAGCCACTGCATTAGAATTATTTCAGCACTGCCAAGGCTTGAAGATGGCAAAAATTAGTGTCTGCATATATAAGGTTCTATAGTGTCAGCAAAACACATCAAAAAATGTGAAATTATGTTACTAGCTCCCAGAGTGGTGCTTTTCTTTTACAGTAATTTCTGGGATGGATACCTTTCCAGCTTGTTTATACATCTGTCTGGAGACTGGCTGTAAATGGATGTCCACCCTCTAGTGTAATGTCTCAATAAGAGAAGCAATAAGTCTGAGCCTTCAGGGCTGATGGCTGTACTACAGGAAAAAAGTAAAAATTAGCCAGGAAATGCACACATTGTGGAAATATCACCAGCACTATAAATCTGAATCCAGTTGGAGCACTCTCATTCATATGTGATGTGTCTTTCTGGAAGATCAATGAATGTAGTTATAAAATCCACAACTTATGATGCAGGAGGGGCCTGATCCTGGGGAAAATGCTGCATATTTTCTTCTCATTTCTGTCATATTAAACACCAAGTAAATTTTTCTTCTTTTTACAGGAATGTCGGCCACAAAATATACTCATTGAACCAAGTTCTGCTCTGCTGTGCTGTTAAAAAAAAAGGAGTAGTTTCAGCAGGAATAAGTGAGAGCAGCATATTACCCTAAAAGATGTGTGAGTGCGAGAATTTTCAAAACAACAGGGATGTAGCTTTTCAGAAAACAGTTATAACAAAAGGAAGAATTTTATTTCAGTAAATGTTTTGATTATGTCTGCACATAGTCGAATTAAAGAAACCCAAACATATTCTGCTCCTGACTCGCTAGGGCAAATGAATAACATTAAATTACAAAATGAAGGATTCATACAAATTTTTTTCATGCTTTTTGTTTACTTTTTCTCTGGCAAACTCCTACTGATCTTTTACTACCATTGACTCATTGTATGTATGCTTTACTGAGGAAACATCTCAATATCTCTATTCGACTTGAGCCTCCATCTCTTGAAGTCTCCACAGGATCAATTGATTTGTACCTGGCTGCTTGCTGTCTGACAGTTCCAATGAAAAAGAGCCCCAGGTCACAGAAAAAGAAGAAGTACTTCATGAATGTCTTTGCTGTTGTTTTTTCTTTCAGAAAAAGAAAAAAAAAAAAAAAAAAATCTTTACCTAAGTTTGACTATTTCATCCCTGTTTCTATGGGAACAAGAAGAGATGAAGGAGCAGCTGCTGCAACTCTGGCCAAGGCAACTGCCTGCTGATGAAGAGCTTTATGCTCCATTTGGACTGTCCACTGGATTAGTATATGTGAATGGTTTCATCTTGAGGTGAGGAGAAACAGGGAACTGGATCAGGTTTAAATAACAGTAAAAATGGTTTGTCCCTAGTGCCTCTTTAAACCTTATGGTTAACAGGGCAAGCTCGGAAAGAAATACTTTTTTGCTAAGAGAAAGAGCACAAAGACAAGCAAAACCTTCCTGCTCAGGCAACTGAATACCCCTGGACTTTTGAAAACTTTTCATAATACTCACAAAGTTTGGAGACCAGTGGGTATGCCATTAACACTGCTGTGTCAATTCATCTAAGGGAAAAGGGTATCTAATAGACACAGAATTAACAGACGTGGACAAAACCTTTTTTATTACCCTCCTCTGGCCCTAGCTCCAATCCTTGCTTCTCTCTACTACCATACCACACATCTGTTCTTTCATAAAACTTAACCTTCTGTCCCCAAGCCTTTCACTTCTCCTTTCTGTCCCCACACTGTATACCTTCAGGCTCCCTTGCAAAAAAAAATCACTTATTATCTTGTAATTCTGGTCCAGGCATCTTCATTCCTCCTAAACCTGACCTCCTACCCATGATCTCCCAGTCACCAGTTACTCACCAGCCCTTCCTCCCATGTGCCCATTGCTGCTGGCACCTGGTATGAGTGCAGGTCCCCCTGTCCTCCCTCCTGCTTCAGGTGGGATTTCGGGTATGAGGACACATTGCATTTAACAATAATCCACCCAAACAAAGCTCCAAAGAGGGAAAAGTAGGGCAATTGAGAAAAATTATCATAGAGCTAATGTAGGCTTGAAAAGCAAGAAAGGTTTTCTTGTTACTGCCTCTAGATGAAATCGGGTGTGTGAGGAGGAGAGTTCTTCAGACTGTTGCCACCAGGGATATAAATGGGCTCAGTGGTACAACGTGCAGTGGAGCTACACTGACCTAATTTATGGGAGCTGAGAAGCTGGTCAGCTCTTTACAGAACCCACTGTTCTGGTTTCTTTGTGCTCCACTCCTGAAAATGTTGAACAGGAGTGTTTAGCTACGTTTTGTGCCAGCATAAGAGTGCATAATACAAATTTCATCATGGGAGACTCTTTTCCTTTTTTCCTAATAGTAAATTCCATTGTCTTCAGGTACACTTACCAATGCCTGACTTCTTTCTTTCCTTTTTTATATAGCATCCCAGCCAAATTAAACATCTCCCAGAAAAAAAAAAAATAGTTGAATGTCTGTCTCAGGCAACTAATAATTTTTTATTAAACATAACACAATAAGTGAGGGTAAAATAAGATAATAAGACATCTGGCTTGTCTTTAGTCCTGTCCATACAAGATAATATTTTGGTCTGGTATAATTTTACAGCGTTCAGTAGAGCTCTTCAGCATAGATTTACAAACTTATCATGACCTCAAGTGGAATGATGTTTATCTAAATAAAATGCCTGCCAAAGTACATTAGGAAAGAAGTACTCCTGAGTTGCTAGGTGCCACAGTGTTCAGATCTAGCATGGCTGGCATTAAGTGTTTCCAAGATTAAAAGCAATGGGAACACATCTGTGCAATAATGACCTAAAATTAGACCTGCAGTCACATTATAAAAATATAGTTGGAACATTATGTGGGACCATATTTTTAAAATTAGATGTTGTAAATATCAATTAGGCTGTGTGTACAAGAAAATAAGAAAACCTGATGAATTGTTGAACCCTAGTAGCCAGTTCTCCCTATGTAGGTTGTGTCCTTCTTTAAGGATGAATGATGAAACTGGGCTATTTGTGTTCAGAGTTGGCTTTTGGCTCTTTCCTTCCGAAATATGTCTAGTGAGAATGCCATCTGCAGATGGCAAAGGCTTTCGGAATCCTCTGAGAGGATCAGACTCTAAGTGTCTCTCCATCACTTTGAGACATGATAGAAATTAATTCATGGACCCCTATTTCAAATGTCACCTATGCTGGGCTTGTTTGGTTGTTTGTTTGTTTGGTTTTTTCTAATTGGAAAGGCAACTTCATGGTGTTTTGAGGAAACTGGTTCCCTGTTTTGAATCCATGTAAAACAGGATTGCTTGGAAATGAGAGTCAGCAACATACTTCTACAGGAGAAGGTGGGGAGGAAGGATGAGAGCTGTCTTGCCTACAGACTGAAGCCATCCAAGGTATTTCTGAACATTAAAGCCTGACTTATTGACAACCAGGAGGGAAGTATTCAAGAATGATGGGTCAAGTACCTCAGGAGATGAGGCAGAGGTAAAAGCTGGTTATGGGCATGATCTCCCTGACAGCCATTCTTTTCAAGAGGGTTATTTCAGTGAGTTTCTTAGCAGGTGCTACAGGGAAACACATGCGCTCTAAAATACCAATGGAAACAAAGCAAGTAATACACATTTTTAAAAAATAACCCTAAAAGTGTTAAAAGCCACTCTTCATTGACATCCTAAAGTGTAGGCACCACTGTAAGGATGAAGTGTGGCAAACTGTGCAGACTTCATGCTTTCTGTTGACTGTGCTAGATGTTAGCCTTAGGGACACCTCCTGATGGTCTGGCCTCTCAAGGGTCTGGTCTTTCAGACTTGTTGCATCCTGATGAACAAGAACTTTGCCAAGGACAGTCAAGGGTCTGCAAGCTTTCCATCCTGAGAATGCTCCAGCCTGTGCCTGAGAGCACAGATGCTTCTTTAAGGCTGCAAAGCAGCCAGGTAATATGAAGACCCAGTACCTAGGCACCTCCAGTCAGAGGGGTGGGATAAGTCCCACAAAATTTCAGTCAGATGCTGCTGATCCTTCCATGCAACTGAAATAGTGCAGACAATGTTAGCAGAGCTGAATGCATGCATATGTGAAGGTATGAAAGAGCTTATGGGGAGAATGTCAAAATAATAGAAGGGATGTGGAGGTCTAAATTCAAAGTTGGCTTTCACTGAAATTTGCCTTCCTCTATCTCTTAGCTCTTTTTGGTTACAGGGGGTGGCAGTCACCCATCAAAGTTCAGCAGTAAGCAGATCAGCTTGCAGGGGTTCAGATAAAGACACCAACACCAAGAATCACACACCCACTGGCATAAAGATTAGGAGTGCAGTTCAGCCTGTTTGTGTTGGAAAAAGCAGTCTAATAATTTGTCTTTAATCTGCTTTTTGCCTCAGAAACTGTGACACTGGATAGGTGGGGCTTCAGTAGAAAAACATGAATGCAATTCCTAACCTGAAATTATCAACATAAGAAAAAAAAAAAGGCATCAGAGCTCTGACCTTCCCCATTTTACCTGTTTTTCTTTGATGTGTCAGGATTTCATTTACTTTTAAACAGGAAGCCCTACTGTGATAGAGCTGTAGTTCTGTTTGCATTGTTGGCTCTTCCCTGCTGTTTAAATGTCAGTTGTTGGGGATTTGCAAAGACATAAGGCTGTAAAAGAGTCCATGAAGGATTGTCACTCTTAGATCCCAAGAAGAAAAGGTTTTTGTAGCAAAGTGGGTGAGAGATGGGAAACATGAAGTGAATGCTTCAAAGACCCTGCAGTGCTGCCAGCATCACACACAAAGACCTCTGTATTTTGTTCCCCAAGAACCTTTCAGCAGCTGAGCCCACACCATGACTACCTGTGTGCACCAGAAGGGACAAGCAATTTTCTGAATACCAGGACAAAATATGTAAGCAAGACACTTTCTTGAGCCAAAATTCAGTACCTACTCAGACACATGACTGTCAGGTGGCGAGTGGTGTGGACTGCCTCATCCTCTCCCTGCAGCTCTTTCTGCTGCTTTTTTTTTTTATTATTATTCTGAATTACTGGGGTTTGCATAGTGTTTTGAAGTAGTTGAAACTGTAGGCATGGGGAATTTCTATAGAAATCAAGATTTAAGTATTATGCAGCCAAAGACTAGTGTCCTTTAGAGTGCCAATCTGTATGCATAGGAAGCTATCACAATATATCCCATATATATAATCACACAGAGAGACAGAAAATTTCTGGCATCACCTCTGTTATGTCTCACAGAAGTAGTAAACTAAGCAATAAAAATGAGGGATTAGATTTTTTTTCTTGTAATGGATTGGAACAGCTATAGTCTGCTATAGGAAAATCAGAAAAGCCAGAAATGGGCTGTATCATACATATTCAACAGTTGCAGATGAAATTATGAAGAGTTCTAGGATTTTTTTCAGAATACCTACATAATAAACACAAAGTAAGGTTAGAGGAACTTATTACCTGATCTTATAGCCCAAGTTAGAAGAAGAGATTATGAGAGACACTAGATAGTAGTTTATCAAGAATAAGCTGACACACCACAGGGGTTTCCAGATACCTTTAGAGTCAGGAAGACAGCTTCTTCGGATGTTTAAAATCAGCATTCATAGCATAAGCACAAGTACTAAAAGGGAAAGGATGATGAATGGGACTGATAAACCTGCAAGCATCCTTTTAGGGTGTATTTCAAGATTAGGCTTTCGAATAGCAATTATGGAAGGCATCATTTTTCATTTCAACTTATGTCCTGGTAATCAATTATGCAGAGAGCTGGATTGCAGCCCTTTTGCTTCCCTGCTAGAAGAATGAAAGCAAATAAAAATAAAAATGAGGATCCTGAATGCAATAAGTTCTTTTTTTTTTTTTTTTTCAGTTATCTGAGCTAAACGTGGATTTTCAACTTTGAAGGAAGCAAGCTTGCCATACAGCCTTTGTTTTCATCTAACCATTTCTTCGTTTCTAGTGCTGCTTGTCCTTGCAATTATTCCTCTGACTTAGGTTAACTCATGTAGGATTTCAAAACTAGAGACCATAGACTGTGCATCACTATTGCTAAAGTTTCACCAGCCACCTACAGAAGCAGGAATTAATGTTGCCCAGCTGGGGTTTCTTGACCCCTGCGTATCAGAGTGACTAGTACAAATTCCATAGCAATTTCTGTTGCCATGTCCCTTACAGGTAAGTAATCACACAAGTAAGAGTAACAACAAAAGAATCAGGCTGACCATATAGATAATTGGGCAGAAATATTCTAAGTTTTCATATTTTTGCTTATGGACAACTACAGCATCCTATTGTTAGCTTTGCTGTTTGTTCACAGCATTCACAACTATGCTATTAAGTTAGGTTGGGGTTTGACTACAGGAAAATACTTGTTACTTACACATTGGCTTACCTTTTGTAGAAGGATGGACAATCTCCTTCACACTGGGAAATTCCAAAGCAGAGGCTCAATACAACTGGGCAGCTCACAGTTCTTCTAGCCCTGTGGTCAGATAATGTATAGCAGCAGTAGCTCTCTTACAAATTTTGTGCTATTTAGCCTTAGATCCCCTTCCCTTGAGAGGTGTCTTTCTATCCCTCAGGAACATCTTTGGAGATGTTGGAGTCAAGACAGAGCTGAATTGCAGGCCACCAGGAAAGGGTTTCCAATGCATGATCCCATGGGTGTGTGCTGCACACTGAGAGGTGGCACTGAGGGCATGTTTGAGGTCCTGTCACAGACAGTGACAGGAAAAAGCTGGAGGACAGAGAGAACCTGTTCAGTCTTGGCCACATGATACACCGGGAACAGTCTGGTGTCTGTGTGCATAATCTCTGTCTGGGAGAGTGCTGGTTGGCAGAGTCTCAAACAGTGCCAAGGAGGATACTAATTCAGTGGTGTGGACTGTGAGCAATATACTGCTCAGCTTCACTTTCTATTCTTGTTTTATTTAGCAAAGTAATTGTAATCAGAGGGACTCCCAGCCTGTTTCTACAGATATTGTGGAAGCCTTCAGCTTGAGCCATCTGGCATAGCAAGCTGTGCCCAGACACAGGCACTGCCACAGGCAGAGAGCACGGACTGCTTGACACTCAGAAATCCTTTTTCTTGTCTGTCCCCTGTTTTTTCCAACTCTGGTACAGAGAGAGTAACATTCCTTCCCTCTGACTAAGGGTCTTAGTATCTTTGGAATAAAAAACTTTGAAGCTTTGGGGTGAAATACAGCCCACGCATTTAAAATCAATATTGATGTAGTGATTTCTTAGAGGACCTTCATGGTTTTCCAATGTATTATTCCAAAAGTTAAAAGGGAAAGTTTTATCAGAGACATTTATATCCACAAACAGTGCGTTTAGTAAGGCTAGTAAGCATTCTTACATGGAAAGACTGCTGAGTTTACAAAAATGGACCTAATGGAGTTATTCATTTTTGCTGAGGTTGTCTGGAAAAAAGAAATAGTCCTAAGTAAATTGGTAAAGCCAAACTCATGTTTAAATTTAAAATCATATAGTCTTCAGCTTTCATTATAAAGCATCTTTACCATCTTAAATATGAAATCTTATTATTTGTATGTGTACTTGCCTCTACAGAAGTAATTACTTAGTTTTCTCAAAGTGTGGTATTCAGAAGCTTTATTTTTACAGATCTTTTTTGTGGTCTAATTTAAAAATAATCAACCAATTCATGCAAACACAAGTAGCTCTGGTTCTGGGAAAGCAGAGGTAGATGTCCATGCTGAGGAAATGCTCCTTCAGTTTTCCTGCTCCTCGCAGTTTCGTATGAAGCCCCATTGATCACAAGGAAATCATTAGCTCTTCTGCTCGACATTAAGTTGCAAGGTATAAAATTTGTTATTTTGTATACATATTTTTTGTATCATGGGACTTCTGTGCCAAATCAGACCATGGAAAACTGACTTTTCAATCGAGGGAGTCCTCAGGAAGAAAGTTTGTTCTGCCCCTCTGCCCAGCAGTGCCTTACAGCAGCATCTGCTTTGTGCTGCCCTGAGAGGAGAAGCTGTGCTGCTGCACACTCCCATCCCACCACAGCTGCATCCATCTCTGTCTTCAAGTAGTCATATTTTGACATAACCACCTGTCAGTCAGTGCTTTTTGCAGTACAAGAAAATTATCACTTCTTACGTGTAAAATATTCTTCCTGGAGAATGTCCCTGTCAGCTCAGTTCAGGTATGAGCAGGATGCTGATGGAGGCAGAAATGCAACATTGATGTCATGGAGTCCACCAGCAGTTGCTTCACATGTTATGGCCATCAGCTTTTGGTGCCTTGGAGCACATCAGTTCTAGAGATAGCAGGAGGAACACACCAGAGCTAGCCTTTAAGCACACAGGACAAGGCAGCCTGAGGAGAACTCTGCCACAGTTTCAGTGTCACCAGCCCAGCATCACTGACCTACAGAGATGCTATCTGTGCTGGTACACACTGTCCATGTGCTCAGTACCTGGGTGTCTGTAGACATTTACCATCAGCTGTCTTCAAGCTCTGGAAGCTGGAGTAGGCTGAGCTCGAGAGGCAGCAGACATGTGGCCTTTGCATGTTTGTACTCTGAGGAATCATCAGCATCAGAGGGATGAAACACCCCGAGATGCAACGTGCCTTGTCCTCATAGCAATGTTAACAGAGATTGGAAGTGCTGAAAAAACATTCACATTTCCCTAGGTCCAGCTGCGTGGGGAAATCCTCACAACCCCTGGGGAAGGGTGTCTCTTACCTCAGGTAACTTCAGGTTCTGTCAGGAGTGGCTGGGCAACTGTGGTTGTGCTCTGCTAGGGTGGGCTTATCCCAAGGCAACATGCAATGACAGCAAGGCTCCCTGTTTCATCAGCTTGGTTGCCTTAAATAAATTACAAAGCCACAGTGCTGCCAACCAGCTTTGAAGTCCAGTTGGGTAAAAGTAGCTCTAATTTTGGAGGATGCCAGTAAATAGAAGAATTGCCCCACACTTCTGTTTTTCTGTGTAACTCTGAAAGGAAAGCAAGGTTGACCCCGCTGATGTGTAAGCAGAGATTCTACTGTTGAAAATATCCTATATAGCATGGCTATGAGGTTATGAAAGTTTCAAAATACACAAATAAAAGTCCATTTCATATAAACTCCAGCTGTGGAAATTCAGCTCCCAGTCAAAGAGGCAAATCACAGCCTGTTTCTCTTATGCAGTAACAGGAAAAAACAAAACAAAACAAAACAAAAAAACACCACCCAAACCTACCTAAATTGTGCTTCCATCATCAGATATGTCATTTCACAGTCTTTAAGTTTTAAACCTTGAAGCTCTCTGCTTCCAGAGTGAAGTCTGAGAGGGGAAAGATTTTAAGGCAGGCTCCAGTTCTTCCATATATCTCATCTGAAATGAGCCTATAAGGAGTATGTATGCATTATTCATCCCATGTACTGGCTAGAATTATTGGCCAGGTGTACTGGCCATCCACTGCTTCTGATACATTATCAGTATGGAGCTGTTTAGCTATATTACATTTAGGTGAAATAATGTACTGACAAAGGTGTGCGTGCTTGAGAACACGATGTGAATTTTAAGGCTCAAATGATCACGGGAATTTCTCCTTAAAGTTCCTCAGTTTCCCCAGGCAACAATGCCTTTGGGAATAAAATTGATCTGTGTCTTCATTTGGCCTGGTTTCATTTTAACACATTTCTCTCACTGCTCAGACTACAGCAAGAAGGAAAGTCTATAAATTAATTACATCCTCACTAGCTCCGTTCTTGCTTTCTTTTTCTTGCCTCTTGAAGCAGCCGTTCCTCCTCTGACTTCCTTACTTCTCCAGTTTTAGCTGTTTCAGCAGCTTCCTCACTACCCTTGCATTAATTTATATTTTTTAAAATAACATCCAACTTACTATTTTTTTCAACTGAAGCTGAGTTACAAAAATTACTATCAATTGTATAAATAAGCATTTGTGCCAGTGTTAAAAACATGGCTCTTCAGCAACACTAAACTTGTATAGATTTACATACATTTCCTAGCTTCTTTCCCTGGAAAAAATCCCAAAATTTGGCACAAAGTTGCCCCCTATTGTGGAGTGACATGTATTATGATGGTACCAGGTAAATAACTCAGGGATCCAAAGACAAAATTCATCCTCTAAGATAATTATCCGGATTAATATAAGAAAAATCCCTGAGGGATTTTAGAGACTATGAAGCAAGGAAATGGATTGTACTAATCTGTGAATTCAGTGATTCTTTTGTGCTCTGACAGATAAAATTAAGATAATATTTTCCATTCAGTTATTATTCTTGGTGTTTATCTAGCTTAAGCTATTAATATTTGGCAATGTATATGTCCATTACACATTTTTTTACAGGACATATTAATACCAGCTGAGACAACAATTATTTCCAACAAACTTTACCCTAGCAAACAGCTTTTGCACAGCTCTGCAGTAAAATTTATATATAAATAGAAATGCATCCTAAACAGATTTGTTGTCCAGGCTTAGTCCCTCTCTTTTAATTGTTTTTACATTCAAATCTGTTTTTCTCAGATCTCAGGTCTCTATGTTCTTCTCAGTCATGGTCTTCTGCTCTACATGGAGACCATTAATTCTCAGTGAAAACAGATTACTCATAGGACAAGATGAGATGGTTCAGCACTGTCCCCATAAACCAGAATCCCTGGCCTCCCGTAAGACCCCAGAAAACTTATTCAGGATGGCATCCCCTTCTAGACTTGCAGTCCACTGGCTGGAGCCTTGAAGAGGCACCATGATTTTTAACACTCGTCTGGAAGTGGCATGGCAGTGTCCTGCAGTTCTGGTCCCAGGCTGCTATGTCTGTCTCCAAGGTAAAGATTGAAAGCCTCAGAGGAGTACAAGAGTGCAGCTCTTCTGTATCCAGGTTTGAGCTGGCCTGTGCCCGGCCAGGGCTGGGAGAATGTACTGGTGCAGCTGTACATCTCCAATTATGTACTGCCCAGTACTCTTCTGCTAAGCCTGGAGACAGAATTCTGCCAGTAAAATTTGCATGGCATCAAAAAGGGTTCTTTCAGAGAGGCCCTGAACTAACTACATGCAGAGCAGCTAAGATCCTAGATTGCATCTGATAGGATCCATGTAGTGGATAGGTCTCCCCTTTGTAAGCCAACCCAAAATGAGAGCCTGAAGTAAAACCCTCCTGGAGAACAGCATGGTGATATTCTATTCTCCTCCTGCCTAAAAAATTCTGTCTACATCTGTCACGATATCCTTGGCCCAGGAGCCAAGTGCCATGAATAGACCATAACAAACTGCCCAGAAAATCATGATATTCAAAGTTCAGTTATTTTATATACAATAGAACAGCTCTTCAAGACTTATGTTGATACCTCAGGAGAGGCTGCAGTGAGCTGCCTAAGTCACTGTTCTGAGAACTGAGGTATGTTTGTCCAAATTCTGGCTTTGAATCAGAGATGACATTTCATTTTGGGTGCCCCACTGCCTGCTTGCAAATTCCTCAGCAAAGTTTACTCCTAGTATTCTTTGACTTTGTATAAAACTTGTACTTTTTGAATGGGAAAATAATACGGTGCTTTTAAATAAATTAAAGTTTAGATAAATGGGGAGACCTGGGTGCCAATTCCTTTGGCACAGGCTCCCCTGCAGACTCCTTACAGTCCTGTAAGGACTACAGACCTCTAAGTCCCACTGACAGGTTCACTTTCCCTCAGTAGAAAATGGGGAGGAACCCTGGCTTTCCAAGTCTTTCTGGCAGCTGGGATGTGGTGGGACACTGTGTGGAGGTTTGTGATGTTAAAGCAGGCACTGACCCAGGCATCACCTCAGGGAGGAAAGGAATGCCTTAAATTAGTGCCATCAACTCTGGCTCAACATGATGGCCGCAGAGAAAGCTCAGGAAACAGTAGAATAAAGATACCATAAAACAGACTGAAAGATGATTTGTAATTAATCACTTTTATACAGGATGATGTAAAGTAGACTTTAAAATTACAGAGAATTAGCTCACTGACTGTAGCTTTAGCACATACTGTCATGGTTACTTCAAAACTGTATACATACCATACTCTAACAGGCTTAAAACAGTTGAAACAGAAGTTTGAAACCATTTGCTTATTCAGTGAAGGAGGCTATTTCTAGCAATAATACTTCTGATGAAGGGTTCTGAGTGAATTGTAACTGATACACATGATTGATGCCCATAATAATTGCACATTTCTGTAATCCTTCCTCACCCATAACAGTTTTGAGCTTATATTTTGGATATTATTAATATCCAATTAATATACTCAGACAAAAATAACTTGTGGAGAGTATCATGCTCTAAACCTAGTTGAGAATTAATCTGTTTTTGCAAAAATGTTTAAGAATGATGGACACTTTTTCCTACTTGAGTAAACACCTGCTAATTCACTAGCCTTCCCTTCTCTGTTCATGAAAATCCAAGTCCAAATGATTTCATGGATATTTAAAGGATGGTGCCAAATACTGCACTCACAAAGATGAATTTCTCCACTTGATAAAGATCTGATACCACTCATCACACTGTTAACATTTCAGTACTGGAATTTTGTTTTCTTTCATTCATAAGAGAGAATGCAATGAATTTAGGAACAATCAAAAATTGAGAGGAAAACAATGAGGCAGCTGAAACATAGCTGGAGAAGGAGACTCCAAGTGAAAATATCATGCTTATTTTTATTCTAGATAAGTAATAGGGCAGCTTGGAATAAATATGGATTTAAATTTTGTCTCCTTAATGAGTTCAAAGAAGCTAAACAAAGACACAGAGGAGTTGAACATTGCTGTGTACAACACAGTAAACAGATTAAAATTTTATACCTGAGCAAAAGAGGAATTTAACTATTAACTACAGCATGCAGAATAACTGATAAGTTATCACATAAACCCAGCATACTGTTATTAGGTTACAGTCATTCAAATGTCTTTAGTTTTTATAAAGGCTAAAGATGGAAAAAGCTCCAAGACGAGATGAGTGTGTGACATAAAACCACAAAAAGGAAAAGCACATTACCATCTATCAGCCTTTCCAGAGGATCAAAATTATCTGCTGTTTTATTATCCAGGGAGAAAGCAGCAACAATTCAAACCCTGTGGAGTTAATAACACATTACATATTTAAGAGGGTCCTGAAAATTAAAATATTGGCTGTTTATGAAGTGCTCACGGAACACCTTAACCTGCATCATCTGCCTTCAAATGCCACTTGAAAACACTGTGTTTGCAAGCTGTCCCCAGTGCAGAGTGAAAGGCAGGGATCTGCAGGGAGTCACTGATCAGGTCACAGACTTGTGATTTTCACACCAGCATAATAACAGCTGACTCTTACGGAATGACTTTTTACCCCATTTGACTGGCCAAAATCAACATTTCATTTTAGGCAAGAAACTTGATCTTTTTTCACATTGAATCTGTGGTTTGGTTTGGTGTTTTTTTTTTCTTTTTATCCTCTTTTCTTTTTCCTCCCAATCCATTTCAAATGTTCTGGTTTGAAGTACTTCAGTGCACGTTAAAAAAAGTAACATATTTCTCTTCTAAATTTCTGTCTCTTCACAAAAGGTACCTGTGGGAGAGAAGGGGTCTGAAAAGTTTGGGCTTTAACCAGCACATCCCATTTTCCCCAGACAGGCTTCATTCACCTGGCAGATTTCTGCTCTTCCTGATCCCCATATACAACATTAAAATTACCTGCTCCCACCATCCCTCTTCCTGTGCTCCAAATCAGCTGTTTGCCTTCCTAAAGCAAACCCAGCAAACTCTGCCTTTGTCATTCAGACTTGTCAAGAAGAGATGGGAGATGTCTCTTACCCTATTAGAGACAGCCATAAATGAGGTCTCTCCCTTTTATTTCACTGGAGTCGCATAGTTACGTACTCTGTATGCCAATGAGCTCCCCTCAAATCAGACCACTTGCCTTGACTTTCCTGCTACTTTTCTTTCACCATTTATGAATAAAACTATGCATTAAAAATGCACGTGTCAAAACGAGTTTATCCCTTCGTCCACACCACATCAGTTTCTTCTTCACAGTCAGACGTCCTAGACATTAGTGGGTTGTGTGAAAGAGTCTCCAGGGAACTGAATCCTCTTTGCTTCTAGCTTCTTCCTGGCTTTCAAAGCTGCTGATACTTCAGGGTGGATGGAGTCCAGGCGCTGCTCACACTGGAAGGCTGTGAGGAAGGCTGTCCTGTAGTTGCTGTTCATCCAGCCATAGAGAAGGGGGTTAGCAAACGTTGAGCACATGGCAATGACATGGAACACTGTGTAGATCAGTTTGTACTCTTTCAGGTCTAACACCTGACTGTCAATGTCACTGACTAGCTGGAAGGTGTGAAATGGAAGCCAGCTGACAGCGAACACCACGACCACACACACCAGCATCTTGGTGGTTTTCTGCCGCCGTTGGTGGTAGTGGTCGTTCCCTGCCCCGGGACTAACGTGGTTCTTGAGCTTGGTCCAGATACGGGCATAGGCGTAGGAAATGACTGCCAGAGGCAGCACATACTGGATCAGGAGCATGGAGATGCTGTAGATGGTGCCGTAGTTCAGCTGCCCCTCCCCTGGCCACTTCTCAGAGCAGACCACGATCTTGAAGTCAGGAATTATCTCAATCAACGAGTACTCACGGAAGATGGCCAGAGGACTTGCCAACAGGGCACTGACTGCCCAGGCGACTCCAATAATGAGGAAGCTGATCCGCTTTGAGATTTTGCTTTCCAGGTGGTAGACGATGCAGCGGTGCCGATCCAAAGCGATTACAGTCAAAGTCACAGTAGACACGTGCACGGCAAGAGCCTGGGCATAGGGCACCAGGTGGCACAAGACAGGGCCCAGCTTCCACTCACCTAACAGTGTGTACACCAAAGTGAAGGGCAGGCACAGTGTGTTCACCAGCAGGTCAGCCACAGCCAGGTTGGCAATGAAGAAGTTGGTCACCGTGCGCATGCTTTTGAACTTGATGATCACGTGGATGACGAGGGAGTTCCCGATCACCCCCAGCAGGATGATGAAGCAGTAAGCAAAGATGAGGATTATCTGCACTTCAACCAGTGTTGTACTGTCCTTCAGTTCAGGTTTAGGGTCCAGAGCCAATTCATTGAGTGGCGTGGTGTATCTCGGCAGGTACAGCGTGGTGAACAGCTCCATCTTCATTTCATCTGTCTGGTTTTCTTTGCCTACTGCTTCCAGAGGCCCCATCCTTGCAGCAGCTTGGTCGAAGCAACAGAGCTGTCCCTGAAAATACAATAGCACGAGAACACGTGGAGAAATCAGTCCCCAGTGGCTAAAACAAGAATGAGCTAAAGCAACAGCTCTTTCCTCCTCTAACCCACATTCTACATCTCAGGATTAAGACAAGATCTGTCTTAATATATTTAAATTCTGTTGCCCTTACATTTGAAGCCCGATCCTGTAATACTATTCATGCATGACTCCTGATGAAAATTGGGACAGATTTCAAAAGCATTTCAAAGACAAAGTTTGCCTAAGTAAATGCAGAGGGATTAAGCTCCTACTGGGCATCATATCCTTTTTTACAATCCCCTACCTAAAACTACTGCTGATTTAGCATAAAACTTTCATTTAATACCTATGGGAATTCCACATGGAACAGCACCATCCATAATGTTATTAGCATAATAATCTTCCAGCTTTTCTTTAATGGAAAGTGTTTCTTTTAAAGAGTTACTAAATTCTTACAGGTTTATGCCCCTCCTTAATGCAAGAGAAATAATTACTTCCTTTAAGAAACTTTCTCTTAAGAAGGTTTGTGTCAGAAGGCAAGGAAAAATACCTCTGTATCAAAACTGAAATAATAGTGTTTCTCCAAAATGACTGCGTAACCTGTTCATGCTAAAATTAACTCAAGAAACAATTAAAACTCAGTTATACATAACATTTCCTTTCTGTACAATTTTTGAGAAAACACAGCTCCTCAGAGGCAGCAATCAGGAATTCATTTCTGGCTGCAGTCAAAGAGAAAAGCAAATCATTCCCTTGCTGATGTCAGTAAGATTCCACCACTGGCATCAAAATCACATTTTGTTGACTTCCCTACACAGGCTGAGCCAGATTCTCTGCTGCCCTAAGACTTCAGTGGGCATGGATGGATATCTGTATGTTTCACAGCTAATTGCTGACTTGGACTTCAATCCTATGTAAAATGTGTATGTCTCTGTGTAGACTGCCCAGACCATGGATGCCACGCAAAGTGAGCACTGTTCAGAATTATTTTATACTGTTTAGTCTACATTTACTATAAAATTAATAGTGTAAGTCTGAGATCTGAAACACTGAGATATGAAGCTGAGATGTGCCAGCTGCTCAGACAAGCTCACCCTGCAGTTTTTAGTAATATAATGGGTTATCAACTACTAGCTTAAGCACAGGTGGCAGGAAAAGATCCCTCATCAATACACCCTTAGTCTACCAGGTTGCAAATGCACAACATTCACCACAATGAGCACAGACAAGATTTTGCAGAAGTTCAGAACCCTGATCAGCTTTTTCTTTCAATTTACCCTCAAGAATTATGTTCGTATATATTATTAGAGATTTGCTGAGGTCCCAGGGCTGTCAGGTGGTCCAAAATCTCATCTTTTTTTCAGTGCAAAATAAGAGGAGGTCATACCTACACGCTGTAGTAGAAGTGAAGGTGAATTTCACAGGTTTTCCCTTTGCCATGAATACTGGGAGGAAGATGTAGCTTAGCCAATATTATGTAGCATTCCTTTCTTCCCAAAAATATTTTCACCTGTTTCTCTAGCCTCTGACTTTCTATTCATTCCCACTCCCAACCTTCTTTTTTTTTTTTTTAGCAAGGCTTTTTTTTCTTCTGCCACTTCAGTTTTCTTTGTTACTTCCCTGTTTAGGCTGCTGAAAGGTATTTTGGTCTTGTCAATAAGACAAAGCTGAGGGAGGGAGAAGGGATGACCAGGGTTTCAAGCAGAGATGAGCTGGTGTGTCAGTAAGTGATGAAATAAATTGGACAAGTCTGACATTGCCCATGGGACAGTTAAATGGGCCAAGAACCTGCTGCTTTCAGAGTCCAGGGGAAACTGAGGTGGATTTGATATCTCAGGTAGTGTTTGACAGGACCCTTTCTGCTCTTTTTTTGGTCTAACTCTCCAGCTGATGGGATCTACTTGCACACCTTGCATCCTGCACAGAAAAAAAATGGGGCTTTTTTCCCAGGTTTGGTTTTTGGTTTTTTTTTTTCGCAGCAGCCCAGTCCTCAGGGCGAATATCAAATTGCTTCTAACTTTCGGCAGAGGACGGCCCACAGAGGATTTCCATCTGTTCTGAGCGCAACCAAGGAAAAAGGGCGAAATACGTGATCCCATTAGCAAGCCGCATTCCTACCGGGACCGCAGCACCTGCGCTGGGAAGGGTTTGGGGTTAAGGCTGGAGGCGGAGAGGGAGTCCCAGAGCTGCTGCCGCTGCTCCCCCGCTCCCCGGACACCCTGCCCGGGGAACACCGGTCCCAGCCCGCCCATAGCGCTCCTCGGTGTCCCCTCCCCCTTCCCATTTTCTCCTCTCTCACGCTCCGGGGGAGGCGAGCGAGGCCACCGCCGGCTGCAGCCGGAGGAGCCGGGCAGGGCAAGGCGGGGAGCCGAACCCCTGAGCCCCGCAGCGGGGCTGATGCTCCCGCCTGCNGTCGGGCGGGACCGGGAGGGACCGGGTGGGAGGGAGGTGGCTCCTCCCGCTGGGCTCCGGTAGCGGGGATGGATTCCGGACCGGCGCTCCGTGAGGTGTGGGCTGCGGCTGTCTGAGAAGTCGGCAGCTGCTGCAGCGCTGTCGGAGTGAAAAACCAAAAAAAAAAAAAACCAACCTCAAAAAAACCACCAACAACCCACGGGGTTTTGAGAGGAGGGGGATGTGGCAGGTCCTGCACAGAAAAAAACTGGGGCTTTTTTCCCAAATCTTTTTTTTGGGAAATACAGTCACACGCCTGAGCCTGTATTTCCTAGTTTGCCAAGGCCCCAGACTGCCTCGGGGAGCAGTGGAAAGGGGGTGCCTTTGGTTCAGACAACGGCTGAAAGCCTTGTTAGAAGCACCCCAGCTGCACAGATCTGCTGTGCCTTGCAAGACAATGTGGATATTGCCAGGGCAGGTGTTAAAGTTGAATAAAGCACTTACGTATTCCGTCAAGAGTGAAATAAAAGATTTCATATTTATTTACAAGGCTGCAAAGGTGAAGACGACGGCTGCTGTATTTATACAGGTTTATATCCAGTAACCTTTCAAAAAGCTCTCTTGCTATCCAGCTTGATTGAGGACTAGGTCCAGCCAGCATTACTTCTAGAAGGGTCCAGCTTCAGAAAATCCATCATTAGGTTCTGCTTAATAATTTGATGGATGTCTCATGCATCTCTCCTAGGTGTAACTTCTGAGGTTCAAAGGGGTGTCTTCTCTATTCATGAATGGAGGGCCTGACTCCATGAATGGTGCTTCAGCCCTAGACGTATCTTCCAAGAACAGGAGCCAGAACGCTGCTTATCCTGTGGCTACAGATAGATTCTAGGGGAATTTTTATTCCAAATCTTACAGAAGCTGCTATCCACAACAGCAATGCTCCTTTACTTACTCTCTCTCAGGTAAATTTGCATTTATATTTCAGGTAGTTTCAAGGATCAGCAGTATTATCTTTCATCTTCTACTCTCTTTTTCTTCCAAAGGAGACTCTGTAAAAGAGATTTTCCTTTGTCAAAGGTAATGCTTCTTGCTTTGCTTATAGCTCAATACTATGTTCTTATCAAGAGAACAGAATGTAAATGGAGAATTAAGGAGTAAATTCAGTGATATGCAGTTGTTTTCAAAATTCAAAATATGTCTTAAGAACCCCCTTAGATCTTTATTAATTCAAGATATCTTTTCATGAAGGGCCTTGCTCTTAGTCCTTCAGCACATCTGAGACTGTTAATGGAATGCTCCTGGCTTGTTGCAAAATAGATTTTTTTTGATGACTAAATAAGGAGACAGGAGATGCAATTCTCCTACTTCTGTTTATTTCATTTCCTTAAGTCAATTTAACTGTAGGATTTATTTTTGGGGGGCTACCATCTGACATAAAGGTGTGCCATGACTTTCAGTAATTAGAGCACTTGTGTAATAGATGGCTGTAACAGCCTTCAGTCCTTCCCTTTACTCCTCTTACAAATACTCAGCAGTGGCTTTTCACTCATCTTGGAGGTGTTGCTATTGTGCTCTACTCTGCATCCTCCTTCTAGCTCAACATGTACCTTTGCTGTTTCTAATGTCTTGGAGAGTGCAGTGAAATGCCACAAATCTTTACAATCTGTCCAGCTCAGGATCCCATAGCTAAGGAAAGGCTGTTCCTTACTTTCACTTCCAAAGTCCTGGAGAAAGTCAAGAAGATAAGCAAGTTTATAGAAGCTGTTAAGCCAGTGAAGGTTGGTTGGCTTCCCACACAAGGGAGGGAAGATGTAATTTCTTGTTACAAGGTGAATCTGTGTCAAGGCACAACTGAAACACTTAATAGAAATGCATTTCCAATAAACAGCTGTTTTATTACTCATAAAAGAGTGGAATTTAAGGACCCCATAAGCACCACCTTGAACAAAAAGGCTATAAAAACACTAACATGGAGAGCAGAAAGTCAGGTAGCAAATGGACTGTTCCCTGTGCAATGTGCTGCTGGGTGACCCTATCCATAGCAACTCTGGATACTTTTCTTTGTGTGCACTTAGATTGCCATCCCAGAAACCGTGTAAAGCCAGGAATCATTGAATCATAGAACCGTGTAAGTTGGATGGAACTTCCAGAGGTCTTCTGATCCAACTCATGCTCAAAGCAGGTCTAGATGCAGCATGTTGCCCCAGGCTATGTCTCCAAGGGAGTTTGACTATCTCCAAAGAGATACTTCCCTTGCTGGGTGGCCTGTCCCATGATTTTAAAACTCTCACAGTAAGACAAAATTTCCTTCTATCAGGTGAGAGTTTCCCATGTTCCAGCTTGTACCAAAGGCCTCTTGTCCCAGCCCTGTGCTTCTACTGGTAATTGTGGAAAGTAGTTAGATTTGCTTTTAGCCTTGGCTTCTTTAAGGCTGGGCAAACTCTGTTCCCTCAGCCCCACTTTAAATGTTATCTGGTTCAGCCTTGATCATCTTTGTGGTCCATTGTTGTCTTTTTGGCACTGGGACTCTCAAACTGGACACAGTACTCCAGATGGGGTCTCACAACTGGTGAATAGATGGGAACAGTCACATCTCAATCTGACTGTTACACTCCTGCTATGTTTTGATTTAGGCTTTATGTTAGGCTGTGTAAGTTGGCTTGCACTAAATAAATGAGGTAAGTGAACTTTAAATCCCAGCTTCCTATTTAAGGCAAGCCTATAATTGAGATTTTGCTGTGAATATGTAGATGCACTAAATACAGACAGTCGATCTTAGTGGGAAAAAATAAAAAACACCTGTTGGACATATGTTGTTTCTTCTGCAAATCACACTTAGGGAGGTATAGCAAGGTGTCAGAAATTTCATATACATAGCTTACCTACAGCAGTATCTGTTTAACTCTCTTGACTGTTAAAAAGTTATCTTGTCAATTTTTGTGCAATGTGGGGATATTTCAGTGGGAATAATATGCATTTCTGCCAGTTCCTCAAAATCTTTCCAGTTATCAGGAGCGAGAGAAAGGTCTGTATGTAGTACCCAGAGTTGAAGAGGCAGTGACTGCTGTTTCAATCAGAGAGCTAGGAAAGAGCTGTGAGTCTTTGGCCATAAATTGTCCAACATCAGGGTTGCTGGAGTGGCAAATTAGGCTTGATGAATATCAGCAAGACAGAAGAGGCAGCAGCTCTCCCATCCCCTGTCCCCAGACAATGTTCTCCTTATTTAATTTACCGAAAGGAGTGAATTTAAAAGAAACTGCTGCCCCCTGAGCACAGACCTTTAGAAGCAGTGCTCTGCTGCATGTCCCTCACTGGAGCCAAACTCTGCCAGTTCTTAATGATGAGATTTTCCTGGAGTGACTCAGGTTGTAAGCAATGGACCATTCTTACATAACATAAAATGGAAAGAAAACCAGTAATACCTGAAAACATGACCTTGAGAGAGAATATACCTGGAATCTTTTATGTGGTACTAACACAGAGATCATTTATTTTTAGACATTAATAGGATCCCATCTCAGCCTTCTTTTCTCAAGGCTAAGCAGCCCCAGTTCTCTCACTCTTTCTTCATAGGAGAGATGCTCAAGTCCCTTCATCGTCTTTGTAGCTCTCCATTGGATATCCATGTCTCTCTTGAAATGGGGAGCCCAAAACTGGATACAGCATTCCAGATGTGGTCTCACCAGGACAGAATAGAGAGGGAGGAGAACCCCCCTAGATCTGCTGGACACACTTTCCTGATGCACCCTTGGATACCCTCTTGGCCACAAGGACACATTGTCGACCCGTGGAGAATTTATTGTTCACTAGGATTCCAAGGTCTTTCTCCATGGATCTGGTTTCCAGCAGGACTTCCCCTAATCTGTACTGGTGGTTGGAGTTATTCCTACCCAGATGCAGGATCTACACTTGCCCTTGTTGAACTTCATGAGGTTCACCTTTACCCAGCTCTCCAGCCTGTCCAGATCTGGTTGGATGGCAGCACAGCCTCCTGGTGTGTCAGCCACCCTCTCCCAGCTTCATATCATCAGTGAACCTGCTGAGGGTACACTCCAACCCCTCATCCAGGTGGCGTTGATGGAGATATTGAACACAACTGGACCCAGTACTGAATCCTAGGGAATACCACTGATCACAGCCCTCTGAACTCTGTGGCTGATCCAGTTATCCATTCACCACACAGTCCAATCGTCTGTCCCACATTTCTTGAGTTTTGTTATGAGGATGTTAAGGGAGACCGTGTCAAAATGATAAATTATTATAAATTATTGTTGTGGTGGTTATAGTTATTGTTATTATTAGTAGTAATATAAATTATACAGAACAAAGATTTTTATTGCTTCAGAATCCAGAAGGAAAGTGTTTTAGTAGCTAAAGAATGAAGTTTCTACTTATATAGACCTGTGAATATTTTGGAATAACTTTATAAACTATTGTTAGTTCTCATTCCCTTTTGGCTTAGATTCAGTCCCAGAGGTTCAATTCTGCCTATGTCTCTTTTTCAAAAGCAGTAATAAGAAATAGCTGCATGCATACACAAGTGTAATCAGTCTGCCTTAGATGGCTAAAGAGATAAATATAAGCCAGCAGGGAATGTGAGAAATTGTGTAAGTACCGAGTTCAAGTTGCTAACAGTGGTACTTCACAGCCAGTGCTGTTTAAACAATCAGTTCAGAGCATTTTATTTCAAAAACCAAAAGCACTGCAGGCTCAGTTAATTCTCCTGTTTGCTCACAGCCTGTGACTAAGTTCAATGCCATTTCCACGTGAGATGGGGCTGCCCAGCTGAGTGCTGGGCTTCAAACACACTCCTCTCAAAGCATCTATCACACTGCTGTACACTTCTGTCATTCAGAGAGAGAGCTGTGAAGACATGTAGCTCACCCAAGAAATGACAGATTTAAAGTTGCCCATTTAACACCAACACAGCTGTTCATGTTTCCCTAGCTGTGATATAGTCTTTGAGTAACTGGTCACATTATTTTTCATTAAGGCCACTGATTATGCAAAAAGTTCTTGGTATTTCTTTATATTTTGTCATCTCAGTAATTCTCTTTACCAACATCCTCTCTCTGCAAAGAATATAGAAATTGTAATTTCTTCACCAGGTTTTCCGTGGTCTTTTCACTACTTGACCTCAGCCAGAACTACTCAGCCTTTATTAAGATCTGCTTTTCTGTCATCTGGAATTCAAAGAGACCGACCAAGAATTTAACTGAACTGAAAAACACGAGTAAACCATTGTACTCTTTTTTGTTGTTATAGTTGATTACATTTTAAACAATATTTTCTTCAAACTCATAAAATCCTGTTTATCCATAATTGCATTTCTTTGTAAAACAGAGATTTCTGTAAAATCCAAAATGGTGAAGGTGACAGTTCATTGTCACTTCCATTTCTAAAGAGGTTTTTAGATGTTCCTGAGGCAAGCATACTCTTTTTTCTTTTTAGAGCATTCACCACAGAGAATAGATTCTCATATATATCTTGAATATCATACACTCTTCAGTCCTCAATTTCCATTAGATGGGAAAGCAATATATCTCAAATGGTTTCCAGAAGTGAGTCGACTATATCTGTTTACTGTCTGCTTATTTGTGCACCATTTATTTCTAATTCTGGAAATCTTTGGATGTTACAAGCAAAAATGCCACTCACCCTTTGCTTTGCCTAAAAAATTATTCTTGTGAAAATTTTGAAAAAGTAAGCATGCTCATAAAAATTGCGTGGTCTTCAAGCTCAGTTTTTGACACGCTGATTAAATCCATGGAAGTGTTAAATGAATTGCCTTTGGGACAAAGAGAACTAAGCTGGAAAGATGGAAAACTTTGCTTATATCTGTCACTCTCTTTCTAAGTTACATTTCATAGAAAGTGGAAAACAGATAATGAAGTTTACATATGTTCTCATCTCCTTGTAGAGAGAGCACAGAACATGCTGCTGAATATTCATTCATTACTCAGAAATATATTTTACTAAGCTTATTTTTTAAAAACATTATTTTGATTTTTTTTAGGGGGCAGGGGGTTGTAATTTGCTACTCTTTTCATGAAGAAGGAACTCTCAGGTTGCTCTTAAGCTCAAGGAATTGTGTCATCTTTTGACCCTTGCTCAGCCAGCCTGCATTAAGATGCAGATGGTTGTTGGCATGGTTGGTATCTGGGTCCTGAAGAGATGGTTTGAAGAATCAATATGGATAGGATAACCTATTGCAAATTAAACTATTTTGTTGAAGAATGGCATCCATGAACAAAAACAGCCCTTCTGGTAGTCTACAACACAATGCTGTCTGATACATAATGCTATGCAAAACACATGGTCACTCTGAGGTATAATTCAAAACAGTTTCCAAAACTGTTGTCATCTGACATTAAAAAATTTCTTTTCACTGGCAGCTCGTGGGACCGGGACGTAACTGCTAAGAGCTAAGTGAGTCTCTTTCCCACATGTTATTAAAAGTGAATTAGTACTCACAAGTGCTCAGCACATTATTTCAGTTCATTTTTTTGTCACATTAATAGAGATTTTGCAGTCTGTGCTAAGCCATTTGCTGGCTTCATCCAGAGGCATTGGTTCCTCTATGTGGCATCTTATGGAATAGTGTCATTTGGTAGCAATATGTGGCATTACATTAATGGATTTCATTTGTAAGCATTTCTGTCCTTGAGAAATTACTTTGGTTGCTGAAGAAGTGCAAGGGAACACTCCCTTCCTATTACCACTTAAAATCATTTTCAAAATGAAGTACCTACTGTTCTTTTTGTGCACTCTGTCACAGTTTTAGAATTTCTGAAGGACATCTATTCTAGGCTAAATGCAGCAAACCTGTGCAGTCCTCTTCTCCTGCTGTAATCATGTGACTCATATGCCAATATGCAGAAATGCTGAAAACTTCCAACCCCTCTGTCTTCCTTGCTGGTACACCAACAGGATACTTTCCATTACAGGTGCTACGTCTACTGCTCTACTTGAACTTCACAATCCCATTTTTAGCTGACAGCCCTGTTTGTGAACAAGTTAAGCTTGTCAGCATGGGTTCACAAGGTTGAAAAAGTGCTCCAATACTTTTGTAAAAAGTCTGCCTCCCACTCAGGATTGAAGTGGCAGTTTTCCAAACAAACTCTTCATTCTCCTGTGTTAATTGCCCATGATTCACGCCCACATTTTGCAGAGATTGATGGCAATTTATTTGCTAGAGGGGTATTTTAGGATGGAGGAGAGGGGATGGGAAGAGGTTTGGGAAAAAAAGTGGGTAGGGGTTTGGCATGTTTAGGAGGGTAACTGTACTGTGATTGCACACAGCTACAAGATCAGCAGCCAGAGCACCATCTGTGCACACAGCTTATCCATCCACCCCAGCTCCGGTCCAAAGGAATGTGTCAGCTCCCTTTTTTCCAGATCAGCTGAAAGCCTCCATGCTCCAGTGAAATTCTGTAAACATTCCCTGAAGATCTAATCCCAGCATGTCCAACTGGCACAGCCTTCCTTCAGCAAGCAGCCCTTCCTGCAGCACTGCTCGCACAGGTTGGAGCTGGGAAGGTTCCCTGCCCTGCGACTTGCAAAACGATCATCTCAGCATCCTGGGCAATGATAAGAGAGATTCAACACCACAAAGAAGTGTAAAAGCATCTCAAAGGTCTGTGTGTGGCTGTTTATGGCAGAGATGTTTGCATCTGAGCTGGTAGTCCTAGACTTCCTTTGTCTTAAGGAGAGAGATATGTACTCTAACAAGTGGGGTTTCAACCTTGGTTCATACCCTCCTGAAGCAGATACTTAGTTTTAGTCAGGTGAATTGCACCCTAAACATCATCAGCTGTTTAAAACACCATCTCTGACTGTGCTGAGAACCTCAGCACCTATTTCTTTTTACTGTGGGTACCTAAACTTCAGCACAAGGAATTCTACCTGTTGCTCCTGCTATCATGGTGATGTGTAAGGAAATTTTCTCACTGTCATTATCTGGACTGAAATCCAGTCCAGATATGAGTAGCTCTGTCCCAGATGCTCAGACACATTTAAACACCCAGTGTCTGTTGCTTTCAGGTATACAAATTATTCAGGATTTAGGCCTTGGTGCTTTGCAGATTGTAATGAATTTGTTATTACAGAACCTCTGTGCAATATTCTCCTTCCTGTGCAGTCTGCAGGGGACTTTGTCTGCTTGTAGAAGTTGGCCAAAATAGTTCTCCCAGTAAAGTTCCTGATATAGTCTCCCTTCTCCTAAATATAATTTACTGTATTCCAGAGCATAATATCTGTATGACAGGACCAAAACTGTAAAATACAGGGGGAAAAAAAATCAGTTATTTTCATTATAAACCCATAATGACTTCTGAGTTTTTTGATATGTTGGCAATCTTACACTTAAGCGCAGCTCTGTAATTTTTAAGTTATCAGAGTAGATGACGGCAGGTTTAGATGGATCTGTCATTACATAAAGTTAATACCACACAATCCAATTAACAAATTCCATTGAGGAGATTGAGGAAAAGCAGATTTCTCTACAGATTCTGCAGCAGAGTTTTGTTGAGTGCCTAGAGACCACTCTGCTTCTGTGTATCTCCATAGATCCTATCTAATCCTGGCTTTCTTACCATGTACAAAAAGTCTAGTCCATGGCTCTCACCTGTTCCAATATTTTCCCCATGATTCTAGTTTTTCTTCAGCATTGATTCCTGCCAGTCAGGACACTCCCCTCCATTGCTGCTTTCTTTCATTCCTACCACCTTCTTCCCAACCTCATTTTACACACAAGTTTCCATACCAACCTGTTGCTGCTGTTGATCTCCCTTCCTGGGGATACCAGATGCACCTTTCTCTGTTCTAATACCATATCATGTTCACCATCAAAAAAATAAGAAAATGGTGCTAGGTCTGTGCATGAGAAGAAAAGAGTTCTTATTTATTTTTGGCCTCACAACAAAATTTCAGAGCAAAATTTGCCACTTTTCTTATTCACCACCTAATTTCTTCCCTCATCCAAAGTTATTTGCCATGTAGTTTTAGGATGGTTTTAGAATTATGGTCCTGTTCTTTATAGTGCAAATATATCTGGCCTACTTAGTGGGAAAATAGTGAATATCATTAACAGGAATTAAGATAAATCCTTGGTAATTTCTTTTTATTTTTTTTTATTTTATACCACCCATCTTAAAGAAGTCTCACTTTAAGAAAAATTCAATTGATTAACTGATTTACCTTGTCGGGGACAAAAGACAGAGACATCAAACAGAATAAATTTATTTTTTCTTCAGCAGTCCAGAGCATCCAGTATTATTTCTGACCATTCAGCAACTGATCAGTAGAGACTTCCTCATCTCAAAACCCAGGCAGTTCTGAGTTTGAATAAAGGGGTTGCTTTTCCCCAGAACAGATTTTCCTCAGTAGTTTGCCTTATTCCCTCAGTCTTATAAATATGAGTCAGACTCTGAAGCAATGCAGAACATAGGACAAGAAAGGATTTGCCACATTCAAAATAAGTTTGAATCTGCTTAACATCTGTGCAAGCCAAACCATAAGTGGGAGCTGCTGTTTGGAATTTCTGTGCTGTATTTTCAGGCCATCTTGTGATTGCATACTCTAAAATTACAGAAAACTCAGTAACCTACAGAATTCACTCTCCCTGGCAAATTATTTGCTTGCTTTTTTGGAGGCATTTTAAGTATTTTATACCTGGAGGCATAAGGCCAACAACTTTCTCCTTGAAATGTTAAAGGCTGCTAAGCAACAGGAGGAAGAACACAGGCGTGAAAAGTTTTAATCTGTTTACTTTATGTATTCATACCCCCCACTGAAAAAAGGGGTAAAATTAATATCAGGTTTGAACAGGGGAGAACAGGACTTTTAGCTAGTGAAGCTGGTTGATCTGGGCTGCCTCTGGAATCTATCAACCTGAAGCCTCTTCCTCTTAAAAATCATGAAATCACCTAGCTTAAACTTACTTTTCTATGTCTCTTCTTCATCTTTATTACAGTGAAAACATGTTATATTTTGAAAGAGCCCTAAGCATGAAGGGACTCTAGTAACCGCAGCGGTAGTGGATCAAGGGTTGGACTTGATGATCTCTGAGGTCCCTTCCAACCCAGCCAATTCTATGATTCCATGATTCTATGACACTTTGCCTTAACAAAGCAGCAAATCCATGACCTTGATGACAAAACTGCTTCACTGTGCACTGCTTCTCTTTGGGCAAAATAAGTCAAGGCTTCAGCCTCATGCTACAGCCGTAGCATCTCTCCCCTTGTTAACAAATTGTGTAGGCACGTGCATCTCCTGTACCAGCCTTTATTTGGAAGTGTCCAATTGGATTTGATTGTCGAGGAAATCTAAAATAGTTTTACAATATTGTTCTCAAAAGTACAGGTATTTACGAGGGGAAAATATTCACTTTTTTGGTTATGCTTTGTGAATTTATACACGGCATGATGGAAATAAAACTTACAGTTAAGAAGAATGTGTGTTTAATATAGATGACACACTGACTTTTTGCTTGGTAAACTCAGCAGAACTACTTAGTACTGGAGGGATATAGTTTACTATAGTGCAAAGCATTACTTTGTAATAATTCTCCTGTCAAATATAATTTTTTAGTTTATAGATAAAAATACAAGATACCTATTTATAGTGAAGAGGGTTCATCTTAGTAAAACCTCTAATATATCATGATATTAGCATGTAATACCAAATGTAATGAAGAGGAGAAGAAAGTTGAAAACTTAAACATAAGGTTTGTGTGAGGTTTACACATGCTGGATTTCAGGTTACTACTATTTCGTTAATCCTAGTTGAGCTCACCCAAGAAGCTTCTGACTCTGTACAAGTAAATTTGCCAGTACTACACTGGTGGACAATTACTTGATCCCAGATCTAATACATTTTTTTTTCCTCAAAAGCTTATACCATATACATGTGTTATACTTTAGAAAGCATTAGTGCAATAAAGTCCAATTTAAAATCAGGGCTTGGGTCCTGCTTCCGACACTGATTTGAAGGAAAGAGGACTTCAGTGTTAGGCAGTACTTCACTGCAAGCCTCACGGCTTCAGAAAGGTTCCCAGTCTGGGGGAAAAGTGTCAAGATCCAAACTCCCCATCACGGCTGACAGCAGCCTGCAGCTACCTTGCTGTCAGCTTTTGATGGATGGCATCCTCTCCTGCAGAAAACCCATCAAAAAGAAACCAGTGCAACTAAATGTACAAGGCCCCATTACCTGGGGCTGCAGAAGCTGTGCTGAGCAAGCCTTTAAATCCTCTCCTTCTTTCCAGATATTCAGAGAGGCAGAATTATCCAAATTTACCCGCTGTTTTGGAAACTATTACATTGATCCTGTGGACTAGATGAGCTCTAGAGGCCACTTC
Source organism: Florisuga fusca (assembly GCA_038090715.1). Taxonomy (NCBI): domain Eukaryota; kingdom Metazoa; phylum Chordata; class Aves; order Apodiformes; family Trochilidae; genus Florisuga; species Florisuga fusca. The sequence goes on along the minus strand of JAAWXA010000025.1, from coordinate 10,690,847 downwards.
CAACTGACAGTTCTGTGATTCTGTGAAAACTGGAGCTCCTCCCTAACTGGCTAGCCTGGAAAATGTGGTGGAGAAGGTGTCCACACTCTCAAGGCTTCTGCAGGCACTGGACTCCATTTTGGTTTATCCAAAATAAATCTGGTTTGATTTATTTTGCGTCCCATCCCTCAGAATTTTTTGGTCTAAGCTTTTCCACCCTAGACTGACATGCAAAGTATTGAGTCTATACAGAAAGCAGCCACTCACCTTCCCACTGCTCAGAAACAGCTGCTGGCAGCCAAACGTGGGTCAGCACTGAGTCCTACAGACAGGATTCGCTGCCTCTTCTGTGCACAAGTGGTGGCCTTCACTGGACTAGGTAAATCCTGTGAAGGGGAATCCCACTGTACAATGTAGCTATATATCAGATGTATTTTATTTGCATTTTCTACAAACCCTGACAAGATGCCTAGCAGAATGCCACTGAAGAAAAGCTGGCATAGGACCAACCCTTATAGGAGGTGGAAGATGCCTATAGGGTAGGGAGTGTAGAGTTTCACTGTCACTTCTCAGGATGAAGAAGACTAAACAGCAGTGTTTGTTAGGGAATGGGTTTTATTTAAGATCTCCATCAATAAGCTGCAGAAGGAACGGACACAGAAATATGCCTCAGTTTGCAGGTGACGCTGAACTCCTTCTGGGAGCCAAATGGCCACTCACACGTGGCAAGGAGCCCTAGAAAAGCATTGCATGGCTGAGCAAGTGTGGTAGATGATGTGCAGACACATAGTGTGTCTAGAGAGAATAATCTACATGCTTACACAGGGCTGAAGTTGAAACTGGAATCTGAGCTCAGGAAAGAGACCTTATGGTCTCTATACACAGCTGTTCAAAATGTAACAGCAGTCAAAAATGCCAACAAATTTTTGTTCTCAAAGAGGATGGTAAGAAGAAAAAACCAGAAAATGTAAAACCTTGGTACATCTACATCTTGAACACTGTGTACAATCCTATTTCCATATTTTAAGAATGTGGCCATAGTGAAATGAGAGAAAATTCAGAGGAAAGCAACTAAAGAGATTAAAGGGATAGAGCAGTTGCTCTTACAGGGAATCAGAAAAGTCTGGGACTCTTCGTGATCTTATCCCTGCCTCAGGCTGAGTGGGATATGGTCAAGGTCTTTTAAGTCATGAAGGCAGTGATTAAAGCAAATACTGAATTGTTATTAGCCAAGTCCTGTGCTTTCCTACAGACACTCACTGGAGCTAAATGGAGAGCAGTTTAAAGCCTAAAAAGAAAGCCCTTTCTTTAGTACCATAGGTCACTACCTGCTCTACCTTTTGGAATCCACTCTTACTGGAGTGGATCCCATAGTACCAGCAAGTTAAAAAAAGGCAAAAGCAGGCAAATTCCAGGACAGTGGGTCCAGAAACAGGTACTGGAAGGAAGAGGCAGAAATGTGCTCGCTGACATCCTCAGTGCAGTGGCAGGTACTGGAGGTAGATGAGGGACAAGGACTGCAAACAGGCAGGATCATGAGATGTACCCAAACTGCATTTCATACTGCCACAGTTGGAGATGAAATGGATGATTAGTTTGGCCCAGAAAGCTGTTTTCTGTGTTGTCATGAAAATAAGGCCCCACGCTCCTTTGCTACAGCTTAAAGCTGCCACTTCAGAGTTATTTCCACCTATTTAATTTTGATTGCATCTCAGTAGGCAGTAAATGGTGGAGGATATTTCTCAGCTGAGGGAACTGTGTGGTAATTATCAATGGCAGGGGCTATTTTGTTGTTTTGACTGTGTCATTTTTTCCAGTGGAGTTGGGAAAAATATGGCCCTCTGCAAAAACGAAAGGAGTGTTAAGTAGATCTGTATCTCTCATAGAAATCTACAGAACTTAAAAGTGATGTAAATCCACTCAAACATGAGGCGTGTTGAGCAAAGAGAATGAGCTAGGCAGGCAGAAAACAAATTTTGTTTCAAGGAATGTATTTTTAGGGCTTTGTTCTGCTACAGTCATTTAATATTTCTGGATTAGAGTCCAATACATACAGATGAATCTTGTTCCCAAGTTTTCTGATGGTGTGACTGTTCTGCTTTGTTTGGTGAGCAAACACTCAGGACTTGCTGCAAAAAAACCAGAAGCTGGGCCTAAATAGTTAAAGAAGGACCAGGAGACCTGGAGGCTGTATAGCTCCTGCATCCCCTCAGGAGCTCCTTCTCCTGGTTTATCATAGCTCATTATATCACACCCAGAGGAGTGGGGTCTGTCTCATGCCTGAGGTCTGTCTGTCCTGCATGCCATACAGGCCCTAAGGGCAGTGCTTGGTGGCTCCATGGTGCTGGTTGCAGGGTGCTGAGGGGCCAGGAGCAGAGCAGGCAGAGCTTGTGGCACTCCACATCCCTCCCCAGTGAGCATCTTGCAACTGCTTCCCTTGCCAGGGCACAGACCATGGCAAAATTGTCCCTATGGGCAGAGATTTCCTTTCTCTTTGGGGTTCTCATAAGAATAAACCACTGCAGTTTCTCCTCACCCAGCATGTTGTTTGCCTTTCACTGACCGCCTTGTTCTAAACACCTTGCAGAGCAAAGTGTTTCTTTTCATTATTTCTCATTCCTTCTTGCAGCTCAGAGAAAAGTCTGAAAGTGTGTAGGAACTCTCTACCACCCCTTGCCAGCAGGTGGGTTTATGTTAAAAATATTATTAATTTAATAAGTATCATAATAATTATTATTTTAATTATTAAAAATAGTCAAATATTATTAATATTCAATGTTATTATTTAATAAAAGATAAAAATAATAAAAGTAGTGTTAATATTTAAAAATACCAACAAAATCGTTATTTCATACATTGCTAGCTGTTCCAAGGCATGCATGTGGCTACTTATTTATATTCACCAGGTATCATAACATCTCAAGAAAATTATCAGGTCACAGGTTTGATATCCATTTTATTTTTCACAATGCAGAGAGAAGAATGCTTAATCATGGCCCCTGGAAACGTGCTACAGATAAGCAAAAGGTCAAAAGGGGGTGTCTTTGTTTTTTACTTTTTTTCCCTTAGAGAATAGGAGAGTAAATAGCTAATCAAGTCTCACAGACAGGTTATCTGGCATTTGAATTAATGGATGGCAATTTTCTCTGCATTCAATTTAAAATCTGTATGTCCCTATATAGAACAGTGGTAGTAAGAACTAACATCAGTTATTCTCTTACTGATTTTGTAAGAGATTTGTTTTGCTTGCACCAGCCCTAACTTAGCTTGGTCTATTGTAGTCTCACACAATAAAAAGCAAAATAAGATTTTCTATAATTAAGGATGGGAATTTTTTTCTGTTTACAGGTCCTCTAAAATCCATTGTTTATTTTAAGCACTGTAAAATTTATCAGGTGTCTAGAGAGTACATTAGGATGCGTTAGTGTTGAAATTTGGGACCAGACGAGCTGAGAAACCATCCAAGTTGAGGAACAACGCTGCAAGGCAGAATCTTTTTCTTTTCATGTTTGACATATTCATATAACGTGTTGCTGACACTGTCCCTGGACAATGAAATCATAATCCAGATCATACCTGGTTGATCTCTGCTGCTTGACATTTTCCACAGCTAGCACAGAAGTCTCACTGCCCAGAATGACACGAGGAATCAAAATTTGGAAGCCATTATTCTCTAAAGCCCAGATAAACAACTTGGCCCACTCCCACTGCACTCCCTGCATCTCTCAGAGTATCCAGCTGAAGCAGCTTCCAGCCCTTCCTCATGCCTGTTTTCAGTTTCCAGGGGGATGAGGGCACAGTTTAGCTTTTCTCAGTGCTTTTTTTCTGCGAGATGTTCCGGAAATATCATAAATCTTCCTCTGTTATCAACCCAAATAAATCATGGCATTGCCATGGAACATGAAAGAGAATATGTTAAGATGTCCAGGAGCAAATCCAGAAGCAAAACAGTGGCACCTCTAGTGCTCCTTCTTTTCTCACAAACACCCTTTTTGGTATTCTCCAGAGGACAAATCAATAGCATCCAGTATTTTAGTCACCTTTGAAGGCTCACCAACCTTAAGACTCTTAGATAAGCCTGACGGGATCCATAGCTGCAGCTGCAACCCTTAAACCATCATTGTAGAGACCAGAGTTGGTAAACTAAAGTCAGCTGGTGAGCATCTCCCACTCACATTGCTGAGCTTCCTCCAGCTTGTATATCCCCAGCAGTACTGGCATGGCACATTGGGAGTCTGTTAAGAGCACACAAATTTGTGTCTTGGAGCCACCCTGTGAGGCTCTTGGGCAGCATCTACTCACAGACTCAGTATATTATACAGACTGGGAGTTTTTTACATCTTTGTCTTCCCTATCTAATGTGGATTCAGTCCACAGTGGCAATCCCAGCTTGAAACCTAAGGACTAAAGCCATATTACCCTTACAATTGGTTTGAAACCTGATTCTTCTTTGTCTTCCTTCTCTGTGATCCCTGAGCCCAAATTTTCTCAGTCTGTCAATATATATCCATTGCACAATCATCCCCCTCTTCCTTCCTTTGATTTCTTCTTATCTTCTCTATTACAGCTCTTTTATCACTCTTCCTTTATCTTTTAATGACTGAAGAAACATAGTGGGTTTTTCTTCAAACAGCACAGTTTTTGTTTCAGTTGTCACATGGTTCACCTCTTCACAGCCATTCTACTTCCCTCATAAGGTAAGATACTCTCTATGTCTTGGAAAAAGAAATAAGGAGATGCATCTAAATATAGCTTTTCTGGATATAGGGAGGTTGAAGAAATAATTCTGTTATAAAGGACCCTTAGCCAAGCCAGCTGTGATTGCTGAGAGTGTTCAGGAGCAAACCCCATGAGACAGAGATTACATACATGCACAAACATGAAATGGTTGTGTCTTCTTTTCTCAGTTCTTTTTGCTTTTAGGCTAAGGGAAAAATATGAAGTATGAAAAGCTGAAATTTATACAGAGGCAGCACCACTGTGCCAACTCTTGTAATGTTTTTGCAAGTATCAGAACTGTTAATGCTTTCTCTTCAAATGCCAAATGCTTGCGGCAAGGAATTGCAGAGGAATATTCATTTATTTAGTACATTTTCAGCCCTTCTGATCTCATGGAAAGGTTTGAAGCTGCTTCAGAAATGTAGCCTAAAGAATAAAATATATAGTGAAGAAAAAATGCAAGGCTTAAAATCTTACAACTTTTAAACAAGTCTGATCCTTTTCCAGTTGCATGAATTTTGAAGATGGGATTGGCAATACTGTGTCTCATACCTTTAATCCAGTTGAAGAAAATAGCCCTGTTAGGAGTACTATTTAAATTGTGGGAAAGGGCTGTCCTGACTAAGAATTACCTTAATGTCTTATGTTCAGGTACTGTCCTGATTCAAGACCTTTTTATGCTTACACTCTGAGCAGGTGTCTAAATGAAGTTATGTACTTTACAAAATTAGATCCAACTACGTAGGCAGAATTCATGACAGTGCTGAGATTTTATCCACCAACTTTACACCTAAAACTAAATTTTTACTCCTAAATTAGAAACTTCTGAAAATTCATCTTATAATGATAATATTGCACAAAAAATCTTTCTCATTAAATTTCCATTCTTCTTTCTAGTTACTTCACTCTGATATTCACTATGTGACTTTAGAAGCAATTTATTTCTCATTTATGCCTCAGCTTCAGCATCTTTATTACCACACAGTAGACAGATCTGAAATATGTCGGAGAGCATATTTTGCAAACCATCTGTAAACACTTCACTGATCAAAAATGGTGTGATTTTAAGCCATCTTCTGTGCATCTTTCACATTAAAATATGGAGCATAATCTTAGGCTGTATTAAGACTGCAATTTGATGAAGGCTAGGCAAAGTGAAAGGCCTCTCTTGTATAGGTTGTGAGAGAAGTTCACTGTATCTGTGCTGGATCTGGATTATTAGGACTCTGAAGAAGCAGCATTTTCTCATATGGAACAGCCCCTGTTCAATATTCCAGGAAAGCTGCCAGGAGGCTACCGACACATTCGGCTGCTTCTGGGCCGGGCTTCTCCTGTCTGTGGTTTCAGAGGCATTAACCACTCAGCTGGGCCATTTCCCAGATTCTTCTTTCTGGATACCTTTAGCACCATCTGGGAAATAAATGCTGCACAAACTGCCATGCAGTATACTGGGTACTTTTGATGGAGGGCTCCTGGCTGCTCCTCAGACTCTCAGTGGAGGTGAAGTTGACTTTTTCCTTGGCCACTGAACACTTGTAAGGTGTGCTTTAGAGATAACACCTTTTCCTCTGCTCTGCTTCCTCTAACTCTTCCCTTACAAGGGTTGTCCTCCTTTGTTGTCCTCCTCCTTCTCACTGAAGACAGTAATGTTTGTAGTTTGTTTCAGCAATGATGGTGGCTCCTCCAGGAGACATACACTGAGATAAATGTCGATAGTAGAGTTTCTCAGCATTTACACCAAGAGACCTGCCCTAGACTTGTAGCACATCCCTTCCCAAGAACTGTGAACTTGGATGTTTGAAATAAGATGCTTATAGCTACCAGCAGTGATATATGTAGGATAGGATTATTTTTTCTTATATCTCTGCTTGTCCTTCCAGCCTTTGGGAAACATTATGTCTGTGGGAGGCTGGTCTTGCCTGTATGGACTAAACAAGGCCATTTTTATCCTTTTCAGAAATAGGGATGTTTGGCAGTATTTTATATCTTTGTTATATGGAGGTGATCAATGTCTATAAAATGGAGACAGAAACAATTCCCCCAGACTGGGCAACATATCACAAGTGTTTATTGTGCTTTATGGTGTCTGAGAAAAATGATTCAAATAAAAATTCAAATGACTCTCAGAAGAATGAAAATAGCTTAGTTCATTTTTACACAGAAAAAAAAATAATTGAATAAACAGTAACTGTTAAGCATAACATTGTAATTGCCTGTCTGGTAGCTTGTTTTCTGGGTGAACTCATACTGGCTTGATTCTATTTGTCATGCAACTGCTTTAGAGGTCTTTCATCACAAAAAGATCATCACTAGAAAAGATAGGGCAGGAGACAGTGGTGGCCTCTTAAAAAAAGATTGTACAAAAATGTGATAAAGGCCCAAAAGAAATTAGTAACTTCAAGGGAAATCAAGAGGAGCATTTATCTGACACTGCACAGAATCACAAAATCTCACTGGTTGGAAAAGACCTTCAAGATCATGTCCAGCTCTTAACCTAACTCTTCCCACCAAGTGCTAAACCATGTCACTTATGTCAGGGACACTAGAATTAGGCTTCTTTCCCTCTCCCTCCCCTCCCGTCCCCCTATAATACTGCAGTAGATTGTATGGAGCACGTTAAAGAACAGTTTCTTTGGGCCTTATCCCAAAGGAATTTTAAGTTCTTGGAGATCTTTACATCGATTTACAGAGAGGGCAAGTCAGGAAATCAGTACAATTAATATTAGGGAATAATATAATGGAAGGAAATAAATTATGCAAGGTTACTGAATGTAGTTTAGTAATTCACCTGTATGAATTATAGCATCATGCTATGCTTCTGTTTCTATAACTATTTCACTTATATATATTCAACCTCCTATTGCAGGGCTAGAACAGTTGGAACAGCTCAAAGAATCACTGATCACTGCTTTCAGAGGACCACTGCAACCTGGCAAGAGATGTTAAACTACTGTAAGGGACATCATTTAAGGGACTCACAGTGCATTTTTACAAATAGAGGTAAAAACACAGTTTAATAGTTCCACCAATTAATGTACATTTTTCTGGAAATGTTTCAGAATTCCTCATCCAGACAGAAATCAGGTCTCTGCCTTACCCAGAGTAACAAAAAGCCATTCACTAGCTACAGAGCAGAGGGTTTGATTGTTCCAACCCAAAAGAATGAAGATCAGAGAAGGGAGAGTTGTGAGTTGTTTGATTTGAAGGAAACATGTGCCCAGTCTATGGCACATGACACTGAACAAGAGAGGATTGGGATCCATAAATTTTCACCACATTCCGTGGTCCCAATGATGACCACGGAATTTCTGATATCTTTTTAGGCAATCAGGAATACTGATTTCTTTTTAAGCAAATTGTGTTGAGCCACAGGTCTAAAGGCTTGATGGTCACCCTGTAAGGAGTGAGTGATCTGTCTGCCTTTGACAGTCTGCAGTACAGAAAAAACTGTTATGTACTTGCAGTTATTCTTCATGGCAGACTATTTATACCTAGGGATTCAGATTTACAGGCTTTCCAAATGCACATTAGAGCAATTTGAAAGGTTATCATCCCCAGCCACCTGTCCTTTCTCTCTGCCAGAGTTTATTGTTCCTCCAGCAGGGACAATTGAATGGTAGGTACATTAGGTGCACTGTTCATACCCTGTCATAAATTTCAGCTTATATTATTAACTAAGCTGGACGAGGAATGTAAGTAGGAGAGTGCCTTGTGCTGGCCATAGCCACAGTGGTTAAAGTGCTTATCAGTTTATCAGTGCTTATCAGTCATTAAAGTGCTTACAGGTGGTAGCCAAGTCCCACAGATACTGAGGAAAAAACTCCTAATCCCACTCATGCAGGGTTCTGAGGGCTGCTACAAAGCCCTGTTTGCTGCACTGTGGGTCTCATTCTTTGGAAGGGGACAGGAGGAAGAGGCAAGTGGCTTCAGGTGTCACTGTGTCAAGACTGTCATACAATCCTGGTAATCAGGAGAGGGTGCACCCAGGTGTAGTGGGCATGGGAGAAGTCAACCCGAGAAACTTCCCAGCTGGAAGTCCAGGTAGCCAAAGTGTTAAAAGTGTCCATTTGGGAAAAAACTTGGAAAGGATTTGGGAAGCTCAGTAATACATACTACAAAGCCTAACTTTTAAATAGTGAAGTGACTTGTAGGGAACACAGTGTGCACCTTGAAGAAAATCCCAGGAGGCACCAAGTCAACCAAAAGTGACAAAGTGTGGTAAGGTGCAAGGTCTAAATGGGAAACCTCCTCAGAATGGCTGCTTTTCTGACCTCATCAGGGAGCTCAAAAGCATCACAGCCTGGAACACGTTCATGGATTCACTTGAGTGAAGAGGACTGCAGCTTCAGCATCTGCTTCAGTCCTGCAGGGAAAGGGAGTGAACAGTTGTGTCCTACACAAGAAAGGGACCAGGTCACCCCAGAAATGAGCTATTCTGGAAAGTATATATCCTTTTAGTTATGTCTGAATAATGTGCAGTTGGAGAAGGTGAATACATCTGGATCTCCTTGGCATACCCAGAGTTTTGTGATTGCCAGACAGGCAGAGGCACTGAAGGGCTGTTATGGGTGTAAATCAGCAGAATATAAGCACTTTGGGACCAAGGAAGCAGTTACTCAGAATTTCTAACATTTGTAATAGCAGTTTAATTTTGAAAGTAGATACCTTACTTTGCAAGTAGGATCTCGATTCCTTGGTGGATTTGGCCTCTTTGATCTGGAAGTATTTCAAAATGTGCCAGTGAATCAGTGGGAGTTGGGTGCTTTGATGCCTTATGTGCCAGTTTTCATCTCTAAGCATCTGAATACCTTTCTCAGTCTGGGCCACAATGAGTACTTTGAACCACTCTGAAGTGCAAGGCTTTTCCAGAGACAGAAATGACCTTGTTTGAGCAGAGATTTTAGCATGACCCAGAAATGTTTAGCAACATCAGAAAGACTCTTTGAGTTGGACATTCCTGCACAGAAAATAAAATTGCAGAAGATATCCAGGCATTGTTAATTATATTCAGCCCATTAAACATGAGCATCACGCAGAGAAAAATCATTCAGGATAGACAGGTTTTTGTATTGTCATCCTTAAGCTTACCCCATGTTTAGAGTAACTTCCATTGATTTCTGCTGACATTAAAGTCCCATTGACATCCAGATACAGTGACTGGCAGTCTGCTCTTTGCCTGTGCCACTCCCCACCTCCTGCTCATGAAGGTCTCATGGTCTCTGGATGTTGCTGCTAAAGCTGGGGCCAAAGAGTGCAGCAGCAGCAGCTGCACTGGAACTGGCTCTTCCTAGCAGAATTAGGTGCCATTGCCATAGCTTTATCCTTTGGAGTGGCAGCAGAAAGTCTCATTCTCTCCTCTACATTACCTGGCAGCCCAGACCTGCTCTGTCCCTTTCCTCCAGACCAGAATGTGCAGCAGATCCAAGAGGTCCTGGCTGCAGGCAAGTAATGGGATGTTTGTGTCTTGCAGGAGTGGAGAATGGGGGCATGTGGGAGCATCGGGCAGGCTGCTGGGACAGGGTGAGTGAGAGCACAGCTTACAAGTCTAGGGAAGAGGGGAAGTAGACTGGGATCCCAGCAAAGGAGGCATGGTGAAAAGCAGGGGTGAGGAGAGGAGAGGAGAGGAAAAAAAGAGTGAAAGAGATTTGCCTGCCCTGACAGGCTTCCCTGAAAGCTTGCCTGCATTCCACTTGGAGCTCTTCCAGTTTCACAGCCCCCCACTTACCATCATTCCTTTCCTCCAAGATGCTGAAATTTCCACTGACTCCTTCTAGTCCTACAGTCATTCCTCTGGGCCAATAAATGATCTTTTCCCATCTTCTCAAACTCCTTCTTGCTCTCCATCCTAGCCACTCTGCTTCACCTTCACCACAGCCTTACAGTCCTCATGTAGCACTCCCCCAGCCCTTCCTCTCCACCTGGTGTCCTTTCCCACCCTAGGGACAGTCAGCCTTCTTCATATGGGAAGTTGGGAAGTTCAAACACAGCTCTCAGTGGCAGTGTCCTCTCAGCCAGTGTAGCCCTTTGCAAGTCATCAGGACTACTCCTGTCCATAAGAGCTCACCATGGAGATCAAGGAGTGCCTAAACAAATCCCAAGTATTCTGCCATGTTTCGTTCTGCACTTCCATTTCCCACACTGCTCCCAGACCCCAAACTATTATTACATTCTGTGGGTGCTACACCTCAGTGCTCTGCATAGTTGGCAGAGGATTATTCCAGTATTTCAGCCTCCTATTTTGTTCTAACGCTTCATTGTTCTTGTACTGAGAAGAAACCCTTAAAAGTGACATCTGGCAAAGTTTACATAAGTCAGGTATTTCTCCTGTGTCTTGCCTTTGTGATCTATCTTCAACCTGATACTAGACTTCAAAGTTTAAAAATAATTATATTCACTGATTAACAAGAATGGGGCTAAGCATACCCTTGCAATAGACAGGACTTCTTTGAGATTAATCATCCTATTTTGATGAAAAACCTGATTAACAAGGTGCCCATATTTTAGAGAGTAATATATTTGATTTTTCAGTGTCTATCTCAGTCTAGTAAATGTTAACTTTGCTTCAAATAAGTTTAGCTTTTTGAGGCAGTAGAAGAAGCTACTGATTAGAAAGGTGCTTTTGCATGGGATCAACTTAATGTGACACCTAAGTAAAGTAAATTAACTGCACATAGCATAGCATTTGTAAATGGTGCTGACATAGAGCAAATAAGGAGAATAAGTAAGTGGAAACCGAATTTAATAGAGAGAAAAATAGAGAAAATATAGAAATAAAGCAGAAAATAGAACTCTATTACAGCTTTCTGTTGTAATAGCCTCAACAGAAATGCATAAAATGATTCCATTAATAAACTTTTAAATCCCCCCTCTCCAGATGAGAAAGAGCAACAATGCAAAATTCATGGTATTTGTGACTGGCCTGTGTCAACAAAGGGTAAAGAGCCGTGGCTTCTAATAGAGCTTCTGCTGCTGGTGTAGCAGCTCCAAGAGAGGCTCAGATGAGAACTTCAGACTGCACAATAGATATGTCACAGAAGCTTAAGCGCCTCTTAACATAAAATGATTATTATATATCCTCGTCTGATTGGTCTCCCAGCTATTCAGATTCAGGCTTTGAAGTGTCTGCTTTTATTCCACCCCTACCATCCTTTTTTTTGCTCCTGTGTAGTTGCACAGAAGTTACTCAGGAAGTCAGCACCAGCATCTCTGTGACTGATATGTAAAGCAAAAACAAGTGGGAAAATTGTAACGAGCCTTTGGGGAGGTGGAGGAGCTCTTTGTGGCACTTACTTGGTGGTCAAGCTGCTGTAAGAGGAGTTATTTCAAAGGCCAGTAATTAGGAAGGAATGAGTAGCTGAGGTTATCAGCCTTGAAGTCATTTACTCCAGGAGTGTTATTTCAGCTCTCTCTGAGGCTGGTGGTTACTGAATCTTGTTAGAGACACAGCAAAGCTCTCGTGCTCACAGTCCATTTCTGTTGAATTAGGGCTCAGGTAACATTACTAGTTTGAACCAGCTTTCTTGTCAGAGGCCTTTTGTAAAGATGAAAGAGCTTGATGTCTCTAGATGTCAACCAAATATCTCCTAAAGGTATCCTCAGGCATCCTGAGCTCTGTTTGTAGGTGCACATAAGCAAAAATTCTAACATAAGAAGAGTCTTCTTATTTATGCTCACCTACAGTTTTTCCAGATGCTGAGATTAATTTGCTCTGCTTTTTTAGGAGAGCAACAGTGGCAGAAGTTTTCTTGGAGAAATAATGAAGGGAAAAATAAAAATCAACAACAATTACACTAATGAACAGTTATATAAAATCCATTAATTAAAAAGAAGGAAATGAAAGGGATTATAACTCTGCAAGAATTTTAAACACGGGAGAGGTAATACAATGGATAGCTAGATCTGTTAATAGCTCACAAACAATGCCCTACTTGAGAGGAAAATTAGAGAAACAAAGATTTCCTCCAAAAATTGTGCCTACAACAGAACACATGGGGATGCATAAAGCAGGTTTTACAAGTGCTTTTATCCTTTTTTTTTCCTTTTTTCCTTCCCCTAAATATATACCAAAAAATAGGGTTTGACAAGTTTACCATTCAGTCACTCATCTTAGAAAATGCCACCTGCTCTGTACATATTGCCCGAGGTAAAGATTGGAAGATTATGGGAGGTTCAAACCAGCACTAAGTAGCAAAGGAGAATAAAATATTTTTATTTGAACTCTTTAAAGAAATCAAGCTTTCTCGCTTGTGGTCACAGATTGATACATGGTTATTTACAATCGGGAAAATAGCTTATTAAAAGAAAATGTAGAGACAATGTGAAAATTGAAAATGCTTAATTTGCAGGTGTCTTTTATTTTATCTCACTTTTCTTTTTTTTTTTCTTCTTCAGTAGAAAGAACAAAAAGCAAAATCAAACCCAGAACTGGGAAAAAAAAAAAAAAGCAACAAACCAAACCAAACCAAACAAAACAAAAACAAAAACAGCAACAAAAAAAACCAACCACCAGGCATTTGAATCTGCTGTGAGGTAAAGACCTGGCTGAAATTAAAATGAGCACAACTTAAAAACTGACTCTGTTAAGATGGGTTACTTGACCACCAACCACAAAATGTGTCTGCCTCATTCACCTCAATAGCAGCCAAGCTCCATGCAGATAACTTAGTAGTTTTGTTACTGTAACAAAAGCTATAAAAATTGAAAGCAGTGAAATGCACACAATTAAAACTGAATAGTTGTTTGCCCATATTTTCATCTTTTTGCAAAACTGGAGGCCAACCTGGCTTTCCTATGGTCACAGATTCAATATTACTCCTTTGCTTTTTTAATCTGTAATTATAAAAAATCCCTACAAACCTTCAAGTAATCATTATTACATCCATCAAAAGTTTTTTTAAGTAAAAAATATTAGAACGGTACCTTTGTATTCAGATTACTTTTCTTACCAGCTTTGAAGTTTGGTCCTGTCTGAAGCCCTGTGTCTAATTATGTTAAGTCATTAAAAAGCAAGTGATCCTGACATTTTATTTTAATAGCCTGACTTTGCTTTGGCCAAACATGAAACATGGAACTTCCAGGGTATGAACTTTCCTCACCAGTGTATGTTTTGGGAACACTTGGGCTTAAGTGTGAAAGAGAGGGGAAAAAGCTGTTGACTCAATACCAGAGCAATGAAGCCTTACAGAATGAACCACATGCTTTCCAAATGGAAGGAAGGAAGAAAAGTCTTGCCCTGTTCTATATTCTGATATTTGTAAACATGGAAATTATTCACAGCATAATCTGTGCCTCTTTATTTTTCAGACAATACCCTTAAAGTTTCATATTTCAGGATACTCATGCATGGTGACCCCAGGGGTGTGTTACTTTAAGCTACATTAAGAGAAAAAAAATCATTTAGCTTAACAGAAGATACTGCACATGGCATTTTAGTAGAAACCTAGCTCTACTTTCTTGACAATTCCCTATAGCTCAGAAATCACATTAATGTGTCTCCTCCCGTGGCACCAATTAGGAATAATCCAGAAGAGAGAGACAAATGTGATCCAATGAGTTAAAAAAATTGCTTCAAAGGGAGATTGAATGAAGTAATTTTATTTTTTTTTGTCCAAAGGAACAAATGAAGACAGGTAATTGTCCAGGTGACACCTCCAGCAGATTAACTAGTTGCAATTTGAGTTGCTGGAGACTGAGAGGTCATATGTGCTCCAAGAGAAAGAGCAGAGTGTGATATTTGAGTAGGGGGATATTTGAGTAGGGCTTCCCTGCAGCCAGGGAAAGAGGTCATCTTGTGCTCTTATGGGAGGCACTTGCCCTTGTATACCGTGCTTGTGTTTTTATAACCTTTATAACCTTTATAACCTTAAAATCCCCTGCTTAGGATGTGTTTCAGAAAAACTGAAAGAGGAAATGATGTAGCAGGAGGGCCAGCAGGACTGAGAGAGGATTCTTAGCAGCAATATTGTCTGTAGGAGGGAAACAAGAAGATTACAGACCAAAGGCTTGTGCTCTATGTTTATACACCTGAGATGCAGTAAAAGTACAGGCTGTTGCCCGTAGCTTTATAAGGCTTCTATTGCTAGAGGGTTAGATTGCTCATTTTTCTATCAGGATATTTGAGCTAGCCTTTTAAAACTTTCTCCATACATCCTTTATTTTATTTTATTTTATTTTATTTTATTTTATTTTATTTTATTTTATTTTATTTTATTTATTTTATACTTTATATTTTATTTTATTTATTTATTTATTTATATTTTATTTATTTATTTATTTATTTATTATTTTATTTTAAGGATCACATTCCATATGGATTTCATGAATACTATCTGGATTAATTTTAAGTAATAAAATGGAGAATGCATTGATTTATTAATTGGTCAATAGTAAACATGCATGAAGAAGGAGGATGTCTAGGAGTTCAGAATTTTGCAAAAAACTCTAGAATTCCCTCTGGAAGCATAGGTTTCAAGCAAAAGAAACTGAAAACAATTTGCTCTGTATTTTGAGAACAGATTTTTCAATTGAAATGTGAAAGTACATGCTAGGAAATGATCTAAGGAGAGTGTTTATGTGTGCATAGACCAGCACAGAAAAATCCAGAGTACAAGAAGAAGTGAAAATTGCCAACTTTATAAAGATACTGGCATGCATTTATCAGAAGTGCTGAGCCCCCTGCATCAGATCAAGGCAATTATGTGAAATCCTGCTCTTGTGCTCCATGGGCAAGTGGAGTCAGGAAATCTCTGTCCAGTGTGCTTCTTCAGGAAGGGAGTACAGTGGCAGAAAGACTGTTCTTAGAGCAGAGGCAACAGTCTGGATGTATGATTTCAGTCTGCTGCCCTGTGGGAAATGTAAAAACTAGGCTTTAAAAGTATGAAATAAACCAAAGGCCAGAGAATTATATATCCTAGCTGAACTGCCAAAAAATATTTAGGGAACTAAGAAATCTCAAGAGCATAAAGGAATTCATACTATGTTAATGTTTGTACTGGGAACTTTCCGTTGGTAAATATAACAGAGGGAATAATTGTATCCATCCATTTGCTTAGTAGATGTTCAACCATGAAAGCTGCTCCATGTCAATTATTAATCCTCCTAGATGGAAAACCTTTTTTTCTGGAGGGATAGTTTTCTGGGGTTTTTGGTTTTCTTTTTTTCCTTCTCTGTTATTTTAAAATAATGTTTTTCTTACAGATTTCTTAGATGTTGACAGCTACATTTGCTTAGTAATATGGTTCTTTTTCATAAAGCTCAACCATTAGCCAAACTGCCTTTTTCTAATAGGAAGATCAGGATAAATGAGCCAAATTTTTTTCAGCTTATCCAAGTTCTTTTGAGACTCTTACTTCAGTGCTGTTGTTGCAACGATAGCTGCCTCACCAATGGTAATGAAGACATTTGAAAAGCCAGGTAGTGATCAGGTAGTGATCTTTCAGGTTTTTGGCACAGTAGACAGGAATGCAATAAAACTATTTATAAAATAAAAAATATAAAATTTTTAATTTAGATGCAACAGCAATTCAAAAAACCCAAACAAACAAAACAAAAACCCCCACAATGAACAGTGACCAGGGCTGCTGGTTCTGTTATTTAAAAGATAATGAAGAAAGTGATGTGTAACATCAAAGAGGAATTAGCTTCATCAAAAAGAGGGTCGTTTTCTGATGCTAGTCACATTAAGAAATCATTGATTTTAACTGAAATCCAGAAAGATCACTTATTTTCTTGTTCCTGCATGATGCTGCTTGTTGATTTCTGCCAGGATCATCTTTATTATTAATGCCACTGTAATAACATGGGAGAGTAAGTACATAGCATCAAAGAAAATCTTTGCAGCAAACACAGGTACTAATCTAACTCACTTAATCAGAACTGTCACAGAGTAAAAACTACTTTAATCACACCAGTCACTGAATGTGACTCATCATGAGCAACATAATTTTACAAATGAATGAATAAACAGACAAAAAAGTGTCATATCCTCCAGTCATAAAATCCTTTGTTTAAATTATTCCAGAAAAATGAGGAAAACATCAATAATGACATTGTGAATTTTCATTTTAGTTTAACTATTAAGTCTTTTCCATCAGGTAAATAAATTTCATGTCCAAAAAGTTTTCCTATATTATTTATCAGAGCTTCACTGATTATTATGATACTGTTATCTTGGCCAAGAAAGCCAAGGGAATGTGAAGCCCATCATGCTGGGCTACACCATACAAGAGGTCATGCAGCTGGAGACAGCCTCTGTCTCAGACACAGATGCTTGCTACCATGTTAGACCAATAATAGAATGGAGACCAGGGCCCATGGGATGTTATCAAGGTTCTCTTATTGTCAGCATTAAAAGCATAAGGTAGAAGTTAATGTCAACTGTTTCAGACGTTACAAACCTGGTCATAATCTCTCATATATTTCCCAGAGTATTTCCAGTGTCTTTGGAATGTTTTGCTTGTGACTGTGCATGGAATGCTATAGGACAGAAATATTTACAATCTTATCCTTTTTTAATTATTTTCAAGCATTTCAGTTTCATCTTCTTTAGCTTTTCTTTCATCTGAAGACCTTCATTTAAGTGTGCAGCTTCTGGCTTTCTCTGTCTCCAAAGAAAACTGAAAGTGGTTTGGATACTTAAACCACTGAGAGAAGTAGAAAGGGACAGATTTTACTCCTGAAAGCTTCAGACAGAGTTGTCTGGGGGAATCCCAAGACCTGAACACAGCCTTAAATTAGAAATTCCTGTCTCTGTGAAGCCATGAGCATACAAAACATTTGCAGGTTTGTCAGTATGAGGATTTACACATTTGATAAGCAGAATAGTTGATAGTTGGCCTCAGGAATTACCTTCTGCATCAACTTCCCTGCTGTTTCCTTTGCCATAAGTGTCTACTTTAGAGCACAAATATAGAATTTGTTTGCTGAATCCTGAGCAGAAAGAACAGCTAGTGAACTTCTGAAGGTTTAAGTCTCTTACTGTATATTAACTGGTTTATATGTTCTTAATACATGACATGCATCATTAAAGAAATATTTAAGTGACAGCCTATTGCTCTTTTCTTATTTGAAGGTATTCAGCACATTTTATTTAAATAGATATTTATGGACATCTCTCTCTCATTAGCATGTAATGTTTTTAATGGTATGATAGCAAGTTTTTTTCCTTTCCAGGAATAAGGACAGATCCTAAGTTTCTGCTGAACCAAGTTAAAACAAGACATATGGCTTGGTTTATTACAAATTATAATTACTTGAAAGTTATGTAAAATAACAAATTCTTTGTTTTAAGAAAACTGAATTCATGGTACCAGAAAATTCCCACAAATGTAACATGTTACATAATAATAATTAATACATCGTATTCCAAATGATGCAAAAAAGCCTATGAAACTGCTGCTTTGCATTTCTTTAAGGCTAAAAACCCAGCAAAAACTCTGAATAAAATCTAGGTAAAAACATTAATCTTCACCTGTTTCCACATCAAATGCAAAGAGATAAAAGTATGGCAATTTCAAAGCACAGTTGCAATCTAGTATCCCACTGACCAGTTTCCATTTAAAAGTTGGCTGAGAGTTGAGAATCTTTTCAGATATGATCTTCATGTCTTTATTTTCCCCACTTTGGAGGCCACATAGCTTCAATCTGAGAGCTTGCATTGGAGGAACCAAGGGAAGATGTGTATAAGTTTCTGCTCAAGAGTTCAGTGTGTACCAGCTGTGAAACAGGAATCCAAATCCCAATCCCTTCTCCCAGTTTGGACATTTTGGATCTCTGGGCATATTTGTCCTTTCAAACTCTTTGACACATTAGCTAAGCATTTTCTTAAATTAAAATGCACAGGAGCAGGTGATGTACTGACTGCATCATTTCTTCTGCAGCCCCTGAGCTCTAATGAGGAAAATCAAATTAATAATGACATGTGTATACCTGTTCAAATACCTTTATACTTCTCACAATATATGTGGGTTTTAAAATACTTTATTAGTATACACTTTTTACTTATCACTTCACAGTTAGGTTGCAGTTCTCCATTTGAAGCCTTTACTGAGAAGAAAACATATGAAGAAATAATAGTTATATGAAGTCTGGAGCTAGCAGATAGGATGTGTCAAAGAACTCATATATTCCCAATTTTTTCACACCAAAAATCTTTCTTCACTTTCCTTTATCCAATCTTTATCATTTTTCAAGGGCCTGACCTGTCTACCTGATGGAGAGCTGCAGGCTGATATCTTCATGAAATGATATTTTTGTCCAAAGTAACTTCATTTTCTGTCTCTCTTGTGCTGCAGCTGACAGCTATTTAAACAGGTATTTGATAGAGCCCTTTTGATCCTGCATGCCTCACCTATCTTTGATTTTTTCACGTTTCAGTTTCATTTCTACAATATAAAGTCGCAGACCTCTCTCCTGTTCTGCTAAGATTAGGCCTTTTATTGCCATTGCAAACTCATAATTCCCAATGCCATTGCAAACATAGTAACTATTTTGCAGAGACAGAGTAATAACAAAAAACATGGTGAAATCTGGACATTGCATAACATGTTCTGTCTCCAGATGGTGAAACTAAGCCATCTGTAAACATTTTCTGTGTTGCTGGGGGAAGGGATGTGGTGAGGAAAAGGATGGGCTGTGGGAAACTGGAAATTAAACCTCTGCTTACCATTAATTTCACAGGAAGAATCTTCTCATTTTTCATTCCCATGTCCATCATTTATGACTTATCATACAAGATAGGAGATAGCATTGCGAAGCATTAAATTTTAAACAGGGTTAGGTTTTTCACAAGATATCTCTTGCTACTGTGGTGCTTGGAGGAACCTATCTTGTTTTGCAGAGCAGATCAAAGTGCATCCCCATGGATCAAGGCAAAGCAGGTCAGGAACTGTTATTAGAGGATAGGGACATGTCCAAGTTTCTACTTCTAAAAAGCTAAGGAGCAAAGTGAAAATCTGAGTCAATTAACATCAGGTGCTTTATGTCTGTCTCTTATACACTCTATGGAATAATTTCTGATCTCATATTTGAGACCAGAAGAGCTGCAAATATTCTATATAGTTCTGAACAACATATAAATTAAATTAAAGGATTTTGTTTTCATGTGAGCTAATATTACTCTAGAAAATAGCATAATTTTTCTTCTCCACTGCTTTCTAGCACTGATGTCTTTAGACCAGCTCAACCTATCTGTGGATAACTATTAGTGAATGACAACAGATTAATTATTATCATCCCACGCATAGGTGCAAAAAAACATTCAAGAACCAGAAGAAAAATATCCTCTCTCTGTGACCCCCAGCTGAAATCGTGTTTCTTCTCTTATCAGTCATAGTACCTTCTCCTTGATTCTCCTGAACTGCAGCTGCCAAGTAAGATATTCTAACAAATTGGTGCAGTTAGTAATTTCTCCTAAGTAATCATCATGTTGTCAGGAGCTCAATCAGTCTGATTATTCACTATAGTAGATCAGCACTCTTGCTCTGTGTAAGGAAGGCAAGACAAAATGCTGGCACAGAGTTATGCCCTTGATTCTGGTGGAAGTGAGGTTCCTGCTTTGGCAGCTTTTCAGTTGGAGAAGTTAGCAGGGATAGTCCCAAACCTGCTTCTGTCTTTCAGTAGAAAACACATTCAGCATGAATTTTTGTCTGTGGATCACATATTATGATCACTGGTCTATCATTTCATGTTTACTGTAAATAGAGATCCTGCCCCAAGCAAAGGAATGTAGTAGCAAGGGAGAAAAAAAAAATTTTTTTGAATCTCCCTTTTATCAGCAGCTCTAGAAGGTGTGAGGTCTCACAGTGCTGCATTTAAATCAAACCTTGTCATGAGTGACAGTGCTACAGTCCTGTTCCTGCTGCTGTGACTGCACTTCAATTTATCTCTGGAAGACTCTCGGCATTTACATTAGGAGGTACCTGAGCTGACTCTCAAGTTACTGTTGTGCTTTGAAATCCAGTGGCTGAGACTCCACCAAAATTCTCAGATGTGGTAAGGTTTAGCAGTATTCTGGTCACCATGATAGAATGGCAATGTCATCTAAAAATGTGTAATGAAAAATAAACTCTCTTCATTGAGGAGGAAGTCTTGTGAGCCTTGCTGCTTCTTTCATGTTTGTAATGCTTTTGTATGAGCAAAGCAGTGAGAGGAATAAAAAAACAGGGATTATGTCAATACCATTTTACCAGGCTTGTCAAAAACTCCTTGTCCTGACTTTTTCCTTCTGAAAGCAAGCCACAGGACAGCAGTGTTTCCCCCCTTCTCTGCAGCTGCCTCCAGCATGATGTGCTCCGTGACACTGTGGCTTTTCACTGCCAGCACCATTTCAAGGAGGGTCATAGGCCATAGGGCTTGATGTGCATGTGAATGCTGAGCCACATTTTCACAGCAGCTGTAGATATTTGGGCTCTCACCACCAGGTCATAGGCCATAGGGCTTGATGTGCATGTGAATGCTGAGCCACATTTTCACAGCAGCTGTAGATATTTGGGCTCTCACCACCACCTCTGCTTTAGGTGCAGGGTGTGCTTCACGAGAGGCTCTGTACTCACATCTTGTTGTTTAGGGGGAACAGCATGGGAGCAAGTGTGCAGCCCCACCACACTCACAACAAATCCTGCTCCCAGGGGATGCCCCTTCCCTTTCTGCATTGGGGATGTCAGGTTCACCACCTGGGAAGAGCGTATGAAAGGGAGATGCTTCACCAATACGAGGCAGATCTGCAATATCCTCCTTCTCTCCAGATGTGACTCTCCCCCAGGTCTTCCATCAGTGGAAGTCAGGATTAGGATGAAGATCCCTCCAGATCAGTCCACTGCAATAATATCCTACAGACCTGTCGGGTATGGCAACTACTAGGGAAATCCAGGGAATGGAAGCTGTAAAATTAAATGTACCTCTGACTGGAGAGGAAGCAATTGAGGAGAGAAGGAAAGTCTGGAAATTGAAACATTAGTTAAATATAATTAAGCAGCAACATAAAATAGTATAGAATATCCTACGTATCTAGATTATAGAACAAAGCAGCAAACAAACAAATAATCAAACAAAAACAATCAAACAAAACAAGCAGAAGATGCTACCAATAGAAAAAAATACCATAATGACTACCACGAGAAGTGTATTTGTGATACAAATTTTAGACCCTTATTTTAGATATAAGGGTTAAAAGAAGTACATCAATTTGACACTGGGTTAAGGGAAATCAGCACAATTCAAATATCTTTTAAAATATATTACTGATAACAGTAACAAGAGAGAAACATAAATGAGGACTTTCACAGACCAATGCACTGAACTGCAGGCATTAATATTTATGGGGAGTTTTAAGGTTTGTTTCTTATTTACTGGTATTTATTTTCAGATTTCATACCAGGCTAGCTTTCTTACAACTGAGTTTCTTGGCTGCAGTTCCTTTTGGATAATTACATTCTGCCTAACTAGAGACGTTCTGGTTTTTTATCTCTCTGTGGACAGTTTCTCTCACAGATGAGCCCAAGGCTATAGGTCTGCAGAGGAGTCCTTCTTCAGTTCACCTTCTTGGGCTCACTTCGCATCTCTGTTGGCATCTCTGACATTCAACTGAGTGATTAACAATCAGCTATTACACATTCTAGTCATATGTATTCATTATGAGACATTGCAATGGGGGTATTCCTACGTGCATAGTCTAAGGGCTGGACTTTCTTATGAAAACACCAGTGCTAGCATTTTTTTATTCATTACAAGGGAGCTACCTTTTTCAATACAATATGCTGCAGAAAATCACAGAGGAGAGACCGTGATCTTTATTATATGTGACATTTGTGTGCATCTGGTACTATTATAAGTAATATAAGGCTGTAGATACTATTGAAAAAGAGTGCTGTTGTTGTGACAAGTTAAAGGAGTTCTGAAAGAAAGGAACTGACTGTATGTGATACCACTGACAGTCTACAGCATAGTGCTGACCCTTCAGAAACCACACTCTCTTTCAAATGTGCATGAAAATAGGAGCAATCTGCAACCTGACATGTTTGATCTTGAAGCCCTATATTCCCACTGGGGAAACTAAGTAGAACTTCCTTTCCAGTTGTAATGCTTCATCTTAGCCTGGAGATAGGAAATGCAGTAACCAGTTACATGTTCATGTGCACTATAAAAAAGATTAAAATCCTCAGCCTTTTGATTGACCTTGTGGCACTCCTGCCGTAATGGACTCATTTTAACAATTAAATAATATTATTGGGAGTTTATTATTCAGTGCTTATAACGCTATGACGGAGCTCTGAGGAACTGCAATAGCAAAAATGAGTAAAATATGAACTCAGAACAGATCTGTTATGGAGATTAGATGTGGCCCCTGCTATTATTTCTTATCATTCTTTCATCTTCAGGATGGCAAGAAATTGTATACTGAGCCTTTGCAATATATACTTTTAAGAATCTCTTCTGTTTGCTGCTACCTACTGTGCAGAACGTAGGATGCGTAGAGTTTAAACAAGGGATTCAGGATGATATTGAAATACAGGTGAAGACAGAATAGGTACTTTAACATAAGTACAACTTAGCGTATCCAAACCACCTCCAGAGCTGTCCTGGCAACGTGTGCTTTGCTAGATCAAACACTGAAGTAATTTGCTGTTTGGATCCCTCCAAAATCAACCAGAATTTCTTTCTTGACTTTAAGAGACTCAGGTTTTCACCGCCTATAAATGAGGATGTCAAGGGATCTTACAGTCTGTTGGAGATTTCACCTGCCATGTTTTTACCTAAAATGCCAGGATTCCACCTACAACAGAAAACTGTGGCCATCTGACAGAAAATGTTGATATCCCACAAGGAACAGTGGCAGAGCACTCCACTCAGTAAATCCAGATGGAAAAAAACTGCTAGTGGCTTAAAAATCTGAAAGGTCAAAATTTTATTAAAATATAAACTACCATTCCAATAGTTGTTCTTGAATTTGTATTCAATAAAAGCTTTTTTCTTTTGCTTTATTTTTTTTTTAACTTTTAAAACAAAGTAAAAATAATGGCTAAAATGTTTCCTTTTGGGTTTGGTAAGCATAATGCTGCATTAGTGTTCCTGCAATGACATATGCGTGTGCATACAGTCCAAGTTATCTCACCAAATAAATGCTCAAAACAGCTTTGCAATACAAATTCCTGACTTATTCATGAGGCATGTTGTTTACAAATGAGACCACAAATAACACACACCAAAGGAACTTTCATCTGAATCTCTTCTAGCAGAGCTTAATAACTGTTACACAAAGCTGCATATAAACATATGCTTTATATTATAATTGCTTTTGTTCCAGACTAGGTGAGTCAGATAATGAGCAATAGCAAAATACTTATCCTAAGCTTCACATTTTGCCACTGCGTGCCCCTAGAGTTATATTAACAACAGCCTTGCTCTAGGGATCTGTTTCTTTCTTCAGAATCAGACTGTAACTTATGTTTTATGGGGAAGATAGTCTTCAGGTTTCCATCCCTCTTCCAAGTTTCCATCCAAATTTTTTACAGATCTGAGTTATACAGTGCCTGAGATGATTTTATGTATAAAACATATATATTTTTTACATTTATCTGTCAAATGCAGGATGGCAAACGTAGTGCCTAAAAGACAAAGATTTGCTGTCAACTGCTTCTCTGTAAATCAAGGCATTTCTATTATGGTGACAACCGAGAATTTGTTACAATAACACTGCAGAAATTCAACTTTCTTTAAGCATATGTCCATAACTGCAGACTTTCAAAGCCACACAACATTAGTGTTTCATCTGCATTAAAAAAAAAAACATCAAAAAGATAGCAAAGACTAGCTAAGGATTGGTTTTTAAGGCACTAGTAATTTCTTACACATGCATTTTAAAAACTGTTCTAAGTGACTTCTTAGAAGGTTGAAAATAATAGTGAGTGTTAACGACCTGGATTCTTTGGAAATAGTAGCAAATTGAAGGCAAATAATTTTGCTTCTGTGCAATACATTTTTTCTATGTTTTACCCAAAATAATTCTGAAATAGTTATTTCATGTGCAAAATGATTCAGAAGATACTTCCCCTTGTCTGCCTGCATCTAAATATGATAATATTTTATTTAATATACCTCATTGCTGGAACAATGTTCTTTCTTCCTTCCTATATCTATTTTGTTGGTAATCACTATTACCGTATGTTATTGTATCCTGTCATAAAAATATTTTCTAAGTAAGGTATTCCTCCTTGGAGAGGGAGGGTCTGCATTCAGGTATTGCATTAAGGCATCAACGTCGTACCATGTGACTTCCATGTCCCCCTTCAACAGACCTGCATAAGGTACCTACCTCCCTGCATGATGTTGGAGAAGATTCAGGCTTCTAAGAACTGGAGTCATAGAGGCTGTGAAGTTCAGGTGTGCCTCAGGAGTAAGCAGGTAGAGCAATGTAAGGAGAGAAGCATCTGGGGGGGGACCATAAGCTGTAGCATGAGGGAACATCTCAAATGCTTTCATCAAAGAAATTAGAGACACTGATTGAGATATGCTTTTTGGAGATGGAAGGCCTCCTGTCAGCCCTCACCTGATAAACCCTTTGCTTATGTTAGCCTCTAAACTAGCCACAGATCCCCCATGTGCCAGCAGGAAATCTTTACACCTACTCTTTTGGGGCAGTGAGAGTAAACGTTCTCTCACCTGGTTTTGTTGGAGTGGTTTACTTTGTGCAAATAATTGGAGATTCATTTAGTCAGAAGCTTGAACATGACTCTGTGGCCTATAGAGTCAATTTCTTCCTTGCAGAATCTCTTTTGTTAATATTTATTTAATGTCATACACTGCCCATTCAGTCACTAAGGGAAAGTTAACCATCTCTGGCAGACACTATGGTGAATGACTCCTCTTAGCACAATGGTACCTGGTGTTTGCAGAATTATGCTTATTTCTAAGAAACATGCATCCAACTCTTTCTTTGATATCAGACAAAGTGGAGGTATAAAAACAAGATTTTTTTTGCCTCCTAAGTCCTCTTAGGAGTCCTCTTAGTCCAGTGAGGGTTAGCAAAAGCACAGTACCTGCATGAAGAAAGCCCCACTTCTGATGTTATTTGTGTGAATCACAGGCTACTCTGAAAATATCTGTCTAACTTGGCCACTAGAAGCAAGACAGGTCTAGGTCACTCAGGCAAAAACTCTTGATCTGTCTGGTTTTCAAAACATAAGCTTGGCAACTGGTACTTAAGGGAAACTTTCAGTTCTTGAAGACAGTTTGGAATGATATCCTCAGCCCTTGTCACCCAAGAAATGTCATGATCAAGAGGCAGGCTGGAAAAAAAGATAACAATGAAAGTGTTGGTTAAAAACCTACAGGAAAGGATTTTGGTACTTGTATATAATACAGTAGAAACAGTTGTGAACCATTGTAAGTGGAAAACAATTTTTACATCACCTTTGTTATGAAATGCCATCTTTTAGGGCAACAAAAGGAAATAAGTCAGCCTGAATAATTTTCACATCATTCAGCATTAAGTTATCTTTTTCAACATTCTCAATGCTTACGAACAATCTTTACTTTCTGCTTCTCTTCTCCTTCACTCTGGCTGTTCCTCTCACTTCTGTAGCTGAAGGGTTAATGTATTTATTATTATAATTATTTTTACTTCCAAGAAACTAAAATTATACTATATGTAAATTTGCTCCCCTAGGCTTACAGGCTATGTGA
This sequence comes from Florisuga fusca, assembly GCA_038090715.1. Classification (NCBI taxonomy): domain Eukaryota; kingdom Metazoa; phylum Chordata; class Aves; order Apodiformes; family Trochilidae; genus Florisuga; species Florisuga fusca. The sequence continues at coordinate 10,664,471 of JAAWXA010000025.1, read as the reverse complement.
TTCCGGATACAGCAGTCAGGCATTTGGAAGTACTGTCAGGCAATAAAGTCATCCTGGAAGGAAATAATTATTCATGTTTAGCAGTAGAAAACCAGGGGGGGGGCTGCACATCATCATGTGAATTTATTTAGCTAAAGGAAACCCATTCACCTTTGCCTTTGCCAAAGATAATGCACTCAGTCAATACCAGGACAGCTTTAGTGCTACAGATCAATACTGAATAAGTTTTAACTCCCATGAGAGCTTCAAATAGTAGCAAATCTACAGGATGAATCCAATTATACACAGAAATAGAATGTATTTGTTAGAGATCGTAAAAAGGTGAATTCTTGATTGATGTTTCACAATTTGATGAGTTTGTGATTAAATGTAGATGAAGTTCTTATTTTGGTAGAGTCCAGGCTTTTTGGTCAGAAGGCTCAGCACAGTTGTTTGTTCCAGCTGACTGGCTGATCATTTGCTGTTCAAATCCAGATGCATCTTTTAACAGCAGTTTAATTATGGCAGCATGACAGAAGCAAAGGGAAAATGGTCCCTTTTTGGCAGTTAACTCAAAAGGAGAAAATATTCCAAATACAAATATTCAAAATAAGGATATTGTGAAGGACATTTTAAAATAACAGGGAATGGGTTTTGATATCAACACAGAGCTATCTTTGGCAAAAGAGAGCAGGTCAGAACTTCAGAGAGCTGCCCTGGAAGCACAACATATTGCTGATCCCTGTCAGCAGCTGAACACCCTTCCATGCATCCAGTGGGAAACAGGGAGTAAACAGGAATGTGACTGAATGAAACACAAAGCAGTCTGGTTTGGTTTGTTTTGTTTTTCTGATTCTGCTGTCATTAACTGAGTAACAAGATGTGTATATAACAAATATTAGTGTCCTAAAGCAGGAAAATTATCAATAACAAGTACCTAGTTTCTTCCTATGCTTTTTCTTCCCTGGTAAGGCAATGTAGCCACAATCCCTCCAGCACTATGTTCCAGGATATTAATTGAAAATATACAAGGAAACAATACATCATATCTGATGATATAGAACTCTTCTGCAGGAGAATACCATGTAGTTCAGGCCTCTGTACTGAAGAGGCTAATCTTTTCAAGGTTTTGTATAAAATCTGCCTTTCTCCTTACAATTGTGCAAATGCCTATGATTTTTGTCAGCCTGCAACTGTTTCAAATATCAAATAGAAACTAAACCACAGTAACTCTTAGGGACATGTCCTTTACACCTGAACTAGGCAGTCAGAACTACAGACATTACTCCCAGATATAATGTTTTTCTATAAATCAGAAACATATTAGGTTCTTAGGAATATATAAATAGTGGGAGAAAGAAAAAAATCTAACAAAATAGTCCAATGGAATTAAGACTTTTTCAAAGAAATTTCAAAACATGGATGAAAAGCAATCCAAGAAACCTAAAAGTCCTAAGTTATCCATTGAATACTGTAGTAGAAAAGTCACGTTTCACATGAATCAGCCCCATTTTTTCTCTTACCACACAACTGAAATACATTTGCTTTAAAATTTCCCTTCCTCAAAAACACATGAAATTAGATCAGATAAAGGTAAATTTCCTGAGAGTCTCAATGGTGAAAAAAGTTGAATGGTGAAAAGTTGAAAATGGTGAAAAGTTTTATTCATTCACTGGGAATAGATGATGCCTTTCAGAGTACTCTTGTATTGTACTCAAGAGATGAAATTGCACTGGCTATAGACAAGTAGGCAAGTTTTATTCATCTATCTTAGTTAATAGCACCAATGCAGCAAGGGCATCATGGTTTTCAGCACAAGGCCCCTTGGGACTGCAGATACTTGTTTGGGTGTCGTGGCAGCTCCATTTCATTTCACAAGCCAGATTTAGTATTCCTCGTTCTTCCTGTGTTAACAGTGGCAAAATTTCCTCTTGGAGTCCACTGCAAATCCACTCGCTGAGACTGAACAGTAATATTATTGCAGGAAGCTCCAGAAACCCAAGTGAACTCTAAACTTTGCTCCTGTTTCTCCAGCACATCCCAAGTATTTATGTAACAGATATACTTGGGCTCTGCTTGGTTAGAGCAGCTCTCTGATACTTGTGATGCTGGGGAGCAGAAGATGGAATACAGATGTACGTGCTAATGCTGGATGAAGCTAACCATGGTAATGGCTTCCAGTAACTCACAGAGCAAGAGGAAAGGCAGAAAACTCTAACCCCAGCAAAAATACAGAGTGTGTGGTGACTGGAGGAAGTATAGGAATCCTGCTTGTGTATTCATATGGCACATATGGCATTCATATGCTTGAGATATACAGCACTTGCCCCAAAGCATGAGCTATCTTTAAAAGTTTTTGATTTAGCTAAGAATCCAAACAGTATTAGCTTGAAGAGGTAAATGTAATTTTCATTTGAAAGACATCTCTTGTAAATCATAACCTGGTTCTTTCCTGTATGCTAAGTCAAAGAAGAGACTATTTTAAAACAGGAAATACATAATGGATTGTGGCTCCATGAGCAATTACATTATTATTGAATAATGCTATTAGAGGGCCAAAGCCAGGAACATTAGCCCTTGCAACAAGTAGGGATTGGTCACATCTCAAAAACAACAAAGAAAATTATGTTAGCAATTAGAAATTAATGCAGCCTAAATATAAAATTAAAAGGAAAAATTAATGAGTGGGTATTGGATCCTCGGGTGATTTCTTTCAATTGACTCTCCCTGGAGTAAATGGGACTTCATTAATGGTCCCCACCTGAGAATAAAGGCTTCCAAACACATTGGGTTTCAGTCATATTGTGTAGATAAGTTATCATTTACTCCTGTTATGCACCTCTAATTTTAAAAACCCCAGTTAGCTTGGAAGACATCCCAATTGCTGACAGAGGATAATACTTGTGAATTAGCAGACACACAGCTCCTATCTGTGCTGTAGTCATTGATTTACTAACTGGCCACAGGCAGATTAACCTTATCTTCACCTGTCTGGATTACATCAGCTGTCTTGCAAGGATAATAGGATAGATGGAAGTTGTGAATCAGGTGTTGGTCTATGCATTAAATTACCTATTATAACCATCAGGCCTGTGAAAAAAACACAGCACATTTTAACACAAGAAAAGTTCTGTTGTTTTGCTGGCTCCTGTGGAGGAAGAAGGAATTTCAACAGTAGTTTTCTCTGGGCTTGGGATGTTTTCCCAAGCCTATTCCAGCAGATGTTCAGCCTTGCTGCTCCAGCTGCCTTGTCTAGCCCTGGTTCTGGATGCAGACACAGCCACTCTTCTGCCCTCAGGTGTCTGCTCCATGCATGGAGTGCTTCCTCTCATAGCTGATACCACAGGGGTTTCCACACCAAAAGGCATGAACATTTATCTCTGTTCTTTCACAAGGTACAGGTATATTTCCACCAGGTATGGGGTTTTTACCAGAAGTTTCCCCACTGCCCTCAACTCAGAGTAAAAGAAAAGAACAATCCATGCAGTAAATACAGTCTGGCTGTACCTGAGTCACAGTCACCTCAAACTCCCAGCCAGTGTGGCTCAGTGCAGTGCTACATGTGTTTGCTTGCTGAAAGCCAGGAGCAGTTCAATAAGTCCAAATTGCTGTAGCTGCAAGCCCACTGTCTCTGCCCTCAGCCAGAGTTTCAAGTCTGGCTTGCAGATAGCCACTTTTAGGGACACAAGGGTCAAGCATCCTGACAGCTTGAGACCTCCAGCAGCTCAGTTCCAGACTCTTTCTTTTATGCAACCAAACTCAAACAGCAACTACACTAGGGGTATCTGTAGCTGAAAGAAATTGTCCAGAGGGAGAGGATGTCAGCTGGAGATGTTGCTGTAATGAGGAGAGATATGCAAATGCACTCCAAGATTTTAGACATATGTGGAGGAATACACTCGTGGCTGCCTGGCTGACTGTATCTCCAGGGTTGCAGGCACTCAATTGCAGCTGCTCTGGAAAGCATCCCTTCAGCAATCTAATTAGCCTTCCCCTGATGGATGATAAGGGAAAAAGCAGGCAAATTTTCCTTTGCTTTTTTCCAGGGCAGAAAAAGGTGGCATTCTTTCTTTTCCTTTTCGCCTTTGTCTCTGAAAATGACAAAGCTGGGAGGTGAGGCTGATTTAACACACTTTTAGCAAGCAGCAGGCACACATACAGCTGTTGGACTGATCTGTGGGCAAGGAGCCACAGCCACGTTAGTGCCACAAGCAGACACGCAGGTAAGAGGGAATGCTCCTGCTTCATGATTTTCTCAGTGATTTTAGGATCCTCTGTGACACTGGATTCCTTTCTCCATGGCATATTTATGCAAGAAGTTAACTAAAACCTGTGAGACAGACAACAAAACTGTTGGTCTTGAGGGCTGGCTTTGTCATGTGGTGAGGGCAGTGCCGCCTCTTCTCATTCCTGAGGTTCACGACTGCTGGAGATGTTCTCCCTTGGTGCAGAGCATCAGAACTCAGTAGCTGGCTGCTGTGCCACGTCCTCTTCTCTTTGGGTTGCTGTGGCACCCACAGCAGTCCCCAGCAGGGTGGGGTAGAAGGGTGCTGTGGGAGATGGGTCCGGCAGAGCCTTCTGGGGTGCAGATGGAAATGAAGACAGTCATTAGCAGTAGGACTGGGTGAGGTTATAGCTGTAGGGCACATAGCAAATACAGGTAGCTGGAAGAGGCATGGGCTAGAAACTGATGTGAATAGCTCATAGTTAAACTTTGGTTAGTGCCCCTTCTCTCCTGATTGACATTGAAGTCAAAGCAAGGACTCTTCTGTCTCCAGCAAAAACAAGCTTTCAGCTCACATCCTCCTCTCTGAAGTCCATTCCAGGAGTGGAGAGGGGGCAGCCTCTTTCCTGTTAATAATTTTGTTAGTTTTCTGCTGAGGCAGATTAAGTGTTATCTCACAGGTGACACAGGGGCAGTCGGTAGCATCCCATTACACACAGGGAGCAGTCTTGCTACTGGACAAAATTTAGGGCATAAACCAGCTTTTCCTACAATTGTTTCACAAATAGTTTTGGTGTTCTAATATAAAATGTTAAAGCAGAAAGAGCTGGTTTTATGTCTGCTGCCTAAATAGTTTTAGGTTACCATAATAGGGAAAAAGAGAAAGGAATTTGTATCCCTTGAAGTCTTACTACATGCTACTAAATTAACCAAAAGAAACACCCAGTCATCTGTGTTGCTCTCAATAATCTATATCAGCTATTAAACAAAAGAGGATCTCCTAATTATAGTAGGAAATAATGGAAAATAATTCTGGTATATGTGCCCCTCCAGTTTATTAATGAATTAAACTTTTTCTTGAAAAAAAAAAAAGATATTTTTTACAGCAGCAGTGACAAGGTGTGGTACCCGAGCAGTCCCTACGAGTCTGGTGTCCCTGCCAGATCTGGTAGCAAATGGTGTTGTGACTCCACACAGATTGCTGCTGTCACATCAAGTTTCTTGCAAGTTTACTGGATTTCCCTCAGTTGTGGATGACCTCTTATCATGTGTGCATTTTTCACCTTTCTCTCTTGCACGGATGAGACCAAGCCTGTTTAGCCATGCTTCATATGGAGCCACTGCCTCATCACAGAATCAGTCTGTTTAGAAAAGACCTTAGAGATCATCAAGTCTAACCATAACCTAACTCTACCAAGTCCAGTGCTTAAACCATGTTCCTAATCACCACATCTATGCATCTTTTAAAAACTCCAAGGATGGTGATTCAACCACCTCCCTGGGCAGCGTGTCCCAGTGTTTAATTACCCTTTCAATGGAGAGGTTCCTTCTAATATCCAATCTAAACCTCCCCTGGTGCAACATGAGGCCATTTCCCTTGGTCCTGTGTCTTGTTACTAGGAAGAAGATACCAACACCTACCTGACTATAAACTGACTATAAAACTGTAGAGAATTATAAGGTCTCCCCTCAGCCTCTTCTTCTCCAGACTAAACAACCCCAGTTCCCTCAGACTCTTTTCTTAAGACTTGTTGTCCAGATCCTTTACCAGCTTCATTATCCTTTTTTGGACACATTGCAGCACCAAAATGTTCTTTTTGAAGTGAGGGGCCCAGAACTGAGCACAATACTTGAGGTGCAGCCTCACCAGTGCTGAATAGAGAGGGACACTCACTTCCCTAGTCCTGCTGGCCACACTGATACCAGCCAGGATGCTGTTGACCTTCTTGGCCACCTGGGCACACTGCTGGCTCATATTCACCTTCGTGTCACCCCCAGGTCCTTTTCTTCTGGGCAGCTTTCCAGCCACTCCTCCCCAAGCCTGTAGCATTGCCTGGGGTTGTTGTGACCCAAATGCAGGAACCAGCACTTGGCCTTGTTGAACCTCATACGACTGGCCTCAGCCCACTGAGCCAACCTGTTCAGGTCCCTCTGCAGAGCCTTCTTACCCTCAGACAGGTCAAGGCTGCTGCCCAACTTAGCACCCTCTGCTGTCGCAGTTCAGTGGTGATGTGGTTTTGTTTCCATATAGGAAGATGGATTTCAGTGAGATTAATATTGTCTGTATATGATTCCTCTTTATTCAAGTAAAACTAAGGATAAAAGGAAATGGATAAATGAATCCTACATATCTGTACATATAGGTATTATTCCCATTCAGATTTCTAGCCTACAATCATATCTTAGGGACTGGATGGATTTCCACATCCTTACAATGTGAAATGTCTTTTTCTTTTATTTTCCAGTCATTGCTCTGACAGAGTAACAGCAGCTAAATCATAAAACATATTAGGCTTTTTGGAGTTACTGTACCATGAAATGTCAGCCCATATAGTTTCAGAGCACTGTGTGGGGGATTAAACACACAATAACATCAGTTCTGATAGATTACACAACCAACACCTCACACATCACTCTGAAAATGTGGAAGAAATTCTGAAGAGTAAGCGCTAAATTAGAAAGGTGCTTTGTCCACCTGTCTGTGATATCAAAGGTGACTGGCTAAAATGAAGTACCCAGTTTAGATTCACTTGAGTGTCCAAGATATCTTCAAGGAGTCAGCAGGTATGACATACAACATTTGGGAGATGGATGTCCCCCTGCAGTGGCAACCGTATGCCAGGTAGGATTCTTTAAGTGCCAGGCACTTAAAGTGGCGTTGGGTTGGGAAGCTGTGCTCTGTCCCTTACATCCTGTATTTTTTGCATCAGTTCTTTTGCCATTAGCTGGGATCCAGAGGTGTTGGAACAGAGAGTAATCAGCTGAGAGTTCTTGTTTGTCCTTCAAAGGTAATAGATAGCTCAGTCACGTTGCCTGTGGAAGTCTGACAGACACCTGATTTAATTCAGCCTTTGAAAAGTGGCACAAAATGTTATCAACAAAGCTGAAAGTATATATGGTTGGCTATGCTAAGAGTGTGAAGTCCAGATACTTGGGTCTACCAGGCAGGAGTATTGCAGATAGGATGATCAAGGCAGACTAATAGGGCTTTCTGAGGAGGGATGTGAATGGATAAAATTACTTGCTTTACTGGGCTGTATGTGGGAAAGATCTCCAGGCTAATTTGCCACAGGGGTATTTTGATACGAAGACTGCAAGGCTAGGCTGTAAAAACAGAAGTGCTTTAATGACAATAATGTCAAAGTTACATTAATTGTTATTTAGTGAACTAAAATGTAGCTGGGGAAACACACAGTTGACATAATGTTTGCAAAGTAAATGAAATGGGAAATATAAAACAACATGCTTGAAGGATTAATTTTTGGGGGGTGACTTTCCCTGGACAATATGTTTAGCAGCTATTCATTAGAAAAGAGTAACCATCTGTTTGATATTTTCGCTTCTTAGCATTCATTCGACTCTATTAATCATTGATTTTTATGCCTTATTTGTTTGTGCTTTTTTCTATCCCAGTTGTACAAACCCACAGTAATAGCTTTCATCTAGATGTTCAGATATGCAAAAGGAATAACTGCACAATTTCCTCTGGCAGGGTATCCAAACATTTCCCATTCAAAAGGAACTTCTGTGTGGTAAAATAGAACACTAATTTAAAAACCAGACAATTTTCAAACACAGGAGAGAGCTCGTCTATCTAATTTAAGCTTACCATCTCTTTCTTTTTGGTAATATTTTCTAGGCCTGATTCAAGTATATTTATCATTATACTATTTAGATAACTATTAGACTGTTAAATAACATTCTGACCAAGAGGCTGTGAAACTCAGGGAAGTCTCCCACATTACTTCAGTGGGCAGTACAGCACACTAAGATATACTTGGCACCAAAAAGGGATATTATCTGTTATCAGGTCTATTCAATACGATAGGAAGTTACCACTGATGATGTGTTTTCCTTTTAATTATGGCCTGACTTTTCATCAGTTACCAGAGCTTAAACTTGTCTGTGTAAGATGAGCTTCAGTAATTGCTTCTTCAAGGGTATATAGACACTTCATCATGAGTTTAAAGACCACCAGAATTAAAAGGTTTTGAAGATGAACTGCGAGGTAGTGTCTGTTTTGCCATGATAAACATGTTGAGCTGCCATAATTGAGCGTAATAACTCTGTAACTAAGAAAAACTTCTCCAGGAGTCTTAACTTCTTCCAGGGTTCTGTTTTGTTTGGTTGGTTTTTTTTTTCAAATAACAATACGATGATCTCCCAAATCCTGAATCTGTGGATTTAATAAATGTTCCAGATTGAAAGAGTATCAGCTTTTTTGCATTATATTTATAAGCTGATTATCAAAATCAAACCAGAGCAAAATTTCCTCCATAGCAATTTCATTTATTCTTGCAAACTCACTCTCTCCTGTTGCAATTTGAATCTAAGCCTGAGAATTGCTGGGGTTATCACATCTCTTTCACTGAAATAGCTGATAACAGAACAGGTTGTATCCTTTAAACTATGTCATTTATAGCTCTAATGGCTTTAGCTACAGCCATCCAATCACAAGTTGGTACCTTCCATGGTTTCTCTTGAGGCACTCAGCTACTCAGATCAAGGGAGCAGCTACAAAACCATCACAGCTCTATCAGGGATAAGGACACTGATTTTCCAAGTACCAAATGAGCTGAGTCTGCCATTACTGAGAACAGAACCTACCAGTGTGTTTTACAGAACAGCCGGCAACTAGCAGGCTGAGTGACAGAAGAATAAAGTTTCAGACCTTATATAAAAAATCTGACTGTCTCCTGTAGTTCTAGATATTAAAATTGTTGCTGTAGACAACTTTGAAAATAGCATAATTTAAAGCACTAACTGCATTCCTCATGATAGTCATCCATAGTACATGAAACACAGACTAGTCAAATTAAGAAAAATTAATGTGAGAGTTTATGGGTAATACTGGTCACCACATACATGATTCAGACATTTTTGAAATACTTAATTCTTTCATATCATTGCTTTTGGATATGTGTTTAACAGTCATCAGTTTTTAGTATGAGCCAATATTTAACATTTTTTATTTCCCCAGGGTTTTAAATATCTAAGTGATTATGGCTCCTCAGAGGGCATTTTATAAAGAAATGGAGTAGGAATGGTGCTACAGAATGCTAGCAAGTTGTATTCTGTCAGTAGGGTCTAATTCTTCAAAGTTCATTGAGCAGTGCTTCTCTGGACCCTCACTGTGCCTAGAATATTAAGTGTGCTGTCACCTATTTCATGAGCAGAAAATCAAACAGGAATACTAGAGAGAATAAAATGCTTTTTAATATGCTTAAACAATTATCAGATATCCAGTAATCAGCTTTCAGATCTTTCTTCAGCCTCTTTTGAAGGGATCTTTATCGACACCATGTGAAGGCTCAGCTCTCTTTTCATTAAAACATTTATCTGTAGCATGGATCATGGTTAGGATGTGTTGTTTTGCTTAACTCAAAAATGAGTAGGCAAGGGCAGCTTCTCAGGCTTTCGAAAAGCCAATTACAACCCAAACTTTAAAACTTTAAGCTTTTCTAGCTCTGCTTAACAATTATTTTATCTCATAGCTATTTGAAGAGGAGTCAATGAATCTTATCTGCTAAATAATGAATGTGCAGTAATGGAACATATACCAAAGGTTTTAATGGTTCATTCACTGTTAAAGGCAGAGAAAGCACAAGGAGAGAGAAATGCTTCCATCAAGATGTAATATTCAAAGAATACATTATCATTATAGATTACAGTATTAAAATAATAGATTATTATCAAACAACCTCTCCAAGTTAAGCATCTCTCAATTTTACTGCAGCTAAGAACATAATCTTTCCAATCACAGCAGCAGAGCAGCTACCAGCAATTGTTCAGAGTGAGACAGTTTCACCAGCAAGCAATTGTAGGAGGTATTTCAGGATGGAGAAACTGAGAATACATGATAGTGCTATTCTTTGCTGCAGCCTGTGAATGAATACCATTTCTGGTATTCCCAGTTACACCTTCCTGCTCCCTTTTCAGATAGGATGAAGAGAACAGACAAAGTCTGGGTTTGGAGAGCTGCAGGAGCAGGAACATAGCAAATGCTGACAATTTTCACAGCACCACAGAAGACCTCAAGTTGGAACCCATGTCTGTATAGACCTCTCTCCTTGGACCACTTCATTCAGATACCTCCAGCGCATAAAAAGATTCTGCACGTAGGGCATATGCAGCCCAAATACATACATTAATTTATTATTGGTAAATGTGAACAAAAGAGAACTGAGATTTAATGAGTTACTCGTCTAAGTCTTAGTATGCTCACACCTCCAGCAGGACTCCCAAGAGGTCTCTGCTGGTCAGGAGGATGATCAGGCTCCACTCCTGCCTGAAACAAATCCTTGGCATTACTGAGTTGCCATTTTCCACCAATTCCATTTTGTTTTCATTAGATTTTCTAGTTTAGTGAGTTTTCTCTTGAATTCTTGAACCACTAATGATCACCTTCTTACCAAGGTGTCCCCATTTAAATGTCCCCATTTAAAATTTTACCTTTCTCGTGGCTCTCTCACATCTTAACAATTTCCTTGGAAGTCTGAGCTGAAGTTACACAACTGATCTTCACTGGAGCCAGGGCCATAGGTCCTTAGAGCATAGTTGAACCCAGGATGAGTATTGCAGAGTATGTTGCACAGTCTAGGTTACACCCTGCAGCGTGGATCCTGTCCCTGAAACCCATCAGGTCTTTAGCTTAATTTCACTTGTGGAACACAGAAATGCATTGCCAGAGCTTTGTTCTCCCTCTTGACCGAAGGGCCTTTAGGAGTAAGTATGGAAGATGAAAGATAAAGCACTAAAAAAATCTCTGTAAGCACAGTGTACATTTCTTATACTGAATGGTGATACATTCTGAGAAATTTTTACTTCAAATAATTTTTTTTTCACATACAAAATGCATCTTCACTTCAGAATTCTTTCTTTTCAATTACGCATTTAAATTACTGTTTCTTTCACGTATTTTGTTAGTGGAGATTGTTTTCTGAAAAGATTAGCAAGCTGTTATTGTAATCTCTATGCCTCAGTGCACAGAACAAAAGAAAGAATGTGCAAATTCAGGAGTGAGAAAGGACCTAAAGGAAATTAATGTTATTCTCTTTCCTGTGTTTCACTTAGCAGTAACACATTATTCATCACTTCTTAGGCTAGATCTGTTCCTGAATTGTTACAGTATCCAGTAGTTTACTAAATAGATTATGTATGAAGACATCTGGAATACTGCAATCTTTCTGATGGTTTATGGAAACTCCAGCCTCTGTCTTCAGGGGTGCTTCTCCAGAAAATTTAATCAGAAATGCAAGTCACTGTGTTTCTTGGCAAAGTGTGTGCTGTGTCTCCATACATCTGAATGCAAAGTGGAAACAACAGGACGATGGTCAGGAAACAGTGATTGTGCAGAAACAGAAATTTATTTGCCTGAAAGATCCCTCTCCCTGATACCTCATAGCCTGCTCCCCTGCATCCCCCTCCCTGCCTGTCTGTCTCTCTGAATTTGTGAGTCAACCAAACACACAAGCTACTGCAGGGCTGATTTTCTGTATTACTGTCTTTCAAGGCTTGTGTTTATTCATGAGAAAATATTGTGTTTGTTCTGTGGCAGAATTTGAACCTGCAGCTGCTGAGTGGTAGAAGGGAGAAATGGGGAGTCTCAGGTTTTTTCATTTTTTGGAAAAAAAATCAAGTATCAAAACCTCCGTTATGTCCTAAAGTATGAAAAAATCCCTTTCTGTTGGACAGTGCCCAGTTCAAACATTTCATCAGTAATGACTTTTTCTTCAATGTTAGGTCAAAAAACATATTTCAGCATGAATTGTTAATTTGCACATTTTAATTGAACATTTTACTGCAAACCATGCAGTGATCCCAGCAAAAAGTGACAGAGAGGGGTAGCTTTTTTCCTCCTACTTCTCTAAGCAGAGAATGCTACTGGTTCTGTAAAAACCTTGTTGAAGACACTGCATTGTCCTGTTCTCCCTAAACAAGATTACCTTCTTCCACCTACTCTTTCTCAAGAAAATACTCTTGAAGTGTTCAGTAAGACCATGAAATTATTTTTTTCCTTCCTTCACTGTGATTAATTTTTTACATAACTTTCTGCCTGCACTCAATCCTGCCTACCCTACAATCCAGAAAACCCAACACTGCAGCACACTTTTCCTCCCTAAAGCAGACAATGAGGCTAAACCTTGCTGTATGCAGGGCAGATATTTGGCAGCAATACAAATGCTCACAAAAAGGTCTCTAACAATGTAGGAGCAGCAGAACTATTTTCATTACCTTCATCAGGAATTAGGTCATATCTGCTCTCTTCACCAGAGCCAGCAAAGCAAACGCTTCCTAATATAGGGAATTATGTGTTCCTAATATAGGGAATATATCTTTTCATCCCAAAGAGATGTAACTTTAAACATCCCTGACAGACAAAAAATATCGGAGGTAAAATCAATTGAAGTCTTGAAAAGAAATGCAGAGAGTATCCTAGAAGCCTGACCACACATATTTGATAATAATACAGATTTTATATTATTTCTGTCTCCTGTCAAGTGCTTAAGTCTTTGGACTACAAGGGGGGGAAAAAGGGGACATTTTACTAAATTTGATAAAGTGTTGAGCATCACTCATCTAAGTAATATAATTAGATGCACATGTTTACAAGAATATTTTGTTGTGTTCTAATAGCTGCCTGGGTGCTTTCACAGTGATTTTCAATAAATAAGAGGTTACTTTTAGACTCATTTTAAAAAATGCTAGAAGAGCTGTCCAGGGAACTATAGGGCTCTGAAGACTTGGAGGTATCAAGTATGGTCCATGCTCAGTGGTGAGTTCAAGAAAGTTGTTGAAAAATTGGAGTGTCCAGCAGAGTGGTTTGAGAGACTCTGAAGCACCTGACCAGCGAGCAGGGGTTGAAGGATCTGGGCATTTGGAGACAATGAGACCAACAAGAGAAAGTGGAGTGGTGTCCCTGGTTGCTTGGGGGAGCATAACAAAGAAAATGGATCCAAACTCCCCATAAAATGGATCCTGGTATTGGCAGATGGCAGAACAATTGGCAGTGCCCATAAATTACAACTCAACAAATATAGATTTCATTGCAGTGCTGGAACAAACTGTCAATGTGACTGCAGAAATCTGTCCCTAGAGTTCTTCAGACACAGCTGGAAGAAGCCACACCTGGCTTACCCACACTGGGACTAGTCCTGCTTCAGGTAAAGAGCTGGACTTGATGACCTCCAGAAGCCTCTTCCTGCTAACATTTCTATGAAAGCAAAAGCATAAGAAAATGCAGGACATTTCTGTTATGCTCCCAAGTTTTGTAAATAATATCTGGTATGATTAATGTTACTTTCTACAAGCAATGGTAGAAATTTTACTTTAAGCATTCTGTAACAGCATCGCAAGACGCTGTCTGCCCTAGTCAGGGTAAGGGAGCATGCAGAGATCAAAAAGCCAGAATACTTTCAGCTTTTTTTCTCTAGGGATCCTGCTTTAAAAGACCATTCCCTTTAAATAGATATCCAGCCTAGATAGGATCACATAATATAAGTAACCAGCTGGGATTTATCGTGGGGAAAGGAAGAAAGGTCTGAAAGGCTTCTGCTTCGTGGTTGTGAGGAGTGACCTCTAAGGAACAGAGCTCAATATAATTTGGCCTTTCCCTTTCTAATTGATAACTTTCCTACTGTGAGAGAAATCTATAGTCGTTAGCAAGACTGATAGCACTGCTTGGAAAGATCAGTTGCTCTGTTCACTGAGCTATGCTTTTTATTTAATTGACAGAGGCCATTTTGTTAGCAAGAAAGTGGCAGCACACTAAACTGACTGCAGCATTTCTCATTCTAACTGCTATGGGGTGGGATATGTGTTTCAAATAATTTTGCCTGAGCTGTAAATATTTTATCTCTTAGAAAGGTCCACTAGACAAAATCTAGGCAGAAAGTAATAAAGAACAAGGTTATGAGTTATTTCCAGAATCATAACCAAGACTTGACAAGCTATTATAAAACTCATTAAAATTAGGGTGGTAAGAGCCACCTAACAATACCACGTGATCCTCTTACAAGCAGTCTTCAGAGTAAAAAAAGAGAAAACTGCAAATGAAATTATTTGACAAATGGAAATGTATGGATGTCTTATTTCAGAAATTCTCAGTCTTGGCAAAAACATGGGAATGTAGCCTGACTCCAGTTTTTAGTGCTTAAGTAGAAAAGAGTCATCAGAGCAAGTCTCTTTCCATTTTGAGGACAGGACATAGTACCACCAGCATTCTACAATAAAACGAAACACTAAAACATTTTCACAACAGAGTAGGTAATTTTGGAAGCATACCCATTAAATAGAAAAACATGACAATTTCTGACAAGTGAACTTCTTTTCTCTGCCCAGCTAGTAATGGCATTTATCTTTGTCGTCTTCAGTTCACCCCTCCAGCTTGGTTACAGATTTAAAAATGCAGCTTCTCACACTTCCTATCCCTGGTGACCAGTTCTAGCTCCTGACCTGTTTTGGTGTTGTTTCCAGTATTCTCTTGGTACCCATCCTCCTTTTATTTAGCAATTGCTGCTCTATATCAAGCATACCACAGCTTCTTCACTTACAAGGAAATGGATCACCTCTTCTCTTTGAGCATCTCTACTGCTTATTTCCAGATGCTGTTGAGTTTCCTCCCTCCAGAGCCCATGTCCTCTCCAGCTGCCTTCTCCTCAGGTGAAACTGGTCTCACACATTCTCTTGACACCTTGTTCCTACCCAAGCCTCACAATTGGTCATTCCCTATACCCTGTGTCCCCCAGTGTTTTGAAAACCCCTGCTGCTTGTTATCCTCTTGCTGCTCTTTCAGTGCATCTTGCAAAGTTTTATTTTAAACTAATCATCAGGAAAATAATTACTGTTACAAGCAGCCACTGAGTTCTTCATATTCTTTTAAGCAAGAAATTTTGCTAAATTCCATGCTAAATTTTCCATGCCTCTTATCATGGATTTGTTTCTAACAGGTTAATCTAGACTGCCTATTGCCATGAGTGTCAGAAGGAAAAACTGGAGACTGTGACAACAGTGGTAATTTTGCAATCAATAAAATGCGTGCTTTGATTCAGACAATTTTATCTTTTGCAATTTACCTTCTGCCTCAGAAAAATGCTCAGCCAGTAGCTTTCAACTAGTTTTTGTTTGCTCTTTGACATTCTCTGCATCACGGGTAACACCTCTGAGGCTATTCATTTCTCTACCTGCTTCCTGACCGTGATCAGAAGCTATGCACTGACCTGAACTCAATGCAAGTAGGGACAGAAACTCATTCCTCTTCTTTAGAGTTGTTGGGTTTTTTGTCTGTTCTGGGGTATATAGGTGAGAGCAGCAGTATGTACAGACATGCCCACTGATACCATGGGAGAGTGCTGGGAAGGAGATCCTGTTGTACATGTATTTGCAGAGCCACACGTTGTTCTGTCACACAAGCCAGTGTCCCACTCCAGATGATATTTGGGATGTACCAGATGCTGAAAGCAAGACTTCTCTGGTGTCTCTCAGTAAGTGACACAGGACAGAATGGTTCAGCTGACAGACACCAGGCAAAATCCTGGCTGCAGCTAATACATGGAAAATAGGGCAGGTTCACTGCACCAGGAAAGCCCTTGATGAAAGTAGCAACAAGTCATTTGTTTGGGCTGCTTGGTCCTTTGCAAACACCTTGTTATACTGCTGAAGCAGTGACTGAGTGTCCAAAAAGCTTGTTATTCCCCTTAAAGATGTATCCCTCTGTAGTCATGAAGGATACTGAAGCATTTTACATGGCTTCTTGAAGACAGGATTGGCTTTAGACTGGTCTAAACCCTGGCAAGGATTAAAGTAGTTTCTGGAGTCATCCAGATCATTTAGTGCTTGTTCTTCATTCTGCCACTGTCATGGGAAATGGGACTGAGAGAGGTTAACTTTTTTTTTCCCCTGGAATAGGCCATCTTGCCTGCAACAGGGATTTGCAGCTTATCACAGTTTTAGACAGTAACTAGGCAGTGACAGATGGTCCCTGTTAGTCCCCACCAACCTCCCAGGGGAAGACAAAGACAGGAATAAGAGAGACTTCAAGGTTGGAAGAAAAAAACTTGGATAGGTTTAATGAGGCACTAATAGAGAATTACAAATGTATATACAAATACGTAAATATGGAGCTTGACCTCCTCAGCTGGCAATCACCTCCCAACCAGAAAAGTCCCACACTGGACTGGGCAGCAGATGGGGGTGCCCAAGTCCATGGTCTCAATGACAGCCTTAGAGCAACCAAGCTGGTCCTGGTTGGGAAGGTAGGAGACAACCTGTCCTGGGGAATGATGTTCTCTAGTGAGGAAACAAGGAGCAGGAGCAGGAGCAGGAGCAGGAGCAGGACTTAACCCAACTAACACACCAACCAGAAAAACCACCAGAGAGGTCTCTTGGGAAACATTTTATACTGAGCACCACGGGAAGGAGTAGTGTGATTGTTCCACTTGGGTCTGCTGCTGGTGTCCCAGGCAGGGTTTTTCTATCCTGGTCCTCTCAAACCAGGGTGCAGCCTCAGTTCAAGGTATGTGGTGCACTGGGTGCCATACAGTGTCTTCAGGCTGGGACATGGGAGCTGGTACAAAGCCATCACTGAGACAGGCAGGAGGTGGTTCACCAGGGCTGGATTATTCTGACCTTCAGGATGAACGTGGTGCTGCAAATGAGCAAGGATGAGGAAGCATAGAATAATGGAATAGCAGTGCACAAAGGACCAATAGGTGAAACAGCAGTTCAGTTTGGAGTAGTAAAGGCAAACTGCATTTCATTTTTTTTCTTCATCTGCATTTTGGGTTTTTTTTTTATAGTGTCTTTGCTGCTTAGTGATTTTATGAGCAGCCCTCACAGGTTTATAATACTCTTTTTCCAGTGTGGGTGGATCTATTTCCACTTCATTTTAAATGTTGCCTTTTAATCACAAATGCTGTTCAGCTCTGCATGGTTTAAGCTCTGTGCAAATCCCTCAGACTTGTTTGTTTAAAGTGAAATCCCTGAGAACTCTGGAAGGTGGAAATCTTTGCAGAATTGAGGTCTTTGGTGCGGATTTTTTCCAGTGTTGGGGAATACACCCCCAGTCTGACTGGCAAACAGAAAATATGGAATGAAGGCCTGGGTCTCTTATCTTTCAAACCCTAGCAGCTCATGCTGACTATAAAGACACCTTGGACCAGACTCCAGGAGGAGGATAGAGTTGACAAAGATAAAGGGAAAGCAGAAAAAGATGAGAGTTACAAACTCCTTCATTCAATGCCAACTTCCTATTTCTACCTAGCAAATGGTACCCTAGATGTACCCAGAAGCTGTTTCCAGCTTCTTCAAGAGTAGCTGTGTTCTTCTAGAGTAACTTGAGGGCAGATTCTGCCAATGTTGCAGTTTCAAAAGCCTGGGGATGCCGTGCATAGAAACTGTACGCATAAACTCTGTGTTGATTGTTTGTGTTGAGCTTGCTGCAATAAGAAGATGCTGAGATAAAAGTAGATGCAGAAGTTTTGATGTTGTTTTCAATACAGTCAGGATTTAATGTAGTCTGAATTTGGTCATCTGTGCATTAGAGGAATAGCACCAAAATTACCTGTCCAGAGCAACTTATCTTGCTGTCTATTGTTTGGGTGCTGGTATATACCTTAAAGTACATAAGGGATAAAACCCCACCTATTACACCCAATAGCATCGGTAGCAATGGATTAGGTGGGGCCCAATTTGGTACCACTGAGTTCCTGATATTGTATGCAAATCAGTGACAGAGTTTTCCTTTGCTTCCACCTTCAGGTAACTCTTGCTGGAAGACTATCAGTTCTGATGGCTACATTCCCTTCTCTAGTTTCTCAGATTTTTTGTGACTAGTTTATACCTACCCATTCTTATGCCAAGACCACCTTTCAATATAAGTAATTATTTTCCCCATGGTGTGACAGAGATCTCCCATGCTTCTTAGGCTCATGACCTGACTTCTCTATCCTTCTTGCCACCCTGCCTTTTGTTCTTTTCAGACTTGCTTACTCTTGAATGTGATGGCAAGAGTTATATTCATTTTGATCATGTTATGAATACTCACACATACATCTGGCCTTCATGCTCTTGATCCCATGCAAACAAAATAATCCCCCCCCCCAGTCGCTTATCTCCAGCATCCTTTGCCCTGTAACACCCATTTATGTACACATCCTGGAAATCTTAAGTGGGAAGGGATTGCTAAAAAGGGCTAGAACAGCCTGGAACAAATCAAGAGAGAGGTGCAGTGAGGTTCATTATACAGAGCAACAGTGCTGATGGCGCTGGGTTGTCTGCCAACATCCAGCTGCCTCTTTCTTTTGGCAGGCAAACTGCTGCATCCTAGAACAGTACCCAGTTTCTCATGGTCAGCCTGTGATTATGATTTTAAAAAAAAAAAAAAATCTTTCAAAAACTTTCCAAAATCTTTTTGGAATTCTTCTGGTTTTCAATTCTTTTTTTTTTCCAATTCTTTCCAAAAACTTTCACTTTCCCCACCCCATTTCTTGCCAGGCGAGATGTTTTCCTAACTTCCTAGTGTCAAGGGTGCAAAATTTTGTAGACTATATTTAATCAATATAATATCCTTGCATCTTGCTTTTCTCTGTGAACATCCATGTGCCTTTCATGTGTTTTTAGGAGAATGAATTATATACTTTTTCACACTGGTCAGAAGAATTTTTGTCCTAAGACTTCTAAAGTCAGCAGCTGACCTACAAAGTAATAATTGCCTTTTTCCCTCTTGGCTCTTGCTGCTTGCAGTTGCTGGCAGGCTTTCAAGATCAGTTTTGAAAAGAAGATAAACCAGGACCTATTAAAATATAATATTCAGTATCCCTCTCTTTAGTTCTCGTAGATTTTCAGGGAGAAGAAAAAGAATAACTAGATTCCTTTGCTTGGGGCCAGAGCTCTTTTCCTTGCCTGGGATTTCTGAAAGAAGAGACAATTAAGCCTTAAATTTACACCCATATCAGAGAGAGAGAAACTGGAGAGTGCCATTGATTGCAAAGAGGGAAAGTGGGAACACAAATTTGCACATCCCACCAGTTGTCTCATTGCTGGATTTTCTCCCTGAGGAACTTAGTCTGTGTTGGCAAGAAGTTATGAGATCTTAATATTGGTGCCATAAATATAACAAGAGCTAGCAAAGATAGCTTAAATTATACAGAACCAAACTAGCTAGGATCACATGAATAGAGCAGGGTAGATATAATTGTACAAACAAGAAGAGAGGAAGAGTACTGGATTAGGTGGACTAGATAGTTCTGAGAGAGCTAATGCTGAGTAATTTCAGATAATTTGACATTTCTTTAAAAATTAACTAAAAGAAATCCTTTACCCTGTGTTGCTAAGGCAGTAGAGCCAAGAAAAAGGCTAATGAAAGTCCAGCATATGCATCTTCAGTAAAGGGAGGTTAATAAAGGCACTGTTGAAAGCTCTGGGGAAACATATCTGAAATATGGATACTATGCTTGTCATGCAAAAAATGAATTCAGTCTGGAAAAATGAAGAGAAAAATAAGTATGGAGAGGAGGCAGGTGCCAAGTCTAATTTATGAGAAGCTAGAATTGCCTTTCATCTACCATAGTAGGGGAAATAAATACCAACCATCAGAATAATGAAGCAGAACCTTATACATATATATCTTATACATGGTCTTATATATGACAGCAACACAGAGATTGTTGTAGGTCACCTGGGAGTTACAGTATAATATTCTGGAAATATTTGATTAAAAAAAAAAAAAACACCAAAGGAAAAAAGCAACAAACAAATAAGCTATTAAAAAAAAAATTAAAGAAAACCAACAAGCTCATTTTTCCATGGAGATGACCATTGTCCTTAGTCACAAAAGTTGAAAGAGAAACATGTTGAAATATCATTAAAACTTGCTGGAGGAAAGAACTTTGATTTTTCCCAGGTTACACAGAAGCTACTTAATACCTCACAGAGTTAGACAGACCATCAGTTTAACATGGATCATAACTAGGTTCTTTCTCTAACTTTTTAATCAGAATTTCACAGGCTTTTTTGGTGGCCATTTTCATCAGTCATACTCTTAACTAACAGACTTTCATTTTTTATCAGTGTAATATATCTGAACTTTCTCCTGCAGTTTAGTTTCCTTGGTTCAGCAATCTTAATGAATTTTTCTAATGAAGAAAAATTAAAGAAGAAATCTGTCAGAAATAAGGTCAATAAACATATTATACCAGCCATGAGTGCCTGCATTTTTTATCATCTTTTTATGAGCAAGGGTTAATGCATTAAGCTCAGTGAAGTATATATTCACTGAAATCTGAATGAGGCCTTGGGAGGTGGCACTTCCACAGCTGCTGATGTTGGCACTGATATGCTTTGCATTAGTCTGATTTTCCTTCCTCCCTTCCTCCCTTCCTCNTTTTCCTTTTCCTTTTCCTTTTCCTTTTCCTTTCCCTTTTCCTTTCCCTTTCCCTTTCCCTTTCCCTTTCCCTTTCCCTTTCCCTTTCCCTTTCCCTCCCCTCCCTCACTCCCTCCTTCTTTTCTCCTTATAACCCCTTTTGAATCCTAGTGTAAAATTGTCAACCAGCAGAAAAATGTTGGCTGTGGTCCATCACACAGAAAATTAGTCCCTTGGTTGTTAATCCCTTGTTAATATGGAGGCCAGATTGAAATGTGTGTGTGCACAGAGGCCTGAGGGCCCATGCATACAACATTTAGAGTCTCTGGGGTGACACCCAAATGGCTGTCTTCCTGCTCTCTGAATAGCATATCTCAACAAAGCATTTAAGCTTTTAAGGTTTTTTCCGAAATAAATTAGGGACCTGAATAAATGTTCAGACTACAGATGTACTGAATCTGGGCCATGGTGTACTTTTTTCCTTTATCCTGTTGAGGGTGACAGGGCAGGACAGGCTCTCACTGAGATCTTTTCCAGTCTCCTCAAATGCTTGAAGAAACATTGAAAACTACCGTGCAGTGGAAAACTCATTCTATAGAGCTCTTATTAGTGTCTGAGGATAAAATCAGGGGAAGACAGCTCGGGGAGGATGAAAGAGAAAAATAACAAAAAAAGGCTGTTGCCTTTGCAGATTGAATTCAACAAATGTATGGAAGGATGCTTGCAATACCTGCAATCAAGCTAAATACAAAATGTCAGGGGAAAAGCTATTTGCTGTTCTGCAGATAAAAGGAGTTTCTTTTTCATGTGTGTGTAATGACAGTAATAATAATAATTTGGCACAAATTACGGCAAGGACAATTTCGGTGCTCTGTCTCCATTATTTTTTCCTTATAATATCTATTGCCAGCTCAAAAATTTAGCATCTTTATCCTATGGTTCCAGCTCTTGTTGACACTGGACAGAAGACATCTCCAGAGCAGAAAAATCTGTGCTTTCCTAGGTCCTCCCTTTCTGGCAGGAGTCCCTTCACCCCTGTGAGAGCACCAGAGGTGGGGAAGCTGTGAGCACCCCTCTCACAAACCTTCTGACAGAGGCAAAGAAGAACCCAACTTTTAGGATACAGGACGAAGATTCATTTAACATCTCTTCAGCACATCCTGGGTGACCACCACTCCTGCACATGAAACTGCCATTTTTGCTTCTCGTAAGGAATATTCAACACTTGCAAGGACCTGGCCCCAAGTTTGTAACTTCTGCTTTAAAGATCTCACTGTTTACAGGCATCAAAACTTCTGTTCCATTAATGATATGGATCTCTGTCATGCTGATGTGGTAGACAAGTGTGAGCTCTTTCTGCCTCCATCAGGTAAAAATTTTTCTTCGAGTTATAAGAAAGCCACAGCGTAAAGATACATTCTAAATCTTATTCCTCAATCCTAAATCTTATTCCCCAGCTTTATCTTGGACTAGCATATGGCAGTGTTATTTTCAATTGTTTAATCAGAATTCCTTGGGCATTTTGTCCTGTGTAATACCAAAATCATTAATGCTATGTCTGTAAGAAACTGCAGATCTCTTGACACTGGGCACACATAAGCTGTATGCCTGCCTGCACTTAGTGAGCAACAACCATGCATTAGTTTAATTTGTAAGAATTTTTTCCAGATATACATTAATCTCTTCTGAACTGTGCTTCTTTCTGAGGTTTTCTGATGCTAGGAATTTCATAGACAATAATTGTAATATATTCACTTTATTCTGCAGGAAAATTTAGAGCATGAATATTTAAAAGGTAATTATGCTATAGACTGGGACAAAAGTTACACTTTGGAAAGCAAAATAAAGTTTCATCTTTCTGCCAGGAAAATGAATTTTGCAATAGCCTACTTAATCAGAAATAAGTTCCTAGGCTATTAAGTTACAGATACATACATTGCATACATTCCCCCTGCCAAACTGATATATGCATAGATACATACATATATTTTCACATACCTGCATGAGTATGCAGCTGCACGAGTGATAAAATCTGTACACATTACCTAACAGTTTAAGCTGAACAGGAGCAAGCTGGCTACCTCTCAAACAGCTTAAAATTTGTATTCTGTAAGCATTGCATCAATCCATCAACCAATCTGCAAATATTTCACTTGAACTTTCCCGCAGAACCCCTGAGCGCCCTCCAGCAGTGTCAGCCTCACAAATCGAATTTGTGGCTCAGTGCTTGGCTGTGAATTGTCAGCCCTGCAGCTCTTCCCCAGGTTCAGGGCTCCCTGATTGCAGAGAGCTGCTTGTTGGAAAGGAAGAGGATAAGAGTGCACAGATGCTCACAATTATTTGTATGAAGTTGCTGTTCCTCTCAGTTTATTTATTCCGGGCTTACTTCTAAGTCAAGAAGCTGAAGGAAGTAAATCTGAAACATTGCCTTAGCTAAAATTCCAGCCTGACACAGGATAAAAAAACAGAAGTTGCTGAGATCAGGCTAATGTGAATTGTGCTGTATAAGCTCATGCATCTTCTTGCTTGCAGAAAGTCTATTACAACTTATGCAAGACTCCATTGTAACTGCTGCTGGCACCAGTTAGAAAAGGAGGAAGAGAAATCTTTTATGAGTGACAAGGAATGACACAGTTATAATCCCCTATACATGGGGTTGTGATCAGGCTGAAGAACTGTGTTTCCTCTACAGAGGGCTGGCAGGACACCTGATGGAATATGATTACCAAGTAAAGGGGTAAGGTGGCCTTTATTCCTCCCTCTGATCCAAGACATGCTCTAAATGCATCTCCCAAGCCACCTTCTGAAATACTGTGTCCCTTTACCACAAATAGCTTACCAATACTCTTCAGAGGCATTGGGAGCCCACCAGCAGTCAAGAGGCTCCATGGTACTCAGGTCCTCTGAAAGCCTGGGCATAGTTTTTGATGGTACTTTGTAGAAAGGGATGATTGGAAAACAACTATGGCTATTACATAGATTATATTTGTGCTCACAAACCCATATTTACACATCCAGGTACTTCCCTTTATACATTCAAGCATGCTCAAATTTTGTAAATTAACAAAATGGATTTCCTTTAAAAGATTCTCATTCTTTTTTCTGCTAGCTTGCTAAATTAAACCCAGCTTACTGAAAGCAAGACAATTATCTCGATCAAAGGGCATTAAATTTAAAAATACGTGAATCAGACACTCTTAGCTTAATGTGGAAATGCAGTAGGAACTTATAAGCTTTATCCAAACATAAGGCCAAATGAAAGGAGAGGTGCTGAGGTTCACCCCTCAAAGTGTATCTGTAACAATCAAAAACCAAAGCATCAGTGTGTTCTAAAACAGTTTGTATAATGCAGTTACCATCTATCATTTGCAAAAGATGTTTCCAATTTAACCATAATATATTGATCCCAAAGAAATAGCTACATGGAAAAAAAACGTCTTTTCAGCAATGAACTTCAGTGAAATTACTGTTTAGTCCTTTGCTAAAATGGATCTTGCAAAAACCAATTCAAACACAGATTTCTTTAGGTATGTCAGTGTGTGATTAATAGCATGTCAATGTCATGTAACCAATGTATGGTAATTCTGTTACTTGCTGCAGTTCTTACATTCCCACAATTAATTTAGGATTCTAATTATTCTATTAAGTAAATAATTTTTTAAAAAATCTGAAAGAGGCAAATTCTTATTTTATTATATTGTGGTCAGCCTAATGAAATTTCATTTTCACATCATTAAGCAATAATTTATGATGCAGTCCAAATTATTCAGGTTCATTCTGAGTATATCACAATCATTTGCCTATTTTGAACATGATGAAAATTCCTGTGCCCTGAAAGTAGTGAATTCTTGTCTGTTCTCTTAAACATAAATTTTAATATGATTCTGATTTTTACCTCCCTGTGTGTTGCTCAAACAGCTCCTCCAGAGTTAAGCTGACAAGAAGATTGCTGAGAATTCACCTTTAGGAATCAGAGCTAATAGCATGTGCTACCTAGAAAACTGATACAGGAAACTGATCTTTACTCACAGACTATGGACTGGAAGCACAAAACATTTGTATCACATACTGGGATTCAACTTGTGGAGACAGAGCAGTGTAGGAGGGGTTGGGACTAACTAACCAGTGTACAGGCAGCCCTGGATGCCTGACCTGCTTCAAAACTACAGGCTGAGGAGTGGGTACATAGAAACTCATGATATTTAAGGAATAATGTTCAGGAAAATATCAATATCCACAGGGTTAAAAACATGCAAAGAAGAATCCTACAGACCTGCAATCACTGCAGGTTTTTAATTTTTGTGTTCCCTTGGGGACATTTTTCAAGGGTTGAAGTAATCCAGAAGCATCTTGATCATGTAAGGAAAAATCACTGAAGCTGCTTGCAAGGAAAAAAGGTATAACATTTAGTAATTGCAGCTCATTTCACCCAAACAGGAGTGTGGGTTTGAGCCCCTGGGCTCCCCATGGGATGCCTTCCCTGCAGTCTGCTGCCTTGGTAAGCACAAGGAACCAGCAATCAAGGCACACGTCCTGGTGTGAGCTACTGTGGCCTCCTCGGGGGGTACAGTTGGCTTCGCTTGGAAATCTTCCTCAACACAGAATGTCTGGAATCAGAAGAGACCTCCAGAGATCATCTGGTCCATCTCTCTTTCAGCAGGGCCCTTTTAAGAGTCACCATGCAAACTACTCGTATCTGCAGCACACTTCTAACACCCACTGATAATTTTTCTATCTTTCATAAAATGTTTATAAAGTCCTAGCACACAGTGTAGACAAAAATTCAGCCTTTTGCTGGCTGGAAGCCCAGCTCTAAGAATATGGCCCCAGAGGTAGGTATAGAGCAGCTGAGTCTTGGGCTCAAGCCAAGGGCAGGTGAAGGACCTTTCAACCTGGAAGTTTCAGCTTCTGGACCTCAGCAGGATAAAAATCTGGCAACAGAGCACATCTACTGTACACTCTAACTAACCCACAGTGCAAGACTAATATTCCAGTAGTGAATTTAACTGAATATTATGCTTAATTGACTTCACAGAAACACAACAGACAGGAGCTTCCTGTGCACATTCAAAATAAAGGCATTTCCTAGATTGCCTGTTTTGTGCCCCTGGTACATGTGATTAAATTTTTGGCTGATTTTACCAGAACGATTCATAGCAATACCATAAAAATGTATTAATTTATTTAATTTCATTTTACATCACTAAAACCCCATCAGTTACACAGCCTGGTTCTAAATCTCCTGTCCCCAGAGTGTAGAGGAGCAGAGTTACTTGATTATGGATGGCTCTGAAGACTGCAGCTTCCTAGGGTTACATATTTCATGTTTTCTATGTCCCGTGACATCTCCCCAGAGACAGTGTGGTAGAATACTGCATCCATAAAGGAATCCCTGCAGCTGGATATAACTACAATAATAGTTTCTATTTGTGTAAAATATGTTTTCTTTCTTCATATTACTATTGAAGTGTACTTCAGTGGTTTCCTGACCCTTTTATTAGGCAGTAATTTAATCTTTTAGCAAGAAATGAAGTTTGGTATTTGCTCCAAAGTGAACATATGCTGCTACATGCACTAAAAGAAGACCTCACCCCCCTCAGCCTCTCTGCCTGCTCCACACAGTGAGTGCTGGGGCAGGGTTAACTTTGAAAAATTATTATCAAGGGAGAAAATTCACAGCAGGCATGTTTACTAAATTTGGATTTACAGAGCTGTGTCTGAAAATATCACTTAATTGATCTCATTTTTGAGAGAAACATAAATCCATATTTTCTTAATTTTCTGTAGCTTTCACTGAATGAGAAAAGAGCAATGCATACTTTCTTTCCCATATCACCAAGTTCACTTAAACTGCTCATCAAAAGCATCTCCTCCATCCAGATTCCCCTGTTCCCTGGCATTTTTTGTTTACCTTCTCACCTGGTTGTCACTCATGCAATGTGTCAGGAAGACAAAAATGTCCACCAGGTTTTGGGCTGATACTTTCAGTCGCTACTCTAAGGCAAATGGGTGTCAGTTTAGAGTGAGAGTCTTTGTGTTCAGAATGCCACAGGTGCTCTGAGATCTGTTGCTCTTCCAATTAAAGCTGTAGAAAAAACTTAAAGGAAACAGAAAGGTAACCAACATTTTTCTCTCAGTCCGCATCTTTCCCGATATGACAGTAATTCCATGAGAGGGAGAGGTCAGTTAGAGGAAAAGAGGGAAACTTCAGTAGGACAGGCCAAAGATCTATTCTTTGGAGAGAGATGAAGGGTTCAAAAAGCATGGAAACAAGATAGGAACACACTGCTTTGGGGGAAATGTTCATTAAATTGTTTCCAAAGTAGTTACTACCTCAGGTACCTCCTGCATAACCCACCTCGGTATTTTGCAATTATATCAAGTTCTTTAGTGCAGTAACTTTCCTTTTTCTCTCATCCTGCCAGTCAAATCATATTACAAAAGCTTCTACACTCAGCCAGACAGCTTGCTGTAAAGTGCTCACTTTTCTCTTAAAAAATAGACGTGACATGCAACCCACTGCTCTGTACAGTCTGTCATCATCTGTGTGGCACAATCCCCACCCTGCTATGTCAGAAAGGTAGCATGTATTCAGCTGTCTATCACTTCTTTATGCTCATTAAATCTTTGATGAAGTCAGCAATCCAAAATAGAATATGAAACAGATGATCCTTTGAAAGCTTTATGAAAGGGTATTCAGACATGAAGTCATTTAAAGAAAAGCATACTATGCAAGTGTGAAAGGAAGAACAGGTATCACAAAAGGGCACACTATTTTTGGCTTCACTTGCCATTAAAGTAACAATATGCATTTTTGGTTATATTGTAAAGAAAATAACTTCTTTGTTTATTGGCAAAGTGACAAGCATTACTCTAAGCTTTATGGAGATGAATGAACTTAAGACAAATAAAACATTGTTATTCTATTAGTTCATTTAATGTAAGATGGACAACTCAGCCCTTACCAGTGAGAATAAGACAGAAAAATGCCAGCCTGGCTTTTTTCACTGAATTATACACATATATTGTCTATTGATTACATATATAATTGTATAAGTCTGTATAAGTGCAACCCTTAGATCCACATCTTCGCTTACTGCATAATATTAAAAAATACAAAATACAAACCAAACATCATAACAAAGACTGTTTTTCACTACTTAAGAGGCACAGCATGGTATATTTTTAAAAAACTTATTTAATATGATTGAGAGAGGTTTGTTATTCTCAAGAGTTGAAGAAAAATCTTCAAATCATGACATTTTTTAAGCATTCATGGGATTTTTTCCCCAAGTAAAAGTGAATATATTGTTTACTCCCTGATTTGAATCCATTGTTCAGTCATTGTTCCCTGAAACCTTGAGAACTAGAAAAGTTACTACTTTATAAACCGAGACACATTATTTCATGACTGCAGTATTTAGAAACGTACACAGGTTGCAAGGTTTCCAACAAATTATTAAGAACTGGACATACAAACACAGCCCAGTTCACTCAGGGTGGGCTAATGGACCAGAGGAGAGCCTCCTACATCTTCACAGGCAGAAACAGCAAAGCCTTTTCTGCAACTAATTATCTCACTTAGGTTTGTTTTGGTATCATCCCTCCAGTCAACTTGTTAACCAGTATTTGCTAGCTAGAGAGTGAGGCCCCGGTAGGAAGAAATACCCTGAGACATGCTGCAGGAGCAGCTTGGAAAACACCTGGTGTGGGTGCATCAATGCTTGAATATTTGGAATAAGAAGTGAACATGGCACATGCTCCTGACACCTGCTGAAGGGCAGCATTTTAAGAAGCCATAATTTTAAGCCACTAGAAAGTGGAGACGTTACACTTTATCTGTGTACAGTTATGTTTAGGATTCAGAAAAGAAGAGACCTGGCTAGTCGAGAGGAGATGTTCTCCCCATTTGACTTCAATATGCTTTTGCCACAAAAAAAAAAAAAAAAAAAAAAAAACTTAACATCCATCAAAATACAAGGACAGACAACCACCTGTGGTTTGAGTATAAAATGCAGATTTTAAGGATGACAGCTGCTTTCATTTTAACAGTAGAATTGAAGCTAACTTAGAGAGCCCATGAACAAGTGCATGGTTAAGCCTATGTACAGCCATTGAGTACATGTCTTCATTAGCGGGCAGTGCTGAAAAGCAAGACCAAAATTCTGTGATGCAGACTAGTGTGCCATAAGTGGGGATGACTGGAGATTTGCTTCAAAAGCACACTTCTGATCTAAACTAAAGTCCTTTTTTGTTGCCTCAGCAATCTGTAAAGGTTAGAGGAGGTGATCAGAAGTATTAAAGAAAGTAAAAAAGGAGATGTATTTGTTTCTTGCCCTACTGGCTACCTTCAGGCAGGTATTAAGCAAAAACAAGAGAAAAACATTGCTGATGGATGACTGTTTCTCTGAAATTTTTGTGCTTTCAGCATCATTGCAGAATCTTTTTCATGTCTTCATTTCTTGGCATAAAAATTTTATGCAGGGATGTGAGCAATTATCATGTAAAGAAGTGTGATAGTATGCATAGGCAAATGCATAATACAATGGGAATGTCCTCTTACACCACTGTATTATGTTTGTTTGGTCAGGCATGTAATGTCTTTGATGAAAAATATGTCAAGTTTGGTCAGACTGTCTCATCCAGAGCAAATAGAGGTTTTGAGCTAGAAGAGAAAGGCCACAAGTGTTACATTTTGGAGATGAGAAGAAGCAGACCATGTAACAGGGGAAAGCAAGAATGTGGAGTACGTGGCAGGTAGGTGGTCACATGCATGACATCTGCCAAGAAGCAGGTACAAGAGCCTCTGTTTAAACAAATGCATTTGCTTTCTATTAAGATTATATAAAAGAACTATTTTCTGTCATTTTTTGCTTTCCAGTTCTCCAAACACAGTGCAATAAATACCATGTGGAGACATATGCAGCTAAACTCCTCAAAACCTTCTCTACTCTCTGGCATTTAGTTCAACTCTTTAATTACACCGAACACCAACTTAAGCACAGTCATGTACTGATTTTCAGACTATAAAGTATTAACCTTTTGTAGAGAAGGCAAAATTTACACTGATTCATGTGCCACTGAAATAATCAGTCACTAAGAAAGCTGCTTTTCCCCCGCAATGGCTGCATTCATGTGGCAGAGCTTTGTCACTGGCTTTCTTCCACGTCAGCCATAGCTTGCTGGTCTGCAGAACTCCTACTCGGGAGATATTGCAGCAGTTGAAATGTCTAATTAATTCTTGTGTACTGTGTCTTTTTTAGGCAGCAGGACGAAGACAAAAGTACCTCTTCTATGCTGCTAATTATATACATATATGCAGACAGGAGTAGGCAGTGGAGCATGAGGAAGACATAACAAATCAAAACAATGGCATGTGCCTGGTATTCCTGTCCCTCTTTTATAAGCTTGGTATGAAAACACAAATTTTATAGTTTAATATGCTCTCTGTGAAAGTCATCGCTGTTGTACGATTCAGGGAAATGTAATCAGATGCTTTAGGCTGACATTTGTTTTAACTCTGTATTGCTGCCATCTAATGCAATCTAATACACGGTTTCCTCTCATTGCCAGGATGAGCTCTCCTTATGCCATTTGTAACACATTCATCTTCTGACTACTGATGGTGGAAATTCCTCCATTTTCTCAAGCTATGTACTCCAATCCTTTGCTATCCTCGCTGGTAGGAAGGCTTCATGTGTAAGCCAAATCTTCTCTACTGCAATGTAAGCCCATAATTTTTCTTCCTGTCTGTAATGGGCACAAAACCCAGTTGATTTTCTTCCTAATTACTGCAACCCCTTATATGTTTAAAGATTGTTCTCATGTGCTTTCCTCTATTTTCACTTTCATTCAATCACTGGTGACAAAAATACACTCTCTCAGCTTCTGATCAGCTTCCCACAAGGATTCTGCCTAAACTTGGTACAGCTACTAGCTCATGAGTTCCTTGAAATCTGGCACTCAGCAGTGAGCAGTTTTTCACCAAAAGCCCAGCATGTGCTGAAGAGAGACAGATTGTTTCTCATGCTGTACGGATTATAACCCCAGCTATAGATCACCTGGAGTCGTTTGCCTGGCTCACTACAACATGACATTGGTGACCCTTAGTTCACCTGGGAGCCAGAATAAACTTTGGATCTTTTTTCTAGAAAAGTGCCATTTCATTAAATTACGGAACAAAATGCTCTTTTGCAGCAGAATTTCACATAATGATAAACCAAAAGTGACCTAAACTTTTGCACCCGGAATTTTGTATGCATAGCACATACATATTTCTCTTGCCTTTTGAATAGCAGTGTTTCTGAACAAACACTTGTACCTGGAGTCTTGCTTCTCACAGACCTAGAACCTCTGTCAAGGCCTTTTTTGAAAACTTGAACTTCAACACTGAAAATCTTCTACAGCAAGTATCAAACCACAAATATGGGCCTGTCAAAGTAGACATTTCAAAGATGATACATTAGAAATGGAGCTGATATGTGAGGAATGGCACAAAGGCAGAGAGAAAAAGACAGGAAATTAGAAATTGATGAACGGGTTCAGTTTAAACGAAGTTCTTACTTAAAAGGAAACAAAAATCAAACATGTTGAAGGCTCAGAAAAGGATCATGTGTAACCCTTCCATTCATCCCTCTTCAGTCAGCAGTTTTGTCTTTTGGAGAAGTCTGCTCTTCCTGCTGCCAGCAGGTGCTTTGTAGATATGGCAGAGATGCACAAATCACT
This sequence comes from Florisuga fusca, assembly GCA_038090715.1. Taxonomy (NCBI): domain Eukaryota; kingdom Metazoa; phylum Chordata; class Aves; order Apodiformes; family Trochilidae; genus Florisuga; species Florisuga fusca. The sequence goes on along the minus strand of JAAWXA010000025.1, from coordinate 10,632,963 downwards.
TCAACCAGCTCAAATTGAAGCATTCTGACCGTCCCATGGGTTGTGCAAGAGGGCTGATCAGGGCTGTGAATGGAGACTCTGCTCTCAACAACAACCATATTTTATTTAGTGTGTGCTGGTAACATATTCAGTCCCAAATACATTCCCCAGTGACTGTCTGCTGGTGAGTACAGCCAACTCGCTGTGAGAAGCCAGAGGTTGATTAAGTCTCTGGCAGCATCTGGGGATACAGGAGACTAAAACTTAAATTTCCAGAAGAGATCCAACTCAGAGCAGGCCTTCTGGACTCAGTGGGGCAGTTGGAGTGCAGGAGCAAGCTGGCAGTCCCTCTCTCATAAGCCCTGTCTGCCAGACATCCATCTGCCCTGGCTCTGCTCCGTGCCCACCCTGTTCCCTACATCTCCTTCTGCCACTGGGTGTGTGTTGCAAGCTGCAGCCTACAGACACCCCCAGGCACCCAAAGGCAGGTGCCCATGTGTGTGAAAATACATTGTGAATGCTTAAACAGTCTCTTTGGTCAAAATAAAAGCAATGACCAGATCATCAAGGACAAGTGAGCCTCCATGGCTCTCACTATCTCACAAGGCCACATCATGTACTGTAATATTGATGATGATGATTGTTGTTGTTATTATTATTACCCATTATTACTATTATTGCTATTACCTAATTGATATAATATCTTATTCTAACTTATATGATTATGACAATTCTTATATCATTACTAGAAAGAGGATGAGCAGCCTATCCATTTGGGTATGAATAGTCAGCATCAAGGGAAAGCTCATAAACATTTCCCATTATTATGGTTTTGTAGTGGACTTGGCAGTGCAAGGTTAACAGTGGCACTTGATGATCTTAAAGGTCTTTTCCAACCAAAATGTTTCAGTGATTTTATTACATCCATTGAAGATGCAAGGAAACCTATTATCAATACTTTTTACTGACTTCTTACCAATTGCCTTGAGGACTTCACTGTTATGCCAAATTACAAATAATTTAAGATTAAAAGACTCCTATTAGCATGTAAAATTTTTCTTTCTGATAAAATTAATAATAACAAAGATAGCTGACCTGCTTATGGGACATAATTGCTTCTGCAGAAGAATACTTACTGTCGTATTTGTCAAGTAGCGAGAGTAAGCACACCTAGGAATTAGTAGTGTAATAAGCCATATATGAACTGGTATTGTGAGAAAATCGTGTAAACATGCTGTGTTCATGTTTAGATTTTATTTTTAAGATTTCTGTATTTTTATTAATAAAATTAGAATGAATGCTCAGATATAAATACAAACAGGGCTATGCCATCCTGCCCTTTTATTTCCCGATTTAATTTTTTCTTTGGCTACATGTGGGCAAAGCAACTACCAAGTTATACCACCAGCACACTGGTGGCTGTCAAGATGGCTCATATGATAACATTTTTCTTATAAAATTTCTCCTTTTTTTTATTTCCTCCTCCATCTGCCTGGGCACATTATGTATCGTGCTGTTGAAGATTTCAAGTGTAAGCTGCCGTGTACAGGAACCCCCCTTTTCTTCAATTTATTTTGTGCCTAGCACAGTCAGGTCTCTAGTCTTAAACTGATCTCCTTTTTTACCCAAATATAAATTACTACCTTTGGAGAATCATTTAAAATGTGCCCAATGTTGAAACAATGTGTTCCTTTGCATCAACAAAGATATGAGCAGATCTCCTTCTTCTTTCAGATCAGCTGTAATATTTTTCAGGACCCCCATGAGAGATGCCAGTAAGGCACAAGAGAAGGTAAACTCATCAATATTTAACCCACACAACAACTCTGCAAGGGAGACTCATCACAATACCAAATATTTCTGTGATATGGGAATTTAATTATGTCCTGCCTGTTTCATGGAAACTGTAGCCTAGATACAGAGCCACCGAACTGATAAACATAACTCAATGTTTGGCATGTTATGAACAACGATATTTCAGAGGAAATTATTAGAATTTATTTAAATAGATCATAAGCCTGAAACTAAATTACAGCCACAAAATTTGGCTCAGTGGAGTTCTCTGAACTGTAATAGCAAAGCCTCAGATAAGGTCTGGGCTTTATAGGCCTCCAGAAAACAGGCTGGAACTTCCCTTTCTTCTATAATGTCAACCCAAACACTGTATGTTTCAGCCTATAGTAACATTTTTAATTATAAACATCATTTTTCCATAGAATTGGATTAAGTGAAAAAGAAAAATGTTCCAAGTTCAAAGGAATTGCTACAAATTTGGAGCAAATCATAAACTGTTTTATTCAGTTATTTTATTCATGAGCAAGAAAAAGAAAAGATTAAGAATGACTTGAGAATGCCTTCACTTTCTATATAAAATTAAAATGTGGCTGCTCCACACTTTTTTTTTTAGCCACTCAAGGTGTTTCCTGATGAAGAACATAAAACTTCAATTTTCACAACCAAATACATCTGGTAACCCTAATTGAAGGAAGGACAAAAGAGAGGTGTGGATTTTTTTTTTTCCAGCAGCCTTTCAAGGAAAGTATCCTCAAGTCTCTTAGGTTGATAAATTATTAATGAATGTAGTTGACTGTGCCATTTGAATTTGAGTGTTTACAATTTTACAAGCTGTCACGGTTTAATGCTGGGCCAGCAATTAACTGAATGACAGATGCTCTCTATTAATTCCCCTCCCTGAAAAAGACATGAGAGAGAATAAGGGAGAGGGACTTGTGGATTGGTTACTAAACTACACAGATTTAATGAAACAGTAATAATAAAAAAGGGAAAAATAATAAATACATTAAAATATACAGAAAAAAACATACCATGTTCCCCCCCTTTTCCCCCAATAACTCTCACATCACCACGGAGGCTGCAGGGCAGCCCTGGGAAAGTCCAGGCTGGACTCCTGGGGTCAGGAGCTGAAGGCAGGAACACACAGATTCAGAAAGGCACAGACTGGGACCACAGGGAGAGGAACAGATACAATCAGGCAAAGAAGGGCCAAGGGGAAGAGTGAAGGGTGAAAGTGAAGGGACTTGACCCTTACAGTCCCTTGGATTTATACTGGGTTTGATGCCTATGGGATGGAACACTCTGTTTGGTCAATTTTGGTCCTTGTCTTGTCAGATCCTCCCTAAAGGAGGGTTGCAGGTGTGACCCCTTTACTCCTTTTCTCTTTTCAGAGCATAAGATGTTCCTCAGAACCAAGGAGTGCCCTTGGATCTGCACACCATTCTCTAGCAGTAATTATAAACATTGAACATTATCAGTCCAAGGAGCAGACACTGAGAAACCTGCTGTTAATTTCAGCAAGTACTCGTTAGAGACTTAGCTGAAAACAAAATTACATGAAAGAAAATTCATTCTAACCTGGCCCAAGCCATGACAAAAGCAAAAAAACAGAAGTCCATCCTAGATTTGAAATTGTTTTTATCAAACAACAATATGTTCATGCAGTGTTAGAGCACCACAGGGGAAAGAGACTGTGCCATAAAGGTGTAAACTGGTGTAGAAAGTCAGTGCTGCCTTGCTTAAAATTTGTGGTAGTATCACCAAGGAATCTACAGTGTATTCCAGTCTGACAAAATCTTGCTTCCATTTCTAAATGTTTGTGAATTTCTGCATACCTCTGTATAAATAAAACCCACTTGATTCTTAAATATTATGTGGTACTTATATTATTTAAAAATTAAGCAAAGTTACTAGATTAAGTTTCAAAATCCAGCTGAGCTACACTCAACACTGAGTTTGAAACAGAAGAGTGAATTTTGTCTTTCCTTTGTCAAGTCTCTGGCAATTACAGGAGTGCCTTTTGAGAGCATCTTCATTTCAAGGTGCCTCAGATCTCATTTGCACCATCTTTGCTTATCTGCAGCGACTATACACTTATCAGGCTGACTAAAAATAATTTGAAGGAAGACTTTGTTCCACTCCATTAAGGAGTTTTCGTCCTATCTGATACAAGTTATATAGTGATAAAAGCCAAATAATCATGCAATTAATTATTCCATTTCCTTGTGTTGATGATGCATAAAGTCTTGTTTCCAAGAGAAAGGGATGGTCCAGTCTTCACTAAGTCATTAACATTATTAGGCATTTAGGTGGGGAAATGTATATTTAATTAGTATTACCACTTGAACTTACAGAAGCCAAGATATTCAGTTAGTTGATATGCACTCTCACACACCTGCTGGTCTTTTCTTGTCTGATCAAGCCCAAAATAATAATGTTATTAGTAACATTTCATTTCTGGTTTTCATTTTGTTATTACCTTCCTGAAAAGGTAATACTGCCTGGTTTAGAATTAAATTGTATGTAGTCACTTGCTATCTTTCTCCTCATTTTTGCACTGTTTCACATGATAGTCTTAACCTTGCCAGGCTTAGGCTTGGGAGAGAGTGGTGAGTGTTTGAATGCTGAAACTTCATAGCCCAGGCTACCCAATGCCATCCATGAGGATCAGAAATGGTGCTTGTGATCACAAGGCAGAAAGCTGTTCATGCCAGTGGGACTTCAGACCTGTAATGTAGGCTAGAAACCCTTTTTTGTGTTGATAGATACTCTACAAAATTCACCTCCCCTTAGAAAAATCTGGTTTAGCTTTTAACTATTTTGAGACCACATTTTAGAAGTTCTTCTGAATCCTTTGTCCCAGTGCCTTACCTGAGAGGAACTTAAGAAAAGCAGATGGACTGCTCAGATCCCTGCCAGGAGAACACAAGTACACCTTATTTTCTACTCCACAGGACACTGCAGTATTTTTACACACAGCAGGATCTCATTATTTTGCACTTCATTATTCATATCTTGCGTAAGCCACAGACACAAGCAGAAACTAACAACTTCTTCCTACATTCAGTAAAAAAGTAACAGGAAGCACTAAGTGGATGCTTTATTTCCAGTAAAACAGTCTTTTCTGCAAATAATTCAAATTAAAACTGAATTACCAGCATTAATTAAAAGTAATTCCTAGATTCCATTGTACTTCAAGATAACTATAGTGTTATATTCCTCAGGAATGCACTTTCAGGAATGCACTTTCTTTTCGCAGGAGCAAGAGGAATAATGCTGCCAACAAAATTTCTGTGAAGCTTTGAATCTTGCCTTTCCATGGGGAAGTATGTAAACAAATGAGTGAAATGGAAATTGATGTATAAAAAATTGAAACAGCCAGAAAGAATAAATTAGCTTTTTTTTTTTTTTAGTTCTTCAGCATGAGATGATACTAACACTGAATATGATCAAGCATCTGATATAGGCAGAACTAAGGATCAACACAATATCTCCTTCAGGACAGTCATATTTTCAATTCTTCCAGTTTCAAGAATTCATTTCATTTGCACAGTCCAAGGTTAGTATAAGCAAACTTTTCTGAGTAATAACTAAGTGTAAACAAATCATGTATGGCAGATACAGAAACATCATTAATTAAAGGATATGAACATTTTTCAGATATTTAATGCAGGGCCCGAAGAACTGCTTCATGTTTGCTCTTGTAAATTCATTTATAACTCATAGAAGCCTTGGCTCTGTGTGGTTTGTGTGGCTACACACAAGTGTTTGATAGATACGGGGGTGGCTTCTGTGAGAAGCTGCTAGAAGCTTCCCCGCATCCCACTTAGCCAGGAACTCAGCCAGCTCCAAGATGGATCCAAGGCCAAGACCATCAGCAGTGGTGGTAGCACCTCTGGAGTTAACATAGTTAATAGGGGATAAAACCCTGCACAAGCAGCAATTGCAACTGGAGAGAGGAGGGAGAATATGTGAGTGAAACAACCCAGCAGACACCAAGGCCAGGGAAGAAGGAAGGCAAGGAGATGCTCCAGGTGCTCCATGGCAGAGATTCCCTTGCAGCCCATGAGGAAGAGCATGGTGAGGCAGGCTGTGCCCCTGCAACACACGGAGGCTCACGATGAAGCAGACATCCCCATGCAGCCTGTGGTTTATTTATCATTACCCTACCCTGATTTCTTGGTAATAAATTAAATGAATTTTCCTAAGTCCAGTCTGTTTCACCCATGACAGTAACTGGTGAGTGATCTCCCTGTCCTTATCTCAACCAATGAGCCTTTCATTGTATTTTCTCTCCCCTGTCCAGATGAGAAGGGGAGTGATAGAAACACTTTGGTGGACACCTGGCCTCCAGCCAAGAATGCCAAAAAATGAAAATTAAACTGAGTAACTTTATATAAAGTAACCAAAGGGAAAAGGAGTGGCTTAAATACAAAGTCCCACTGCTGGAAACCAAGCACAAGGCAAGGAACAAAAACCTATTTATTCAAAGGACTAAGTCAGGCAAGTAATTGGCAAGAAATTAACAAATATCCTTCTGTACAACATTAAAAATAAGAACATCTGTTTTACTAGAATTATTACAAATCTAGTAGAAGTCATTCTTTTCATGTATAAGGCCATCATCCTAATCAACAAAGGCACAGCACTGTAAGTGTGGAATCCACCCCAAACTTTTTGTGCAGTATGAAATATTCTAGGTTTTTTTGCAACTTTGGACTTCATCTGTTAATGAATATTCTGGCTGTTGCTTTTCATCCAACTTCTGTCTGTGCTCATCCATTCATATAGTGAGTTTTGTGTCAAATTTTCAGTCCTGCAGCAAATCCAACGATGGAGATGGGCAGAAGATAATCACTTTTTATTTGTGAAAAGCATTTTATGATTTTTTTTTAAGTGAATCTGTCATTAAGGATATGTTAGAGGAGTTACCTGTAACAGGAAGAGGGGGTGCCTGTTCCTCATGTTATCCCTTCATTTACCTCCACTTCCACTTCCTGAACTGGTGCTCCTTTTCCCTGAAAGCCACAGGTATAACAAGTCCATTCTGACTTCCAGAACACAGGTAACATATTCCTTGCTAATGGAAAAGGTGGTCCAGAGCCCTCCTGCTGTGTCCTAGCTCCTTTCTCCCAGTGTGGACCACATTCAGGCAGCATGGTCAAGGGCTGAGCTGTCAGCACTCAGGAGAAAACCAGAGCTCTCCCTGACTTGAGGGACTCCCTGCTGCATGGTCTCCCCATATACCCGAGTGTGATAAGGATGGGCCATGCCCTGAGCTGGGGTTGAGACATTTAATATGATCCAAGATCCCAAAAACACTTCCAGACAGCACGGCATAGGCTTTAGGTCAGTGGTGTTTGTTCCAATCATCTCATGGCTGTTCCAGCAAACACCAGCAAGAACCATTTAATGCAGCTGGAAGCTCCAAGTGCTGTTTTCTCCTCCAGAGCTGTGCAGCCTTCCTGCACTGCAGGAACCCACTTCAGAGACATGTAGCAGCACAGAAGGGGACTCACACAGAAGTCATTATGACTGCATTATTACTTTACACCTTTCTGTCCTTGTTTCAATATCAGATTGATATTTTGACTGATATTTATTGATTACAATATTGTAAATTAGAAGGAAGATTAAAAGTAAAGTGGAAAACGTGAGTGATTATCCTACACCTGGATAAGTCAGGGAACATGAACTGAACAAGATGTATGGAGGAAATAAAGGGAAAACCGGTGATTCAGAACAACCCTAATTCACAGAAATCACATAAATCACAAAGTGTTAGGGGTTAGAAGAAACCTCGAGAAATCATTGAGTCCAATTCCCTGCCAGAGCAGGACAACCTACTGTAGGTCACATAGGATCACATCCAGGTGGGTTTTGAATGTCTCCAGAGGAGACTCCATAGCCTCCCTGGGCAGCCTGTTCCAGGCTTTTTTCTTGTGAAAAACTTTTTCTTATGTTTACACAAAACCTATGCTCCAACTTGCATTCATTACCCCTTGTCCTACCATTGGCTATCACTGAGAAGAGCTCGGCACCATCCTCCTGGCTCTCTTCCTTTACATATTTATAAACATTAATGAGGTCACCCCTCATTCTCCTCTTCCCCAAGCTGAAGAGCCCCAGCTCCCTCAGCCTTTCCTCACAAGGGAGATGTTCCACTCCCTTCATCATCTTGGTCACTCTGCTCTGGGCTCTTTCAAGCAGTTCCCTGTCCTTCTGGAACTGAGGGGCCCAGAACTGGACACAATATTCCAGATGTGGCCTCACCAGGGCAGAGTACAGGGGGAGGAGAACCTCTCTTGACCTACTAACCACCCCCTCCTAATGCACCCCAGGATGCCATTGGCCTTCTTGGCCACAAGGGCACAGGCACATGTGGAATGGGCTGCTGTTCTAGCATTTAATTAGGACACCTGTGTGTGAGAAAACAAATCAAAAAATATTCTCAAGACAATCCTCTAGAAGACAGAATAAGTAATGTAAGACCATCTTTAAATACTTTAAAATTTAATTTTCATATTTAATTTAGTAGAAAAATGAGGCAATTAACACTGAATTTTTGTGACAGAAACACATAGTCATTCAAACATTAACTTTTTGGTTCTGAATAAAGTTATGATGTAGTTAGCAATGAGCAGCCAGTCTCCTACCTTACTGGAAATTCTTTGAACATATCCAGGTCAATCTATTTAACACAAGTTAGCTGATAAACTTTCAAAAGTTTTCCTTAGTCTTTATTATACCAGGAAAAGTACAAAGACAGCTTCCCATTTCCAAAAATAATTCAATACCTTTTGCTCCAACCAAAGTAAGATGAGACTGTTCTGAAGAAAAGGCTGACTTTTTCTATTTTAAAAAAGGATTGATTTTAAAGTGTTCTTGTTTCAACCCATTTGCCTAAACCAAACCAAATAACATTTTCAGCAGTCTTAAAAATCTCAATTCCCTCTTTCATCTTTTATTGGCTTCCTTTCATCTATGGTATTAGATTTTATCTCTGCAGATGAAATCCTACTCCCTCCACACACCTCCAAGTGCTCTCTTCAGTGGGGATGAGAATCTCCCTTTAACCATTTCCACAGAGCATTTACAACCAACACATAGGCCCAGCTTATGTCCTTCTCTCACTCTGTAGGTTCTGACCCTACTCTTGCCTCTCTTTTCAATTTATTTTTACTCTAACAGACAGTCTTTCCTCCACATCTGCCTAAAAAATGTACTAATGTCATAAAACAGAGCAGGATTGTGGTAATTTCTTCCATTAGAATCAGCACTGATTTTATATGGTTACATCTAAATAATTTTATATGGTTTTTACATTGTAAAAACACTAAATCTCTTTGTCCACAAATCTCCCAAGACATGGGTCAGACAGGAGAAATCTTTTGCATTTCTGGTGATGTGAGATAGCTTGGAGCACTGCTGAGCCAGTCTTCCATCAAAAGTCATGGTTCCTGTTGGCATCAGCCACAGCTTTCTCCTCTTGCAGTTTCACAGTGGATTTACACTGAAGAATCATCTCCAAATGCATGCTTCATAGTTTCTGGGACAGAAACTTGCTGAAGTCACCTTTTTGACATGGAAACAGATCCTAGAATTCACTGAAAGCTATCACTGAATTTTAGGAGCAAAAAGTTCCTAAAGGCAATTCTGTTTAGTTGTAAAGGATCCTATGAAAGGATCAGACCTGCCAAAGCTCAGACAGGTCACTGAACACTGAGCTCCCTGTTATGTCTCCTAACTATTGATGCTGGCAAAAAGAAGCAAACACGTGGAAAAAAAAGAATCCAACATTCTGACACTCCATACACACATGGGGGTCACCCAGAAGTCTGCAAGACAGGCACGTTCTACTTTGTCAATGTGTGTGAGTTTTCCTCAGTACTGTGCTTCAGTTTGCTGGTGTATTATGCGAGGTGCATCAACACTGACTGTTCTCTGCTTACTCATCACAACATTAACTGAGGTCTTTCCAGACTTTGATTCAACAAGCACAAGGCTGAGAAGCAAGTCTGTTTGTGCAGTGAGCTGATCCCTGTGTATTCCCTCTGGTCTGCAGACACTGTTCCAGGCAAGGCCAGTTGCACCAGGGCAAATGTCCTTGGCTGTGTGTCTTGCTTTGAGGCCGATACTTTTTCTTGGAGGCAAAGAACCATATCAGTTTGTCTAGTTATTTTAACAGGTAGAGAGGGTGCCCATCTAGCTTGGTATTCAAAGTACTTTGATTTTGCTTACTGACAGCTTCACAGTTAGTTTCAGAAAATGTGAGTTGGAGGGTGATTTATTCTTGCATATGACTGCATAACCCCCCCCCTTCATTTGAAAAAGTTTGTAGATTGTTCATAGGTTATACTTTAATCAGAAATAATACTTTTTCCTCCTCCATACTTACAGTGGATGTGTTTCTTGACTGCATCGATTGTTGGTCTCTGTGAGACTTCAGAGATGAAAATAGTCTTGCTGTGAGGTGAGTCACTGTTGTCATTTCAATTACTAAAGAACTGTTTTTCTAAATAATTTGAGCACTTCTTGTTATTGCATTTTCTATTTAAGAATTGTTAAAATGTACATCAAAACAACACAGCCCTCTGCCTTATTTTTGTTCTCATGCTCAGTGTACACATAGTAACACTTTTAGTGATAAACATCTTCAAAGTCACAAATTTCTTTCCAGAGAACCACTGCCCTTTCATGGGTGGGCATGTTTCCTGCTGAGGCTTCATCTTGTATCCCATACCCCTCAGGAAGCTGCTGCAGGGGTTCCCAGAAGTTTTTCCTTGGTGGAGACCTTGTTGCCTCCAGAAGAAATCCCCTGTGAGCCTGGTGCTGCATTATCCGTGGCATTGAATCTGCATCCTGTCAAGCCAAATTTTTCTAACAACAGAATTGGAATGTTGTTTAGATTCTGGGCAGTATTGAAAGGAGGTGAAAAACAACCAAATACATGTGGCATAGTGTAGCTGTGCCAGGGGCGGGTGGCAGGAGAAGATGGTGGGGGAAAAAAAGAGTGACAGATGGCTTGAGTGAGGGAGTCCATTTTTATTTCTTCAATGAAAGTCCTTGCAGCTGAACAAGGTCTCTCCTTGAAATGTCCAGGAAAATACGAGAAAAAAGTACCCATCTGTGCTTTTCTAGTCTCCACATTAAGTTTCTAAAATTAGTTTTTTAAAATGTAAATGTAAATGAGAATAAGATGTAGCAGCACAATAAGGTATCCTCTGTGGCAGAGACAGAATGTCATGCAAAAGAATTTACCAGTGCAAACATCAGTATTGCAAGGGTTCTTTTTGAAAAAAATTATCACATGTATTTGCCTATCTAGCACAGGAAAGATTGTAATTCTAAATAGCACCAATGCCTTATCTAACAAATAAGGGGGTTTGTTGTTTGGTTGGTTGGTTGTTTTTTATTTTATTTGCTCTTCAGAGTGTCTTTTTTTCTTCAGAACTGTCAGAGGTGAAACATTAGCTCTACTGGCAAGTACCATGCAAACAGACATGTAATACAAAATGTGAAAATAGATAATCCAAATAAGATCTACTTCCCATTTTTGACACATACCGAGACTGGCAAATTCTGTGAAGGCCAAGGAGGCAGATGATGTTTAAGAGTATGTTGTTTCTGTGTGTGTACAGGTTTTCCTCTTTGATCCCAATAGAGTTCTTGTGAATCTCAATATTAAAATCTTTCTGTTAATGAATCATATACTAAGGTCCCACCATCAACCTTACAGCTATGAAGCAGCACACCCTGTCTGGCAAAGTGAATCAGAAGACTTAGCATCCAAAGAAACAGCTCACAAAAAGAGAGATGTAACTTTCAGAATCAAAGTTATAGAAGGAAACCTCCTGACATTTCCTCCTCCTGCTTCTCCAGCTGCACCAGCTGTGAAATGATTTAAGGTCAAGTCCTCAGTAGGCAAAGCTGTGTCTGCTCAGCGTAGCGTGAAAACCACCACTATCATTATCACAGAACCTGTTTAAGGTGAAAAAAAGAAAACTGTCAGAAGATAAAAATGCTAGTTTAACAGCAGGAAAACCAGCTAATTTGAAGAAAGTTCAGGCCTGAATGGTGCTGTTATAAAGACAGTAACACTTGCTTCAACGGAGACAGTGACTCCCTAGATCAACATTCCGCTTATCTGTTACTTCAAACCTCTCATTATTTGCCTTCAAATATTACTTTTTTTTTTTCATCCAGATGGAAATTAACTTCAGCCTAATTCTTGCAGCCAGTAGATACATTTTTTCAAAAACATATTTGCCAGCAAAATTCTCAAAAATGTGCACAGCCCCTGGGTGAGTACATATGCACTTTAGGAGTACCAATGGGGGAAGCAGTCAGCTCTGCCCACTGGCTTCCCTGTCTGTTACAGAAGCAATTGACTTCTTTACACCAGTAATGAGTACAGAGAAGTAAATTCTGGGTAGAGAAATAAGTTCTGAACCTTTGTGCCTTAGTGAAATGTGCTTTATGAAGAGCTTGGTCCATGTTTGACATTTATCCTCAATTTTTCTTCCACTGAATTTTCTGGAACTTCAGTATTTGCAAGCAAGATTCCGTTCCTCTCCCGATCTGATGTGAATTATTCATAATTGGCCAAAGAGCCACAGAGAGGAGCATGGGCATTTTTTTCATCTCTGTCTCTGCCAAGAGCTGAAGTACAGGAGCTCTGGCTTTACCATTTCCTGGCAGAAGATAAGAGCTGCCATGCTCCACCACCAGTATGAGACGAGCTGGAACAACCAAGCTGTGTTCTCCTTCCAGTCTGTTGGCTCATCACCTCACACACAGCAACATTTGGGTACCCAGCTGCTGTGCCAGCTTGGCTCCTGATGTCCACAAGATGACATCCCTAAGCTTAGGACCTTCATTTACATTGTCCAAGAGCCGTAAGCTGTTTCAGACCTGTGGACTGGCATCTCGGACTTACAAAAGTAAACAAAGAAGTGATGAAGCTCACCCTCTGCAAGTCCTAAATACCCATCTTGCCCCAGGTGCATCCCAATATGTTTCAAAGAACCTGCTTCTTCAAATCCTTTCCTGTCTTGCTATGGTCCACGTCCTATGGTGAGAATGAGTAGAAATAACATCTTCTTTTCAGTCTCTGCACAGGGGACTTGTTAGCCAATTATTTTTGCATCTAAATGTGACATAATTGGATAAAGAAGGAGTATAATTGAGACACAAAAAATGTAGTGTCATTTTTACACCATTAAGTAATTCCACATGATTTGGAGATACTTCATTTTCTCTAGAGTTCCTTTTCAAAGGAAATAGATGAAATGACATGTCCAGAAGTTTATTTTCCATTATATGATCAGTGAACTCTGGCACATTTTTTTGGTTCTTGCTTTATAAATCAGAATTCAGCATATTTTAATTTAAAATTACATTTTATCTTGGAGAAGAATTATTTTACTTTAAAGATTAACCTGAAAACTTTTTCTACTGCACAAATTACTGTAGTCCAGCATCCTGAATCTATCTTTCTGTGCAGGTGTCAGAGAATCAGACCCATTTGTAAAATAGTCCTGGGTAATAGGGCAGTCCTTGAGCTTTAATTTGGACTTTCCTTAACTTCACTGGGAAACAGACCAAGCCCTGTCCAAGATGAAAGGTGGAAGCAAACTCTCCTTGCATGCTTGTGCCTCCAGCAGAAGCCTGGAGTGATCCTCTTAACACAACTCATTCAGTACCTTGGGTATCACAGCACTGATTTGAGCAGAGGGAAATCCTGGGTGTAGCAGGAATTACCCACAGGTACACAAGAAATAATGCAAGTTAGTAACTGTTGTGCAAAACACCTGTAAGAACTTGTCTGCCTTTCAGTGGATGTTGTCCAGGTTCATGCAGTGATATTCTTTAGGTGTTCTGAAAGTTTCATAAGGGCCAGTGTTTTAATTGTTCCTTTATCTTTCAGGATACTGAAAGCAATCCTGCTTGTCAGAACACGTGCTCAGCGTGGATGGGCAGCACACCTTGGCTGGCTGAACAAGCAGAAGTGCCCCCTGACATACCAAACTTCTTGAACCTGAGCAATTTTGCCCTCTCCCTTTTACTGTATCAGGAAAGGCAAATGATAACTAAGGCAAAATCCAACCAGAAAGAGGACTGTGCTGACTCAAGACCACTCCACTCTGAAAAGTTTGGAGCTGCAGCAGCAGCTCTGGGAGGACCTGCGGGATAACATAGCAGCTGGTGAGCATCTCACTGCCCTGCTGCAGCCTCCAGGGCCAGCTGGCACCAGGCAGCCCCGGTGTGCAGGTGGGATGGGCACCCAACTGTGTCCTCACAGGGCTGGATGCTCACACACATCACCTTGAAGACCTCCAGCATGATGAGCACAGGAGGCTGAGGAGCCCCTGGTAGCTCATGGTGGGCTCAGCTCCTCCCTTCTTGGTCTAACACAAGGAGAGGAGAGGAGAGGAGAGGAGAGGAGAGGAGCCAGGGCAGTAAAATGGCTTCTATATAAATCTGTGCAGCTGACACCGCCGTCACTAAAGTAGCTAGAACATGCAGGTATGATTCTCAAGGAAGAAACAAGAGAAAACACGACACGGAGAAGTGAACAACACATCCACGAAAAAATTGTGTCAAAGCTCTTAATAGCAAAGTTTTGTATCAGTCTGCACATCCAGACCTGCAAGTGCTGGAAAGAAGGAGATGTAAAATGAGAGGGCAAGGGTTTTGTTATGTCTTATGGCCTATGTATTTTGTATGAAAGGAAAAAAAACATTTACAACACATCAGGAAACACTTTAAATGCAAAACTTCCTTATTTCCTGTCATTGGGATATATTCTTTCCCTTACCAGTGAATTTAATTTTGTGCCACATGAGACCACTGTCTTTTAAGTTCCATGCTTTCTTGTTGCCCTTCATTCCCTGATCAAAAATAAATATTTCTTGTCCAGTAGCTTGTTCTCTGCCCATCTCTTCCCTGTGTATTATTACAGGAAAAAAATCTGTTGTCAAAACACAAGTGAAGACTTTATGTCTCCAACATAAAGTTCTAACACAAACTTCCATGGAGGCTTAAGTTCTGTTCCTTACAAAGAATATTGCAGAGAATAGAGCCAGTATTTCACTTGATCAAAACTGCAGAAGTGAGAAAAAAGGTAAAATGATACAATCTGCCAAACAGTTCCATTAATAACCCTGATTCTTTCATAATAGCACAAGCTTCACCTGCTTCTGAGACCCACAAACACTTCATAGGTACTGCTAATGTCCTTCAGAATTACACAGTTCTCACAGTACAGCTGGTAGTGATTTCAACACTTGTATCTCCATACCACTAATTCTTTTATTGACAAAGAGTTTATCTAAGAATCAACACCATGTATTAGTAAATGATGAGCCTACTCTACTGCTAATTAGACTACTTTATTGATCAAAGTAGCTCCTTGGTGTTTTTGTTAAGTGGTTTTATCTACAAACTTGGCTCTTTAGTCTTTGTTGGGGTTTTTTTGTTTTTTTTTACTATTACAAAGGCCCATATGTGTATATGTATGTTTGCATTGCTACCCATAACAGTTAAGTGATCAGAATTGCAACAATTATTAGACAGTCTGTGGTGATGGCCCACAAGAAGGCA
Source organism: Florisuga fusca (assembly GCA_038090715.1). Classification (NCBI taxonomy): domain Eukaryota; kingdom Metazoa; phylum Chordata; class Aves; order Apodiformes; family Trochilidae; genus Florisuga; species Florisuga fusca. The sequence continues at coordinate 10,617,585 of JAAWXA010000025.1, read as the reverse complement.
GCAAACCTCAGTAACACATCATAATAGCAGAGACCTGAAAAAAATTAGAGCAATCAAAGGACAGATCAACCACAGGCCAAATTTGTACTCTAAGAATGATCAAGCTTGGCAAACCAGTGACATTAGCTATCCCTAATGTTATCTTGTAAAAATTAAAGGAGCCATAATAAAAGCTGTTTAATTCCTTATAGTGGGAGGGGGGTGTTAATGATATGTCACTTCCTCCCCAGGAGTCACTGGATATGGACCTCTCTGGTCCATGTGGAGCCATCAGCAGCATCCCCATGAGAACATGGATTTGGCAAGCACTTTCTGAACAGGAGTTTGCAGGAGGAAAGCATGCAAACAGGAACATGAGAATCTAGGAGGCCAGAAGAGAGTGTTTCATGAATTTTCTCCTAGAACAAAATTAACTCCTTTGAAATATCTCACAAATCTCAACATCCCACTCTGCCAAGAAACAGGAAGAGCAGACAGTAACAACTGCTGGATGCTGTTTTTAGAAAAAAACAGCCTATTTACAGCAATTTTGATTAATGTCGTAAATATCAGCGCTGACAGAATCAGTCATTGCTAGAGTTCTTTTGTGTGTTTTATATAAAGAATAAGCCCTCTAACATGAACACCAGTGAGAGCCTGTTGCTGAAATCCATCTTCCCAGCTAAAAAACTGTGAAGTCAGGTGTGAGAAGAGGAAAACAAAATGCTTACTATACCCCTGTGTTTCTCCTAGTGAAGAAACTCTTTACAGACCCAAGAGGCAGCCTATTTCTGGCTGAGGAATTTTACTGACAGTGTATTTACCAAGTGCCAGGAGCTCTAGTGTGAAGACAAACTAAAGATCTAATAGCAGAGTCCTCAGCATGTAGCCTGGTGATCCACCTGGATGGTCAAAAATCTAGCACAGGAGTTTTGAAAGGATTTTTCAGGGTCTTTGGCTGCCTCTGGTGCTGTAGGACCATGCCTTGCCGTGGCTGGACTGCCTGTCCCTGCCTGCCCTGCTGTGTGGCTGTCCTCATCTCCCAGCTCTCCTTTTTCCCTGGGGAGCATCCCAGCTCTCGCTGCTCCCAGACTGAATTGAGCATCAGATGATTTTGAAACACCTCTTCAAACCTCAAAGCACCTTCCCCAGCTGAACACATTACCTGGTAACTTGTTATTTCTTGGTCCTTGGTTGAAGGCCAGACCATTTTATCAGCAGTGTGGGAAAATGAGGAAGAATTATTTTTTTTTCCCTGCTTTTTTTTTTTTTTCACTGCTCTGCTTTGGTCTGTAAGTAGAGAAATTACTGTCATGCACCAGATAAGGCTCCCCAACTGTGGAAAGTCCCACAAGGGAAACTTGGAAGAAGAAAATTCCTCTAGAGAATTCTGCAAGAGGGTTGCTCTCTGCTCTCTGCTCTGCACAAGGCAAACAACTGACCCTGTGTGAAAGGGCCCTGCAGCACTGAACTCCAGATACTCCAGAAGATCTCACTGGACAAGGCAATTTTTTTGATATTCACATTCTATCAAATACATGACCCTCAGGAATCTCCCTGTATCTCCAGTGGAAATAGGATGCCAGACCCAGCCATACCTCTCTGAAGGGGATCCAAATACAGGAGAGGAACAATAAACCACAGTGTTAGTAAGTGAAAGAAATCCTAATGATGTTTCCACAAAATCTACTAAATGTTCAAGATTTATTAGGCTTCTGACAGCAGCTCCTTGGATCTGGACAAAACAGAAGTGCAACTGCAAGATTATCAGGACTGTGTGGTTTACAGAACCGTTTTCAGGATATTCCAGCCTGTGTTCAATACTGAGTCACTGCCTACCTCCTGGCCAAAGGGCAATGCTCAGAGCAACATTTGATGTGCTTTTCTGAGGGCTTCTTGCCATGAGACTGTGACAACTCTTGTTTAGGAGGTTTTCAGTGGATTTTGCCCAAAGCCAGTGTGAGAATATCTTGGCACTGCTCTCTCTTCAATGGTTAGAGATAGTGGAAGGTTTTTGCATGCATATATAGATGCATGCAAAATATATAGATACATTCACAAATACAGATATATCATCCAAATTTGCAGTGCTTGTAGCTTTGGTATAGATTGCAAAGCCTTGTGACAATACTAGATAGATGTAAGTTGTCCCTCAGGTCTTCAACCTGTACCTGTACTCAGGTCCCTAACCCACCTGACAGGGACACCAGTTCTAACAGAATTCTGAACCACTTGGCCAACTCTAGTGCCCCTCCAAAAGCTCCATTTGGCATCATCACATTTTCTCCTTCCTCTCCAGCTGTGCAGTTCAGACACACCCACAGAGCTGCCTTTCCTCAAAACCTTCTGGTACAAAGGCTGGATTCAATCCAGAAGCAAGAAGAGGTACTGACCAAAGTGCAATTTTTCTCCAGGTCCACCCTGAGACTGTGCATCCTGTTATTCAGAAAAGGACAGCATCAGAGGTAGTGGGATACTGGCAACAGGAGAGGAAAGGCAGGGGAGGGCAGTGGTGCAGCTAGAACTGATGCTGTGAGGAGTCTTAGCTCCTACCTTCCCTTTCTAGTACCAGACACAGCCTCAAAAGCTCTGAGACAGCAGGAAAAATGAAGCCCAGCAGTAATTTGCAGAGGAAATGCAATAAGTGCATTATTGTTATTTCACTAAATAATCCTTTTTGCTCCATCAGAACAGTCCCTTCCCAACCTCTGCTGACAAGGACTGTAAGCTCTGCAGAGAGAAGCTGAAAGCCACCCCTGAGAGCTACTGGATGGCTGTTCCTCTGCACAGGAGCTCAGTTGGAGTACTCTGCTTTTGGAGTAAAAAGGGGGTGCCCAGCTACTGCCCTTTAAACCTTTCAGAGAGGCTGTGGAGAAGGAAGGGCTGCCAGTTGGACGCCCAAGGACTTTTCTAAATCCCACAGATACTGGGGTCATTTTCTGTTGTTGGTTTTTGTTTGCTTGTTTTTCTCAAACTAAATTGTGTATTATTTCCAGCTCCTTTATTTCGAGCTGGTTGTTTGATCACCGTTTACCTGACTTCATTATCTACTACCTGAGTCCATGCCACTGGCTAACAGCAACAAAAGCCTAAGAAGACCTTGACAAAGAGAGTATTACATCAAATCTGTGTTGTCTTACACTTGAAATAAGTTTAGTTTTGAGTCTCTTGGCATAATGCCACATTTACTCCCCTAGCTTTGTTGAACTGCTTGTCCTAGAGGCAGTATCAATTTTGGACAAGTAAAATAATTGAATAGCATGTCTTGTGCAAAGAAAGCTTCAGACTTCACAGGGAAATTCAAAATGGTTTAAAAGAATGATTTAAGGAGTGGCTATGTTCTTGCAAAGAGGTTGATGATGATGATGGCTTTCTTCACACTACGGGTACCAGAGTCGTGATCATTTTTATGTTGATAACCCTCTTTCACAGAAACACTGGAAGAAACATATAAGAAACTGTCTGAAGAATTTAATTTGCCGACAATATAATTATCAATACTGATTCACCTGTCTCATACTAGATTCTACATACTAACTCTTCCTGTGACTTGGAGCTGAATCTGTTTTTCCCAGCAGAACACTTTAGCTTGTAAGAACTTTCAAAACAAGATCTATTAAATCAGCTACATGAGAAGTGATTTATCATAGTTACATATCTCTTCCTCTGCTGAAACACTGAAATAGATGCACTTTAGAGAACCAAAACAAATTACAAATCCCATCAGAAAGAACATGAAAGCAGGTGTCAGGCTGTCCTCAGACACGAGTCCAACTGTGATTGGCAAAAAACCTTATTTTTCTGTATTTTTACTCAAATTTTATATTTATTTAAATTACATGAATCTGTATTTATTTAAATCTTAGTATTTTAAAAACGTGTATTTATTTAACCCTTGTTATTTAGAATAAGGCATAAATTTTTTGCATTCATGAGCCACCATTAAAACTATTCCACTTTGTTAGATATTTTCCATCCCAACTGAAGCAAAACATCAGTGACCATGTAGTCCCTCACTGCAACTCAATACCAAAGAATCCATCCATCCATTCCGAGGTGCCTGCAAGAGTGAGTTAGTGCTTTCCCTGGTTTCACATTACAAATCTCTTACCCGGCTCAGGTACACTAAATGACAGGTAAGCAATAAAACCTTAGGGGCAAAGAACTTCCCCACAAAACCATTTGAGTAAAGACTGGTAACAGTGACTGTATGAACTCACCCATTTTTACCCTGGTGTAAAGTTGAGGCTCAGAAGTGGATGAAGGAGTGAAGCCCAAAAAGGCCTAAGAAAACTGTTTAGAGACAGAGTTTAAGCCTTTAAACAGTAAAGCTATTTATTTCAGTGCCAGGGAATTCCCAGCTAGTGCTGGACAAAGAATTCCAAGGTGTTAGTAAAAGGCTTAGGTAATTTATACAGTTAAGACTGCAACATATAATTATAATATTCATAACAGGTGGAGTCTGGGCGGAGTCATATTTTTGGGGAGATGAAACAGGGTCTTTGGGGGTCTTCAGATGAAGTAAGGAAGTCTTCCTCAGGGTTGAACTTTTTACCTTTCTTGGATCTTGCTGACTCCAACATGGTGTTGTAAGACAATATCGGACTCAAGCAATTAGTCTGCTTCTTATCTGCTAATTGTGACATTGTGTAGGTGTTTTCATTCTTTTGGTGCCTACTTAGCCTTGGCAATGTTTTTGTTTTAAGAACAGGGTCTACAGTTCTGAATTATCTTCAAGAGGGGAGTCAGCCTTGTCAGGGCCTTGCCCTGTTTCGTTACAGAAGTTTAACCCTGTCAGGGCCTTGCTCCGTTTCAGGAGAGGAGAGGAGAGGAGAGGAGAGGAGAGGAGAGGAGAGGAGAGGAGAGGAGGCATGGATGCCCTGCACACTCTGCTGAGCATGGGAGAGTGCTCCAGCAGTTACCAGGGAGCCTCTGGAGTGCTGCAGACCAAGCTCCAGCTTGGTTACAGTTACGGCTCACATAAGCAAGCCATAAGGTAAACAGACCTGGTGTGAAAATCAAAGAAAGTTACTTGCAGCTAATGGAAGGCAAACAGAGGGGCCTGGGCTTTGCCTATTGCTTGGATTATGACTCTAAAGCCTTTTGCTTTCTTACAGAGGATGTTACTAACACGCTTTCCATAAGATAAGAAATTAACAAGAGTTAAGTCCTGCAGGCTCAAAAAATGCTTGAAATAAAACCATCTCACCAAAGATGGAGACCACTTGTCAAAGGAAGTGTTGACTAATGACCTTTCCCAATCAAGTATTTAAGCCATTCTTGTCTAAACTACATCAAGATAGAAAAAGAATTATTTAAAGAGCTCTATGTGTTTCTTGGCAACCAATTATTTTGTTTGGCAGAGCGAAATGCTTTTTCCATAGGGCCTGTGAGAGAGCTCAGCAGGAAGGTAATACACACAATAGTCACTTGGCTTGGCAGTATGGACTGAATTATTGCAGAGTGATGAATGATAACACTACATTTATTTTCACTTTTACATAGTATTTATATTATTTATACAGCACCTTTTAAAAATAATAGACCTTTAAGATTTTCCATAACAGAATTCTAAGATCTTACAGTACCACTGGAAACACAATCCAGTGTTGTACCCAGCCATCCGATGGGAACTTACACCTGAGAGGAGCCAGCTTTCCCCCAGGCTGCAAGATACTCTTGCCTTTTTTCGTTCCATTAAATTCTGGGAGGCTACAGGCAACTAAGCTATGTTTGCTCTGTATTTTCTTCTCCCAGTCCTTGAATGAATAAATTCTAAATAATCTTCCAAATGCTACAAACATCAGACTTCACAGCACTTACCATGGTAATGATAATGGCATGATCATAGTCACAAACACTGTGTATGATAACAGACAGAGCTATACACACAGCCAAAGCAGCACATCTTTGAAAGTAGGTCATTAATTTATTAATATATACTCCAAATAAGTAACTTTCAACTAGTTGAATATAAATGTTGGTGGTGTGATAAGATTTAATTATCTCCCACATTTATCAGCAGCTCCTTCCAAGAGTGCAGGACTTTGGAAAAAATCAAACCTGTCATTACAAAAAGGGACTCAGCACTGGAGGCTCCCTAGGTCTCCACCAACAATGTACCTTAATGAATAGATATCCCATTTTAAGAGGACAGACAGCAGCCAAAACTATGTGCCATAGCAGTCTCTCTAGGCTGTGACTGGAGATGTTCACCCGATGCAACCCCTGTGCAAGCAGTGGTTGAGAATTACACCAGTGAGAGATGCAAACTCATTAGTTGGTAAGCCAAGACACTAGAGATTAAAACAAAATTATCAAAATAAAATAAAATAAAATAAAATAAAATAAAATAAAAATACCTGTCACCTGACTTTAGGAATTTGTTTGGTCGCTTTGCTAGACAGTTCTAGCAATGAAAAGCTAAAACCCATAAGCAATTGAGTCTCTTCCACTTTATAACAGCCTGGCTGCCAAGGCAAATTTTGCAGATATCAGACCCA
>JAAWXA010000025.1:10554114-10611086 GCA_038090715.1 Florisuga fusca | reverse complement strand
CCACCCCTCCTCAGATCAAAGCAAACCCTCCTGTGAAATCTGAACCAGGTACAAACAGTGCCAGGGCAGAGCCTCAGGAGAGGGTGGCAGTGGGAACTGTGGTGGGACACCCAGCACTCCAGCTCCTCGACAGAGCTGAGACAGGCAGGATCAATTTGGGGCTTCTAGGGCAAGATGAAAACTGAGAAAAATGGTTCTGGGGTCCAAGCCAATGTTTTCACTATCCTTTATACTATATTGCCTTTTGTATTATCCCTTTACACTTTATCCTTTATACTATATTTCACTATATTTCACTATCCTTTATACTTCAGGATTCAGTATTTCTTCCCTCATTTTGTTTTACAGATTTGCATAAAGCAGACAAATTTTGTCTCCAAACATTTTTTTATTTGATTTTTTTATATATATAGATGAAATTTATAAAGAAATTTTTATGTACTCATTTTGGTCTTATTGATTACTACTTTGAGGAAACCCAAAATTACATGTGGATAAATAAACTTTACATCTGAAATATTTTCATCAAGCTTGCTAGAATTAGTCTAACTTGGCACTGATGCTGATTATCTATTAACACAAAATTTAAAATCTGATTTTTTTTTTCTGCTCTGTCAAAGGAGATGGTGATGCTTCCTCCCCCTGAGAAACAAAAATAGAGTTTGTGTATTATTTAAATGAATAAAAACCAATGTAACTAGTAGAAATCATACTGTATTACAGTTTGGGAAGAAAGCAGGAAATACTGATGCCTCAGGGGAAATTCAGATAGTGGAATGTAATTAGTCCTAATAGTTTCCAGTCAGTAGATTAGATTTTATATCTATACACTTATTAGAAGTTTCACGAAGTGATGGCAACAGGCAAAGACTTTGTAATTCTATCTAAAAGATAGCAACAAAGATGTTTTGCTTTTGCATGGTGTTCTGTACTGAGAGCAGCATTTTCCAAAGTTTCTGAAGCTGAGGAGACTTTGTGATGGGTCAGACCTCAGGAGATGAGGCATCTGCTGAAAATCCAGGATCCTTTCTTGAGCCACTCTTCCCCAGCAACTGTCTGACTGATTTGTGCTATCTCATGTGAAGATGTGATTAACTCACAGCAAGAAAACAGGAGCCCTGTCCTGAAAAAAGGCAGAAATACTCTTCAAAACTGGCTTGTGGTGAAGATGCACAACACTCTACAGCTGGCACTTGTTCATAATCTGCACCATTCAGTGCTTACCCAAGAACTTTATTCCAACTGAGTGTAACCCTTATTTTTAATTCATCCAAAGACCACAGGTCCACTTAACTGCTGAGCCTTCACTAGACCTGGGTGGTGCCATTTTACAGGCTTATGTTTGTTTGGAAATATAGAAGTTGATATATCTTACCACCTTCATTTTTCTTCCTATATTTGCAACTGATTCTTTTACAGACTTTCCTTCAAACAAAAATAAATGTAGAGAATAAAAAAGGAACCTATTTAACGGATGTAACTGCTATTTTTAGTTGTACTTGGAAGAAATATACAGTGTCAATGCTGTTGTCAGTATTCAAAACATATATATAATTGTCTCTGTTGGAGAGAAATCAGATGCAAATATATTACTGTTGTTTTAAGTATCTCAAGGTTAAACACCAAAATGTGTAAGACTTCAGACTGGGCATTCAGACACTTCTGCATTGTCTTGTCTTTTTTTCTTTTCTTTCAGAAATACAATTTTTAAAAACAGCCTTAATGACTCTAAAATTACAAGTGTCCCACAAGAATTTCTTGAAAAGCTCTTGTATAGAATAATCAGACTGCCTTTGTCTATTTGAAGTAAGTAAAAATCCCCCCATGGGAGCAGAGGCTTACGGGATTTTTTAGTTGGTATTAGAATTTCCAAACAAATTAATGAGAGCATCTATCCCTGCTGAATAACTCTCCAGCTTTTCCATTAACTCAGACCAAAATCCACAGTTAATAGGAACCGTTTCCCCAACTATAGCTCTAGGCAGCAGTACTAAAATGTACTAATTTGAGCTAACTCTGATGCACCATTTCGAGAAGAAAGTTTCAGGGATTTTTTCCCTCCTTTGGCAGGTTATTTTAAGGTGTCAAATCAAATTTTTGGCACTGACTTCAAATCTTTCTGCAGAAAAGCTGTGCCTATTCTCCACAGGGCTGTTAAACGTAGAAGCAATAGACTTTATTCTCCTCCAGTTGTAAGTTTTCCACTATATTATTACTGTAATTTTCCACCATGTTCTTGACAACCTCATTGGCTCTGCCTTACCAGAAGAAAGAAGCCTATTTATTCATTTTGTCCTGATGATATTTTCATCATGAAGAAGGAGGTGGGCTTCAGTACACACAGCTTACTTTGAAGCAGAAGGAGAAGTAGCCATGGCTGCACCATGAACACATACAGAGCTCACAACTCTGTATTTCATGGGAAGAATAAATCTAATAACAGTAGTAATAATAATAATAATAATAATTACAACCACACGTATCGTTACCTTTTGCAATGCAGGACATTTATCAGACCAAGCTTGACTCAAACCATCCCCAGGTGACACAAGAAGTGCCCCTGAATGATCTTTATCTGTGATAGGGATGCCCTGTGAGGATAAGTAAGAACCCACATCTCTTTTCACAAGGACTTCTGTCTTACTGCATCAAATTCCTCTGTTTCAGTGTGTCTTTTTGTACTGTAAGGTGCTGCCACATCGCAGCCACACTTGAAAGGCTCAGAAAAGTGAAAATAGCTAGTAGGCAATGTATCAAAATAAAGCAGCTCCCTGGGATGGTGCAGAAAGCAGCAAACATCCATGTTTAAATGCCTCACCCCTCCTTAGTGCCTTACTGCCAGGACTCAGTTGCAGAAGTATTTCAGGTAAGCCCAGATGGAGCAAGGCCCTCAGAGAAGGTGAAGACTTCAGACTTGAGTAGTGCAGGATTCAAACTGTGTCTGGCAATATTTCTGGTGCAGTATAAGTTATTTCTGTTGTGTCAGCTCAGAATATCGGGAAAGCTAAATATTTAGAAATTGGATGTAATGTCACAGTCACCATCATAAACATTTGGGAGGAGAGAGCCAACTCCTCTGCTTTCTCTGTTTAGCCAGGAACGAACTCACCACTGGGGATTTTAAAACAAATTAATCATGGCTCAAATCAGTTTTGATCAGTAAGCAAGTGTTTAATTCCCTTCCATCCTTTTATTATTTTTTGAAAAGCAAGGAATAGATTTTTAAGGCAATTTGTTGTTGTTGTTGTATTTTTAGTTTCTGGAACTATTGCCTGGTAGAAGTCTTAGATGCCCACATGTACTGACAAAGGCAAGCACAGTGAAACACCCAGGCACTGAACTGCAAAGTCTGTCCCGGGGAGGTGTTTGCCCTCTTGGAGAAAGTTTTCCTCAGATTTCCAGTTGTAGAGAAAGCTTCAAACTGCAGACCCAAAAGAGGGACTCCCTCCTCGGAAGGCAACAAGAGAAGAGGACAGAGCAGACTGGTTTAGCCTCAGCCACCTCCACAAGACAGTTTGAGAGATATTTGCTGAACTTTGTACAACTGAGAGCTCACAGCTAGCCCTCTTTGTGCAAGAACATTTCAGTGTCTTTTCTTCCCCCTGTATACACACAGGAGTCAGAACAGCTGATCAGATTAAATACTTATTACCATTCCTCTGCTGCAACACCAGGTTTTGGCTATCTATATGTGAGCTGCTTTAGCTTTGTAACATTCAGTGCTGTATTATCTCTGGAAGCTGAAAGATGAGTGAAATGTTAGAATTTATAGGTGAGTGTTTGCCAGATCACTGGGACATGAAACAGTTACTTAAGTTAACTGCATAAAAAGAAGGGAAAGTTACCAGTTCAGGTGAATTTCAAACTGAACTAAATTCAGGTGAAATTAGAAATGAAACAGTAGATAAGTGAGAAAAAAAAAATCACACAATTATGCTGTAAATGTGTCATTATGTTCCATTGAACCAGTACTTCAGTGGGACAAAAGGCCTTCAAAACCCTGCTAAAAAGCTCTTGGAGAAACCCCAGTCTGTTCCAGACTCAGTTTATATCCACACTGAGCCTGACGAACATTTACCTGAGCAATCACTGCAGGATCCTGGTGAGTGGGGCAGCTGCCCTGGGGCTCCTGCACCAGCAAAAGCCTGTGTGCATACCTTGAAAATCAGCTGCTGGTAATGGAAAATCAACACAAACAGGATGCTGATGGTAATGGAGGGTGGGATTGACAAGTTTTCTCTTGTGTTCACAGCCTGGCACCACTGCCTTTAAGTCAGAAACATCACTATCTCTTTAGGCCCTGAAATTGGCCTTAATTAGGCCCATGCAGATTTGTTGGGTATTGAGGAAAACTGCTGGGAGAAGTAATGCCATCAGAAACTTTGACCAGCTTCATCTGTTCTTTTCTCACTCTTCTTCCCATATTTAAAAGGTTTATGACAAAGAGAGGACAATACTCTTCTGCCTACTAAGGGCTTCTACCTATTGAAGCGGCAACTCAATTTTTTATGAAGCTTTTCAAAAATCTTCAGCACTGCAGCAAATTTTAGCCTGGATTAGCTTCCAGCTGGGAAAATAATAAGTGGAAGTTTTGTTCTTGTACATATGGGAGAACAAATACATTTTATTTCTACATAAAATGGTTTCTATGTATAAATAAATGCTGATAACTTAATCTGGGGGAAGGAGCTAATGATTTTGCAATTGTGCCCTGTAAATACATCATTGTATGCCTAATAATTTGACCTTGTTCATGTGTATTTAGTTCTTCAGCCCAAGATCCCTTCTGTTTGATGAAAACACAGACTAGAAGGGCAGAGAAGTTACCACAGTGATCATTTTCATTTGAAATCTCATTTCTAGGTTGCTGCAATACTTGCAGCACCTTAATATTAAAAAGAAAAACAAAGGCTTGGGGTTAAATTCCATGACGTGGTTCAGTCTTTTTAAATTACTACAGATCAAAACCCTATATAGGCCCTGTGAATTACACTGGAAATGAGCAAAAGCAGCTATTGCCTTCCCCAGAACTTTGAAGAAATGTCTGTAATGGTTTCACAGTTTTTTGCTCAGGCTGAACTTGCTTAAAATGACAATTAGCACCTCATTCTTCTGCAGCTCCAGCCCAGGAGCCCTCTTGCACAGAGCCCTTCTGGGAATTTTGTGGTAACCTCAAGGGTGCACTCCTTTTCCAAGAAAAAAAGAGTGCTGTGCCAGGTGCTCAGCACCAAAGAAGCTTTACCTCCCTGAGGGTCCTAGGGGAGAAATTGCCCATTGCAGTCAGCTGGTGCTTAAGGCAGATCAGGATCTGGGCAGGGGCTTGGCAGGTCCAACATCTTACAGTTAAGTAAGAATGTGAGCAGGACCTGACATGGATCTTCTTCATTCCTCGAGGAACAGAAATTACAGAAGCATGTTTTCTTATTGTACTTGGGGATACATGATGGATATGTGCTGTTGAAAGCTCTGTCAGGTAAGGGAATACCATTTTTATGTGCTTGCTTTTTGAGTGAGCTTTGATACTCAGTCCTCATGGTATGCTGCTGTACTTCAGGTGTCCTGGCTTCTTGTGATGACCAAGTTTTACTGATGCTCTAAATCCTATCCATATTGTTCACCAGCAAGTCAGCTCTCTCTACTATAAAGAACATTTGAGGGATGTTCTGGTTCACGATATGGTCAAAGTGGTGCTAAAATTCTAGTTGCTGAAATCTTGGTGGTGAAGATGGTGGAGAAGAGAAGAAAGCATTTGTTTGTAGGCAAGTGGTTTGAGCACAAGGTACTGGTAGTTTTCTTGGTATGTAACCTGAGAAATACAAATGTAGCTGAGAAAGATTAAATGACTGTCTTCTGCTTATGTCCTTCATGGTTGTACTTTTTCAGCTGTTTTCCTTAGCTATTATTCTTGCACCTGGAAGGTTGTGCTGTGGAGCCAGAGGCAGATATACACAGAAATGAGCCTGCAATATAGTTCCATAATATCACCCCCTGTCAGCATCTGGGGGTTCTTTCAGTGAGTGCAGAGAACTCTGCTGCTGGGAAGGAGAGAAAATAAAATGGCCAGGTCTAACCTAAACTTTTTGTCTAACTTTTTGCAGAGGGGGGGGGGAAGAAGTAGAGAGTGAAATAATCCACATATTTTTATTCCAAGATGAGGAAATGAATTCTATTCCCCAGCACCCTGGTTGATACTAACACAGTGGTAGCTGATTACAAGAGGAAATGTTTATGGTAGTGAACTTATTTTGTGATTCAGTTTTCTTTCCATCTGTTTTAAAATAAATTTTTCCTCCAGGACACTAATAAGTACATGTTTTTTAATGCTGCAGGCTTGTCATCAGCAGCTCTCACTGATTTCAATGCAAATTGTATTTTGCCTGAATGTGGTATGCTAGATCTGGTCCCTCCTTGAATTACATTTCCATTTCACTCCCTTCAGCATTTTCCAGAAACTGTATATTCACATGTCCCTTCTGTTTTATTTGGGAATGGTCCACCAAAACGTAGCTAAACTCTGTAAAGTTTGTGTTTTGAGTGCGGTGGGGGGATGTATAGCGAGGAAATATCTGATGTTCTTCATTAGCTGCTGCATGACAGTTTTCATGATTAAAGGTGGCACACTTGATGTTTGTGTATTTCTTACAGTTCTAAGTGAAATGTATCTGCTATAATGAAATACAAGTTTCCCAAAATGGGAATTTAATTTATTGGTGTAGTGGGAAGTTTTCTCCAAAGCAAGGAAGAAACTCAATGGTTTTAAGCAGTTTAATGGGTTTTAAACACTTTGATGCTCTTACCAAAGGTCTGATGGCAAATGCTTTGCATTTGTATATTTTTAATACCTAAAACCTCTGAGGACCGTGGCACAAAACTAGTCTGACAGTGGAAGTTTTCAGCACCACCATACCCCTTCCCTCCAAACTGAGTGCTTAGCATGTCCTATAAAGGATTTCAGCTCCTCAATAAAAGAGTCTGTGTGTGAATGGGTGTGTATAAAACATTTATTTATACGTCTGTTCAAACCAGCGGAGGGAACAGGCAAAGCAAATGTGGGTTCCTCAGCTCAACCAGAAAATTGTGGGGTTTTTGGTGTGTGTAGCCACATGAATCACCACCATTTTGCTTTCAGAGCCCACAAGAAGCAAAGAACACAGCTGAATGTTGAATTGGCTGGTTTATGGGGGTCTGCATGACTCAGCTCTGCTAAAATTAGCTAAGCTTCATTTGTAACTTGTTGCTCAGTAAACACACCAAAAAAGAACCTAAAAAAACAATCAGGCACTAAGGGGTGGCACAGACTTTGTTTTCTCAACGAACAATTTGACAAATTAATACCACTTGCTGGTATTCCTGATAAAGTCACAGGATGACCCGTGAATGAGCAAGCTGGAGTATTTTTCTCTTTCTCTCCCCTGTGTTGACTCAGTCTCACGGCTGCTGGGCAATAAGCAAGAACATCTGAACTCTAAAACAGGAGGTAGTACTGCAGGTTGGACTCCCACTAAATACCTTGTTTAGTTTTATAGCAGATGCTGGACAGTACAGAAATTTGACTTAATATCAACCTTGTCATTTAAACTTTGTCATAGGGCCAAAGAAATCAGTTTAATTGAACTTAACAAACTACAATAAATTTGTTTTTTAATGTCAAGATCTTTAATGCAGTCGGTTTCGTGTGCAGCCTTTCTTTCTCTGAACATGGATGTTTGGATGATGTTTTTTTCATCTGAAATGACAGCTGCATTAGCCAGCAGAGTTATAACAGCTTTTTGCACTACTGAAAACTAGACGCATCTTCCTAAAAATGGGGATTCATTTCCTAAAAGGATGACCCTTAACTCAATTGTAACTTATTTGATTTCATAGATGGACATTAATACTAAGCAGATGAAGATTCCTTCCGGATTTGCATTTTTATACCTTTTTTGTACCAAAAAATCTCATCGTGACGAAGTTAATTTTTAGTGTAGTAATAAACCTTAATCAGAAATGACTGCCTCTCATTCTGAATGTTATAAACCATATACAAGTTTTACATCTTAAAAAAACTTATTTGCAAAGAGGATTAGTCGAGATCTTCTAATCCTTGTTCCGTTTCATCTGTTTTATTACTAAACCATAAATACTCATTCTAATTATATCACGCTCACCATGGGCCTGATGCTGAGTAACCAGGCCCATGTGAACCACCATCAGCATCCTGCCCCAGCATCACTCTCTCTTTCCCAGCATCCTGCATTGGCCAGAGCTGTTTGTCCTCTTCTGTCCTGGCTTTGGCTGTATGAAATCAGTCTTTCTTCCAAGCAGGCTACCAGCATATTGCAGTTGTTTAGATGTCTGTGGTTGAAAAATAGGATGTAGCTGAAACAAATTTCTCTGGGTATCAAGCCTGCAGAGGCCCACCTGTACTTAAATTTCTACATTGCTTATTCTAACAGGCTTCATAGACATGCAAGCTCAGAAGGCATTATATTATACAAAGTAAGATGAAAAACTGCAAGTGTTCATGTCTGTAAGAAAGTGGAAGCCATGGCTTGAGATGAGATGAGATGAGATGAGATGAGATGAGATGAGATGAGATGAGATGAGATGAGATGGACAACACTGCATGAGAAGTTCTGGTGCTGGCCGACTGCTTTCTTGGGAACAAACTGGTGGCAGTGACAGGCTTGGTAAGCCTGAAGAAGTGCCCTTGTTGACCAAGGCAGGTTGAGGGAGATGGGACAAGGATCTTCACTGTGTGTGTTTGCTGCTACATCAGATGGCTCTGCTCAGACAGCTCATAAAGACAGAGACAGTCTTGGGAAGGGAGGAGAAAAACTAAATGGATAAAAAGCACCCAATTAGTCCTGTGTCCATCAAACCATGCAATTTTCACTTTTAACAGCTACCTGAAAGAAAACACTGAAACTCACAATAACCCTCAAAATCATGCCCTTACTGCAAAATTACCAAACTCTTGAGACAGACCCTTCAAATAGCACTAAAATGACACACAGCACGCTCTGTAGGTCTTGTTAAAAATTTATTGTTTGTCTTCTGATTTTTGAGATGTCAGAGTTCCCCTGAGCCACACTTACAAGTTTTTCTTTGTAACAAGTGTCAGTAGGAAGACATCACTTAATTGGTTAGACTGCTTTTTCCTGACAACAGCCAGAGCTAAAAAATAAACCCCCTGACAAAAAGTTTCAAGAAATTTATGAAAGCTAATGATGCTGGAGTTTGAATCAGTGATGAATGCATTTGAAAACAGAGGTTAGTTCATTCTTTTAGCACAGTAAAATGGGGACAAGATTACTTCAGTGAGTAAACAGCTATGTAACTCAGAGAGCTGTGTCAGGAAAGCACAGGAGTAAATCTGGCTGCAAGTAAAACTTCGTTGCAAAATGTCCTTACTCAGAAGAGCAAAGCTCTGGGACAACCCCTTGTCATAGCAATGGGAGCCAAGTGACTTGGCTTGTGGAGGGAACTAAGCTGGGAGCCCTGCTTTCTCCATTAACATCTTGAGGGTTCCTGATCTTCTTAAAAAGATAAACCTCTACCCTGGCAGCTCCCCAGTGGGGATTCTTTGAAAACAGTGAAGTGCTTCTAAGGGAAAGCCAAAATATTTAACTGTCTCATTTTATCATCTCAGTAGGAGACTGAATTTTCTTTGAGGTGTAAGCCAATAAGGATCTATACAGTACTTAACTATGTATCCAATGGAAGACATTATTATATATGTTAGATTGAGGCTTTTGCTACTGCCTCCCAGACTACTCTGAGGTACTGGCTAGGCATGATTTCAGGAAATGTAAAAGGGACCAAAGAAAAATAATTTGAACTTTTTAAATTTTAGATTGTGGCTTTTTTCTGTGTTTAAAATATTAAACACTTCAGGGTCCTTTTTTTTCCCTTGCTTTTATTTTTCAGTCACCTCAAACAAATGTTCTCTGCTATAACTTGTAGGAGAAGAAACAGAATTTGAACGATGCCCAATAAATGAAGACTTGTACAAGCTTCCTAGAAATTATAGTATAGTAAAATGCAATTAATATTTTGACATGACTCAAATGTGACACTTCCCAGTCTCAACAGCAAGCTTGCTCTCACAAATGTTCTGCTCCAAAAAGCTGATGTGTGTGCCAGCCATACTAAAATGAAGAATCCAAGCTGATTGCTTCCCAACTCCCAATTCTCACTGAACTATCACAAATCATTACAAAAAATGGTGTGGGTCCTCAGACCCTGGGGGCTTGCTGGAATGTCAGCCAACTGGAAGGGCACCCTTGCACCTTTCTGCATTACATCCTTCACTGGAAAGTCATCTCTTCCAGACAGACACCAAGACCACATAACAAACCCCTCACCCCCAGAGCAGTTCGGTGGGAATGCAATTCATAACTTGTTGGATCCATTAGGAGGAGCAGATGGGATCCCACAGATGGGATTTGACATGATGTCTTGATTTTAAAGACTGTGAGGCTGGCTTTAACTCAATCCAGGTTAAGACTAGGGCAAAAAAGAAAAAAATGTTAATTCATGAATTCAAACAGAGCTTACAGAGGGTTTTAAAGACTCAGGACAGAAAAGAAAGGAAACTTCATGAAGCCCAGGTGTTGTACCATGGAACCTCTAAAGGCTTCTCTTCCCACATCCCATTGAGAAGCAGACTTACCTGACACTCAGAGCCAGGACTCCTGCTCTGTTGGACATCCTCTGTCCTCAGGCAGCAACCATGGGAGTCATGCCCAAAGAGGGGGCAGGGAGAGACCTGACAATTTCCCATCCCTTTGCTTCATGTCTTGATGAGAGAGGAGTGCAAGGGTGTCCTTCAGTCTCAGGACTTCATGCTCTCTAGTGTTTCCCAACCCAGTTACCCCCTGGAAATGCTGGTTACACTGGGCATGACCAGCCATTACCATCTCCTATCCATGCAACTAAAAAATTTTATTTGGTTTTCCTCATGTGCTTTCTAGGCTCAGGGAATAATTCAAGTCTGATGGGACCTCTGGAGATCTCTTGTTCAACCTTGCTTCTGCAAGACCAACATCTAAGTCAGATCAGGCACTGGGAATCTTGCCCAGGGGAATTTTGAGCATCTGGAAAGACAGAGATTCAACATCCCCTCCAAGCATCCTTTTGCTGTGTTTAACCAACTTAATTGGGGGTGGGGGAAAAAAAAAATAGTTGGAATTTCCCATGCTCCTACCAATGACCATTGTTTCTTTTATTCTCACTATGTGTCTCCATGAAGGATCTATCTGACTTCTGTCCAGCCCTCCCCACACTAGCAGTACACAGCAGCAGCCAGCAGTCAGATCCTCTCTCAGCTGACACTTTTGCAGGCTTAGAGTACTCAGCTCCCTCTGTGGCTCTTAGGACACCGTATACTCCAGCTCTTGACCATTACAGGAGCTCTCCACTGAGCTCTCTCTCTCCTGTGCTAGAGAAAACACAGCTGGACACTGTTCCAGGTATGGCTTTGAGTGATGTGTAGCAAGGAAAAAAATACTTCTCTTGACCTGATGGCTAATTCTTACCTAAACCCACATGCAGGTAGCCTTCATCATCCCAAGGATGTCCTGCTGACCTGCCTGTGCTTTCCTGCAGAGCTGTTCCCCTGCAGATCCTCTGCTGCTTACACAGCCAGAATGCTGCAGCCATCCAGCAGAACAGAGTTTTCCTTCAAGTTTACCACATAATCCTTTTCCCCACGTACTGAATCCCATTTTGCATGAACCACATTTTCATCAGTCACATACTGCATCTCTGTGCAGATGGGATTAGTGCCCACCTCTTGCTGAGGACAACACTTGACAGGATAGAAGTCCTGCAGTGACACTGGGTGATTTGAGATGACTGAGCTCCTCCATCCTCTTGCTGGCATGCTATGTGTAAATAATATGCATTTGGCACAGCATTCTTGAATACAGTGGCATGATAACATTCCCTTGGTAAATCAAAAAGCTGTGACTTTTCCTAATGGAGGGAACATCTGACAAGTTATTGCTGAACTTGGGTACTATTTAAGGTTGTTTCACTATTTAGTTCTGAACTCATGGTGACTAAAGATAAAAATGATACTGTACAACCAAGAACTACTTTTGACTTCTCTCCAGTAGGTCACTCCTAACATGTTACTTTTATTATTTTTTTTTATTTAGTAGAGAGAAGAGAAAGTTTAAAACAGTTGTTCCTTTCCCTTTTATGGGAAAATAACCACCCAAGAGCATATTTTTAATCCAGATCCCCCATAAGAAATATTGCATAATAAAATTTCAACACTGAAAGTATCATTGAAGTACCAGCTCACTGAACTCTGTGATTTTTCTGGGCAATGTTGTTGCTGATCTTCCTTTACTCCCTCTTTTTGCTGAGGGAAGGTTGAATCAGTCAGGGAGGAGTTCTATCTTATAATTCAGTAAAATTCTTCCCTGAACCAGAATCTCTGTCTTGCCTCCTGTTTTGAACCCTATTTTTAGCCCATTTTAACTGCATAAATAGATTGAAGCTGTGCAGGTGTGATACCAGAGCAATTCCTCCACAGTGGCAATATGAGACTGCAAGATGCTTCCACAAGTAACTGCAGTTGTCACCACTGGGATGCAGCCAATTGCTGGGAGGAGCTTTTCCATTTCCCTTCAGGGGTTAGCATGGAGTGAGGGTTTGAGAAATGTCACGGGAGGGACACTGGCACAGAAAGCAACATTATTCCCCTTTCCTTGCTGCTTGCATCTCCTGAGGAAACCCCTCTGTCCTCTTCCACAGCTGGAGGAGCTTCAATCCCGCGGAGGATGGACTGAGAAGTGAGGAAAGGAAGAGAAGTAGGAACAGGCTTTACCCCTCGGGGTGCAACAGCTTGGACAGGTCCCCAATAATCCATTTATGGCAGACTAAATGTGTAGGAGGAGAAGCAAGCTATTAAGGGCACAGAGCTGGATCTCACCCAAGTTACTTGCTGAACTCACAGGACTTGCCCTAAAACCTAGCATTCCAAACTCCTGGGCTTGTGTAAGCATTAAAGCTGAGACCTGGGGGCAAGAGAAGTGGGAGATGCTGCTGCAGGGGAGCCCCCTGGGACCTGTTTGCTTCTCCCTGCCCAGCACAAGCTGGCACTCTGAGCCCAAGGGTCCCCATGGAACCCACTCATGCTTTATTTTTCCCATCACAGGCTTCTGCAGAATTGTATTTTATTTGTATGAGCCATTTATGTCAGAAAATTAAAATGCCTTTTTATCCTCTGACAGAATAATCCCTTAGCCATAGTGTTAGAATTATGAGTTTTTTCAATTCATCTTTTTTAAAAAGTCATTTGTGTGTGTGAGAGTTGAGGCTCCAGTTCAAAATAACAGCAGTGTAGCAAAGAAAAGCTGTTCCTGCCCGAGAGGAGCCAAGGGAGTTTGCAAAATGAAGTGACAACCAATAGGATCTGGCTGCTTTAGTGCCTTGAAAGGCATTGTTAATTTCTTTCAAAACTGAAAGTTAGCAAAATCCCTACCTTTTGAACATGATGGAATTTATTGTATGACTGGAAGAAGAAGTTTTGTATGTTGGCAGCCCTTTGCTGCCTCTGGAGTTGCCCACTAAGGCAGGCATGCCCCCAGAGCTGCCCTGGGGACCTGGTGATGGCAGCACCCCAACCCCTGCTCAGGGCAGTAGCACCCTTCTGCATTCCCCAGATTTCACCTGTGGAGCTGAGGATACTGCCAGCACTCTCCATCCCATCCCTTGGTTTCCTCCAGTAAACTTGTCTTCAATAGCAGTAGTAAAAAAAAAAATACATTTTTCAAGCCAAGCCTTGCTTCTTTCCCCTTTGCCTTTTCCCTTCTCTGCCTGGATATTTCAGGATATGAAAATATAAGCATATGCCTGAGGATTACTAGGTGTGCAAAGCTTTCAAAATGAGCTGTTGTTTTGAACGTTTGATGCTGAGAACTTAACGCAGAGTTTTGGCTGTGGAGGTGTTACACGGAATGCAGGCTCTGGTCCATCACAGACAAACAAAGCCATAGCAGACCCCTGTCTGATCTTGTTATCATTCTATGATACTCCTTCACTTGTAAAACTGATTAATTAGTTGCAGTACAGAGGCTCTTTTCAGTGAAAATTTATTCTGAAAATTTGTTATCACAGTGAGTGTCTTTGATTATGATAGAATGAATAAGTGCTGGGAGGGAAGGAATATTAAATGAAAACCTCTTAGTAATACAAGAATCTATTTCTTTAAAGCCTCAAAAATTCTTCACTTATTATCAGGTATTGAAAAGTTGGAGATAAAAGTAACCAACATTAAAAAAATTCGCCTATGTTCTATTCCATAAAGCTGTAGGTTAATTTAATAATCAGAACCTTCATTGTCTCGGTAATTTAAGTTGCCATTAGTTGTCTCATCATCCCAGGCTGATCCAGATAATGACTGTTACATTTTGCTCTCACTCTGGTACCTTGCAAGTACAAGGATTCATCATGATACCATGTTTCATTTTTCACACAGCTGATGCTATTGCTGCTGTTACTGAGCTCGGCTGCAGACATCATTCCCCTGATTTCCACTAGGATTTAGTCTGATAGTGCAGTCATATCAGAAATTCAGTTTAATGATAACAGAATAACAGAGTCTTGAAGTCAGTGCTGGTCAAAAAGTAGATGGGTTTTTCCTTGTCAGGCTTGTGCTCCTGCTCTTCTCAGACAAAGTGTAACATGCTTTTCCTGAAAAAGTCAGCATGGGGTGTCACCAATTCTAGTACCAAAGAAAGAAAGAAAGAAAAAAAAAAAAGCCAGAAAAATCTAACACAGAAATCATAAGCAAGCTACCACTATGTTTTTTTGCCCCATGTTGTAGTTTAATAGCTCAGGATTTCAAGATCTAATTCAGATATGATTTGATTAAGAACTGTTTTTAATGTGCCTATAGGATGTTTGAAAAATCAGTGCCTTCATGTTGCTCTCCAACATGTTGGTGAATATCTACTGGAAAATAAAACTTCTCAGTGCTTAACACTGTGTGAATCAAAGAGTTGCATATGTATCTCTGCATCTCTTAATGAATTGGTGCTTAGGAAAATAATCATATTCACCTCTCATAATCTTTCCTCAAACATTCGTCTCTCCAAATCCACACTCTCTCTTTGATGATCTTCTCTCAGCTCCATGTGAATGTCTTTGATTTGGATTATTTTTTACCCACAGGTGATATTGTTCATATTTTCAAGATAAAAAAATCTTGTTACTTTCTGTCCTGGAACTGTACATTTTTCTCATCAATGACTGGAATGTTTCCAGGCTGAGGACACTTTAATAATGTATTTATTTTCTCATACAGGTCAGGACTTGAGACGTGGTGATAAATACATACACCAAATATTTCTTTCTGGTTTGGGTTAGTGTTTGCTTTAAATGTTACTTGTTTACAGCCATGTTGGTCCACCCCTAACTTACAGAGGCTGATCTATCTTGAGGGCTGGAAAGGGCTCTGCACAACCTCTGTTACCTCCCTCAGCTGGGGATCTGGGATTATCCCAGCTCCTCAGCACTCTTCCTTTCCTGCAGTCAGATGTTAGAACTCCATGCATCAGGGACTGTGTCTAACCAGATCTGAGTTTCCTAACATAATGCCTCTGGGTGCTGGGGAGCTACAGACAAGTCCAAAAAGACTGGAAGCTAAAAATGAATGAAAATGTAGAAGCAAACAAGTGCATGTCTTAATGTGCATTGGCTTATCAATTTATACATTCAAAATAAAAATCTATATGTGAGTAGTTGGACATTTTGCAGGAATGTACATGGAACAGTGTGGAGGCAGAGAGCAGTGCTGTTCTTGGCCAGGCTAAGCAAGAACCTGGCAGAAAGATTCACAGCCCTGTGGTGGGGACAGCTCAGGCAGGGGAAAACTGCAGCATGGGAGGGAAATCACTTTTAAGCTGTCCCTCTTCCTTAACCAAGAAAGATCTTGCCCTGCTGTAATAACTTGTCCACTTTTGAAAAACTTTTTAATACCATTTAGACACTGATTAAACAGGAATGAAGTTTACAATATTGAGCCTAAATAGCCACTTCTTCCTATCACAAATTCTGCTAGGATGGATGGTCCTTCATAAAAATAGTTCCCTGGAGAAGGGATTTCCATTGTGCTGCAGGAGCTTTCTGATGAGAACTAATATGGGTATTAGTTCATCTCCATATATGTGGATATCTGGGTGCATTCTGGATTAGGGCACACGGTCTGGGAGCATTAGGGTGAACTGGGCTTTCAGAGTCTGCCTCATTCTTAATCCCCAGCTTGAAGCCTCATTTCAGGAAGCTGCTTCTTGCTTTGGGGATTTTTACCCCATATACCCATATACCCCATACCCCATATGCCACCTGGAGACCAACTTAACTGTGAACTTTCCTATACTTACACTGTACTCTGCTTCACACTTCCTCTTGCAATCTCCTAATTCATTTTCAGTAGAGATGTTGGCTGCTGTGCCCTGAGTTTGTTTAATATACACCCTTCCCACCCTGAAGTGACCAGATAAGGAACACTGAAAGATCATCAGGGGCTTAGTGAATTGTGTTTACATACTTCAAATGATTCTACAATCACACTGAACTACCATAATACTTGTTTATTAGATATATTAAATAAAATAAACACAGTTGTCATGTGGGACCACTTTTCCACTGAGCATGTATCTTCTTGCCTAAGAATTTGGGATGTGGCAGATGCATTGAACTCTCCCTTTGTAAAACCACAACTGCAAAAGTTGAAAAGAACTAAGATTATATTCAATATCTAGCAGAAGCCTGTAACCTAAGCTTCCAACAGAACTCTGTAGCAGGCCCTGTTAAGTATATGAGAAAACACAACCAGTGACAGACACAGCTGAACTGGCAGAAGCCTTTGTGCCAGTGATGCTGAATCCATGCACAGAGTGATATTGTGGTACCATATCTCAAAAGCACCTTTAAAGATGAAGATAGTTTATCTGAAAATACTCTGGAAACACACCAGAGGAGAGTATTTTGATACTGAGTAGTTCGAGAGAAGTCAGAACTGTTTTAAGGAAAAGAATGAAAGCAGCTATGCTTGAGGGTGTGCTGGGCTTTGGATTTCTTTTTAAAGAAAAACCATTGTGAGCTGACAAGGGAAAAGCAGCAAATGGTTTTAACTTAAATACAATAGTAGACTGAAGTCTGCTGTGGAAGAATAATCCATGAACAAGGTCAGGCAAGACAGGGTTCTGAGCAAACTGCTCTAGCTGAAGATGTCCCTGTTCACTGCAGGGGGGTTGAACTTGATGACCTTTAAAGGTCCCTTCCAACCCAAACCCTTCTCTGACACAGACAAATATTTGGGGAAGGGGAGGGGAGAAATGTCAAGCAGTATCCACAAAATCTTGAAGCAAGGAGAATCTAAAGAGAGCTGATGAGAAAGGCAGTACAGTTTGAGATACATCTTGCTGAACTGTCTTGGAAATTAGACCAAAAAGAGCAAACTTACACTGTAGTGAAAAAAGTTGATCATAGTTCATTTTCAGAAGTTAATGTGTCTGAGTGTTATCTACACTGACTAAGATTGTTTGGGTAGGATATTCTCATTTATAGTCAAAATGCTTATTCTAGAATTATGAATCCTAATGATCCAATAAGGTTTTTTTAAAGTTCTGAAAGAGTTATCAATGTAATACAATTTAAAAATGTCTACTGGTACTTAGATCTTTATCCCTCACTTTTCTCATTTCTGCAACTCCATCCCACGCAACGGTAATTAAATTGCCTTTTTTAATTTTAATGAACTGTTAAAGCTCCAAGAGTATGAGAAAAATTAATTTCAAGTGGAATTTTAAAAATGTTTCATAAAATTTCAAAATAGATACTGACATGAAATCTCCTTTAGGTTGCTAGTACATTCTTCCTTGTTTAGGTGCTCCTTCTAGCTCTGCTGGCTTCTGTTGACAAACAGTGCATTAGGGTGTGAGCACAGGAAACAGGAATCCCTTTGCTCTGGCTGGCAAAAAAACAAAAAAACCCCAAAAAAATCCACCAAACAAACAAAAAAACAACCCAACTGGCTTTTCTGGCAAATAATTTCAGGATAGGACAGCAAAAGTTCTGCAGACACTCTATCACAGCAGGGTTCTTGTGCTAATCTTTAACCAGAAATGCAACTGTGCCTGCTGGGTTTTATTGGGGTTTGAAAAATGGGGGAACAGGATGAGAAACTGAGCTTAGGAAAGACAGTAGCATTAATCCATTAGCTAACTTTGTACAGAAGCATTTGAGAGTTTACTACATGGTAACATAACTGGTACAGTATGCACTACACATCCCTTGTCCCTAGTATTGGAAAGGCCTTAATAAGCATTAGCAAAATTGTTTGCAAAAATGACAAGGTCTGATGCCCTTGAAGAATTCCTGGTTTGCTTTAGGATGCAAAGTTCTCACATCTTGTTAGATTTTTTAAATACAACTATTTGTCCAGAAATTCTCTGACAGACAGACGTACTGCCCTGTGAATACTCGCATCCATGCTTTCCCCCTGGAGTTCCCAGTGAGCCCAAAGAGCTCCATCTCCCCTCAGGAACTGGAGACCTGTGGCTCACCAGCAGCTCAGCTCCAGGGGTCCCATGAATAGAAGGCTTTGTCCCTCCTCCAGGCCAGGTAAACCAAAACCAAAGGACTGAGCTCTGCTGGTGCACAAATCTCAGCAGCTCACTGTGGACCAGGGCCAGTTTGGGAGCTCTGTTGTGCTGGTTCTCCAGAGCTAAAGAGAGTGGAATTCCTCAATGCTTCACAGTCCTCCTATGGTGTTATTCACAGTTATTCAGTCATGACTGAAATATTCACACGAGGCTGTGAAAGGGAAGCAGGAAAATGCAGCTCGTGGCTGTTAAGAGAAAAAGCTTTCACAGTATGTAGAGCTGGTAGGTTAACTTTGAAAATGTCCTGAGCCCAAAGCAAGAGGAGATAACAAAGAGCTTAGGAAAGGCCCTCTGTATGTGGGAGAAATCAAATATTTCTTTAATGAAGATACAGGACTTGTGTACTTTGTCCTTGTGGACTTTGAGACCTTTCTGGAAGATGTCCCTTCATCAATTTATATTGGGCTTGCTGCAGGGGCATGTAATGAAATCCAGTGATGTGTTTGGACTGCTGGACAAACTGGGTGATGTGACTATTTCCTCTGGCCTTAATCTACCACTTTCATAGCTTAAATCCTTGACTAGGATGAACGGAATAAAATAAATATGATTTCACAGTAGCTAAAAACTATATGCTTTTTTCAAGAAGAAATACGTAGTGAAAATTTATCAAAACATATGCCCTAGTGTTAGAGAGATTTCGGGTATTTTTTTCTCATTGAAGTTGCTTTGTATAGCAAAGATAGGTGGGGGGGGCTGTCTTTTTTACATTTTTGTCTAGTTTATTTTTAAAAAAAAACCAAAAAGAAACACAGAACATCTACTGTTCCCACGATGATAGTTTTCACTATAAAACTTCACATGTGAAAGCTGCTTAGAACCCCTTTTTAGAAAGCCAGTGCTACATCTGAAATGCCTCTACTCCCAGCATGAAAATATTATATTGAAGCCCCAAACATCTCCTTGGATTCCATGAAGAATTTGAGCACTTGAGCACGAAATTGGGCACTTAGACCTTTTTTTGTGGTCCTCAAAACCTGTAATCTGTGTCATCCTGTAAGCACCTGAACTTTTTTTTTTTTTTTTTTAATGCACCCAAGCCCTCCTTTGCTATTTAAGTTTCTGAGGCATCTCCGCCTCAGCCAGAACCACGTAGTTTCCTGGGAGGTCATGGCAGGCTCCTGCCCTTGCTGTCAGGGAACCGGGACCGCCATTTCCCGCCGCCCTTCCGACCCGAGAGCCCCGGGACCCCGCGGCAGCTCAGGGGAGCGGAGGGAGGGGTCATGTGACCCGAATGGACCAATCGCAGCGCTCCTGCCCATGGCTCCCAGTACAAAATGGCTCCCCGGGGAGCCCTGTGGTGCCTGGTGTGGGGTTTCCTCGCTGGTTCTGCTGCTCCTGCATCCTGTTTGCTTGCTCCTTCACTGGGACAGGTCACCTTCTCCTGCCTTCCGGAGCAGTATCACTGTGGCTGCTCCAAGGCTTTTCTGGACTGTCACAGGGACCTCCATCTGCTGCCCAATAATACAGTTTGGGACTTCCCTGGTTGGGAAGGGATGACCAGCTGAGGAGTGTGCGTTCCATATTTACATATTTTTACATATTGTTTTAATTCACCATTATTAGTAGTACTTGATTAAACCCATTCCAGTTTTTTTCCAGCCTTTCTCTCCTCTATTGCCCTTTATGTTTTCCCCTGGGAGGGAAATGGGGGAGTAACAGGGAGCACTTGTCACCTGGTTATGGGCTAAAACCCCAGCAAAGGGGCAGCTGAGGCACTCAGCACAGCTAAGGGAAGGTCCCACATGCTGCTTCAAGATGCTTGCCCACCCCAGGACAGTCAAGGATCCAGGACATATGTCCTGTCCTCAACCAGAAGAGACAAAAATTAATTTTGGCAGAAAGGAATACAGAGCTGAGATGAAAGTACACAGCCAGGGAAAAACAGGAGCCTCCAGGGCCATTCTTTTTAAAGCAGTAGCTTTTATTTTTTTCTTCATTAGAGTGACATCAATATTGCAGCCCAGAGGTAGGCTCCTAAATCACAAAGGATTTAAGATGCTTTTTTTGTGTTTCACATTGATTCGCTAAGCTTCCTTTGCTCAGAGAGTTGACTGTTTTATCACTTGAAATGCAGCTCAGTAGAGCTCTAGGTTAATGGTTAGACTTCATCCTAAAGTTTTTTTCCAATCAGAAAGATTCTGTGATTCTGTTTTAACTTCTAAAAACCTGTGGAACTCGGCAAATACCATTCTTCACATTCCAGTCTTATGCTCTGTCACGGTTTAATGCTGGGCTGGCAATTAACTGACTGACAGATGCTCTCTATTAATCCCCCTCTCTGATAAAGAAAGGAGAGAATAAGGGAGAGAGACTTATGGGTTGGAAAGTAAATTGCACAGATTTAATGAAACTGTAATGATAAAAAAGGAAAAAATATTAAATATATACAAATATACAGAAAAGTGATATCACATTCCCCCCTTCCTCCTTCATGTAACCACCAAGGCTGCAGGACAGCCCGGAAAAATCCCAGGCTGGAATCCTGGAGTCAGCAGTAGTTGGGAGCTGGAGGCAGGAACACACAGATTCAGAAGGGCACAGATTGGGACCACAGGCAGACAAATAGATGGAATCCTCCCAGGATGTTGGCCATGGGTGAAGAAGAGAAAGAAGGGGCTTGACCCTTGTGATGCCTCAGATTTATACCGAGTATGATGTGTATGGGATTGTACACCCTGGTCAATTTTGGTCCTTGTCTTGTCAGATTCTCCCTAAAGGAGGGTTACAGGTGTGACCCCTTTACTCCTTTTCTCTTTTCAGTGCATAAGATGCTCCTCAGAACCAAGGAGTGCCCTTGGATCTGCACACCATTCTCTAGCAGTAATTATAAACATTGAACATTATCAGTCCAAGGAGCAGACACTGAGAAACTTGCTGTTAATTTCAGCAAGTACTCGTTAGAGACTTAGCTGAAAACAAAATTACATAAAAGAAAATTCATTCTAACCTGGCCCACGCCAGGACAGCTCTTTGCTTACAGAGTCATCTTCAGCTTGACAAAGATCATTTTACAGTCCTTGGTTTTCATACACTGGTGAATACTTCCCTCTGCAGGAATTGTAAGTCAATAGCACCCATAGCCTTTGGCAGTGTAGAAAACAAGTTCTGAGGCTCAAGTTAAATTTATTGAAATGGCTACTTGTTTCTCAGCAAGCTGGTCCAGTGATAGAGTCAT
The DNA here is from genome assembly GCA_038090715.1 of Florisuga fusca. Classification (NCBI taxonomy): domain Eukaryota; kingdom Metazoa; phylum Chordata; class Aves; order Apodiformes; family Trochilidae; genus Florisuga; species Florisuga fusca. Next base: position 10,589,240 of record JAAWXA010000025.1, on the reverse strand, counting down.
AGCACTGCTTGCATGCAGCAACACAGGCTCCACCTCCTGAGATTAGGCTGTTATTTCATTACTGACACAGCTTGTGAGCAAGGCCTTTTAACTCCCGATTCTTCAGCTGAATAGTTCAGCCAGACAACTTCAGAGGGTGATTTCAAGCTGTGGTAGCTTGTAACAGCCTGTTCAGCATGGTGAAAAACTGTGAGGGGTTGAGGAAGGAGCTCTAAATGACTGCTTTAAAGCTTCCCTTCTTTTGGCCATTTTGTGCCCTACTAGAAAAAGCCCTAACTGCAGGAGAGACTGCTGGATCATTACCTGTTCTCCTTCCTCTGGTTGTCCACTAACTAGCAGAAAGAATGCTAAATTGGCCATTCTGTTGAACACAGCAACTGTGTGAAGAAATTCACTGACAGAGAAGACTTTTAACACCAGACTCCTCACACATTAATTTTACCTCAAGAGTGTGTGTTAACCTAGTAACTCCCAGCTGACTTGCTCTTTAAAACTGTTACCTATTTAAAAGAAATTCCCATTAATATTATGATGTTTGTTCATGTTATGTAGGACACTAGTTCTTGATGACAAACACCCTTTGTTCCCCTCACCCCATCTACTGGGGTTTTTCCATGAAAAAACCCATGGAAAAGCCCCCATTGGAAAATGGAGGCTGCTGCCCACAACATGCTTGCTCCATAACAGTGGCTTTACCATCTGTCACCAAACACAGAAAACAAGCAGGTAACTGTATTAAGGACTGCCTGTTCTTATTTAGGGCAAATTTTAATGCAGTGGGTTTAGCACAAAGGAATAAAACTTTCTTTCACTGAAGTCAGTGACCTCTACTTTCAGAGGGACTCCTGGTTTCTACATCAATTACAGAAGGCAGTGTACAGATCCACTTTTATCAGTTCTACAACAGTGCCACAAAAATTATGCAACACCTTGTTCTTCCATCGTCACAGTATTTTTAGAAAAAATAAATGGTTTGGGTTTGGTTGTTTTTTTTACAAAGGTTAATAAGCTCCAGTGAGACTTAAAAATATGAAAATATGCTTGCAATTTTGTACACTGCTGAGAGATTTTTAATGACGTGTTCTAAATAAACTTCAAAAACCCTGAATTACAGCTACTGCATGGTACTGCTGCTTCAGCTCCTCATTCTTTACCCCTTTGTTCTTATCTGAAAAACAAAGGCCATAATCTGAGGGCTGTATTTGGCTTACATCCACTCAGCACTCATTACACTCAAACATTTGATCAGTTTTGTAAAGTCAAACTTGTTGAGAATACTGAAAATAATTGCTCAAGTACATGCTCACATTAATAATGATGGGAGTTGCTAGTTTTTAGCAACACTGCTTTTTGCTCAAGACTGCTTCAAAGATGGGATCAGTTACAAATCCAAATCCCAAGATGTTACACACCTGAAAAATAAATTTATGTGGCTTTCTGCAGTCCTGGTCACTACCTCCTTTTGTTTATGGGGTAAGTCAGCTCTTCCACTGGTAGTTATTTGAATGCTATGCAATCTTTGTGCAGCTTGCCACAGAGCTTCCTGAAGTAGCTAACAATATCAATTCTACTGAGGTTTTGTCAGCCCAGAGTTCCAGAAGTATTACAGAATATTGTTCTACCAAATATTTCTTGCACTTGCAAAAAGTCTACCATATTTTCAAGGTGTTGTAAGTGATGTCTATACAAAACACTTGCAATAAAATAGTCTTAATCAAGACACCTGAAAAATAAAGCTAACTTCAGCAGTCTGTAGAATAGAATTCTCAGGCTGCCAGGCACAAAGTTTCAAGACTGGTTCTTCCGCATCTTATCAGCATGATACTGTACTATTTTATCTCAAGCACTGATTTTTCTCTTAGCAACAGTGACCACTTATTTAAACATGAAGTATAGCAAGCCCCCTCTTCTTCCAGCAGATTCTTACGAAATTCTAACCGTTTAACAACTTTCAAATGTGATATAAGCTACTAAGCAAACTTGCTTTTTAAACCCACTTTTCTTTTTTCAAGGTTTCACTAAGCCACTTAATTACCCTGCCTCTTGTGCAGCACCTGCACTGGAGCCTCCAACCAAAGCTTGCTTCTAGGGAAAGCAAAGTGAATCCTGTGAATTGAGTTTGTCAAGGTTCTATGTGTAAAATAAATAAGGGGTTTTTTTTGCACACACCAAATACTAACAGCATAAGTTTAATATAAATGTTAATTCAAGTACAGAAGTCAAACACATGATTTCAACATTAAAAATTACAACACTTAAAACAACTACTATGTAGCTAATATCAAATGCAAATAAAATTAAACTGCTATAACTGCACCTTATTTAACATCAAAAAAGACAATTTAGTATGATGATGGAACACACTGAACTAACGTAATGGACCACAGTAGTTCACTGCTTTTAAGAAAACTTATTCAACTTTGAATCTTTCCATTGCATGGTTTTCTGTCTACATAATATTCCTTTTTGACAAACACTTTTCAGACAAAACAGCTTACAAGTAATACTTGCATAGGTGAGGCCCTTAGACTTAATATATGCCACTTGGCCCATTCCTTGACCAGGAACTGAAACTATATACCAAATCAAAAAGGATGATCTGCTGTGTCAGTTTCAGATTTTAAAACAGACAAAAGAAAGGCCTTTATTTTTTTGTCATTCCATAAATAAAGCAGTGTACTGAGAAATGCCAAACAGTCACAATAAAACTAAAGATGGCTCACTCAAAATGAATTACATATCCCCGATTTAAAAAATTTAAGAACTATTTTCAGTTTAATGCTAAACAATGTTTTTTAAGAAGAACATGGCCTGATTGGATAGAGAACAAGCTGCTATTCAATATGGCAACCACAGGAAATTCTAAGTGCTGGTTACAAGGGATATCCTGGATAAAAGTAAGGCCTGTGTTAAAATGGAAGCACGCACATGTCCCGGCAGAGAGGTGCTAACAAATGCAACTTTGTGAGTTGTACATTAAAGTACACATAATCTGTATGTTACAAGGGGCTTTATTTACCCATTTTTGTCTCAAAGAATCATCTAAGGTACTGAGCCTCAATGCTATGACTACAGCAACGTATCTCATGTAGCCTGATGGTACACTGACATAAAGCCCCTCAAAATACCACTTCTTCATTGATGTAATGCTGTACCAGAAGCAAAGATTTTGTTGGACATGTTCTTCCTATGAAATTTTGCATCAAGTTACAGAAACAAATCTGAGTGTGGTGTTTAAGGTTCCCATTCTGTACATTTATGTATGAAAAGGCAGAGGTGCCACAGTGGTGTGTTTCTGATTGTGGTTTTGTTGTTGTTTTTCTAACGTATGTTTAACATTACTTACAACAGAAGCTGTAAAATTCTGTGTGAAACTCAAAATACAAAAGTAGAAATGGTAACAAATTATTTCAACACTATAAATAAGCTACTCTTGTATAAAGGAATACAGGTAATAAAAACCTTCTAATCAGATTATTTTTCTCAAAACAAATTTAATCAAGCTAACCGAAACAATGTAACATTCAATTTCACTAATCTTTAAAGTGAAATGTTTAATACAAACACGTGCTTTGAAGAATTATTCACCAACAAACATGTAATGTGAATTTCCAATAATCATGTATCAACATCGTGTTCTTTTTTCTTTTGTAGAAAGATCCAAAGCAACAAATTCCCAACTTTCCTTCTTCAGGGTAATTCAAGCCAAGCAGGGTCTACAGCTGTCTGCAGAGAAAAGAGGAGGAAAGGTTGAAGAGACACTTGATTTCAGCAAATGTACTGCATTACTTGTTCCAAGATGGACTTAACCATTAAGGAACTTCAGGTAACAGTGTAATGAAAGCATTCACAGTCTTATTTATGCCAGTGCTACGTTCTTCCCTTTTCTCTGCACCCCTAATACTAACTCAAATCATCAAGAAATGATTTAGTCAACAGTTCAAGCAAAATCATAAAGCATCATCAGAAAGTAAACAAGATTAATGAAAACTGAAAACTTACTGATCTCAGGATTTTTTTCCTATAAGCCTTATACTTAAAAAAATACAATATTCAGCACTGAATGTATTTTCTCAGCCTATAGGTAGGTATTTTAACCAAACTTTTACAATAATAATTCTGGGTTTTACCTCCACTGAACACAAAATATTAATGAAGACAACTTTAATGTGCATATTAGATCACTGTTCTGATCTACTATTTTGTTGCATGCATCATAGTAGCAATCTTTCATAGTGCATATTTAACACTCTAGATTGGGGTCTAAAATTAACTAAGCACCAAGTTCTCCCTGACACACACTGCATAAACAAACCCCAGGTTCACTGTGGTCATGAAAAGGCACTAAATTCTTGTCCTGTTTTGCAGTGACTGGCTCTACTGAAGTCCATTAAGTTATTTCATGGATAAACACACCACAACACTGTTGTATCCTTGCCTTTTTTTCCTCCAGTCTCTCCTACAGAGGCTCAGACTGACAAATTTCCATTCCCTGTCCAAAAGCAGCAGCAAGAGAAAACCAAATCTTCAGGACAACTCCTGGGTGACTCAGATTAGAAGCTTCCCACCCTGAAGTTAACACCGAGTATGGGTTTAATGGTATTTTCAAAGTGCCTTTTAAGCTTTTAAAAACCAATCTCATGGCACTCTGAGAAGATGGTAATCCCCATTTAAAAATGAGAGGCCTCAGAAGTGACAGACATACACTTAAATCCATTCACAACAGCATATTTGAAAAGGGAGAACATTTACCCTTGGTAGCATAAAACCCAGAGTCTGGAGAAGGGGATATCAGTCTCTTTCTTTTACATGAAACTGACTACCCAAATAAATAATCCAAGTCACCAGTGTAGTAACAACTCCACCTCTAAACATACATTTAAATCTAAGATGGAGATGTAAATAAGTCAGAAACAACTGAAAAATTAGTCATTTTATAAAAAACCATAATCTTCCTGTGTGCTGCACAATTCACATGAACATCAGACTGTGAGCCATCAGCAGGTTTACAGCTGTGGTCCCCTTTGAAAAAAACAAACTGTACAAAGTATTTCTTCAAAGCCTTCTCAGAGGTGTGTGCATGGGGAAATAACCTTGAGACCAAATTCTCTAACCAACAGCCCAAACAGTGCAACTAAGACAATGTCTTCGAGGGGGCAAAAACCTGCATCAAACAAAATCCTAAGTCCCAGGGGGTTCACTTACCTCTACTATCCTGCTATACTGCATTCAGGGACAGCAAACTTATATATGCTTGCTCAGGGGCTGTGATAAAAAGCATTACATATAAGTCATGTGACAAATAAATTTAAGACTTCTAAATCCATACTGATAAGGAGAATTTTGTATTATATTCTAGCCTTTTAAAAAAATCACTTTAAAAACCCCCCACCAAACACCACTTATCATCTGAACAAATTTAGCAGTTCCTGGGGTTTTTTTAAACATCTTGAATATTGTACCAGGCTGTTGCTTGTTTCAACAACAACACAGTTGAATTTGATGAAGCAAACCAAGGCAGTGTTGGAAGTAAATTCCTACAGTGAAACAGTAACATAAAAATATTTCACTTGCAGATTAATGTCCAAAATCTAGGACAGTATTCTAGTGATGTTTGTTCCAGGACCCAGATGCTGAGTACAGACACCTGAACTAGTTTATACAAGTTTTATCCTGAACTTGTAAATTGCTACTGCAGGCAGTATTTAAGAAGTTTAAACAAGTCAGTTATAGCAGTAAGATATAATTCCTGCTCCACCTGTTTCTGTACCATTTACTATATATATCCTGTGGTTGTGAACTGGAATTAAACTGTTATTTATGTGCTATAGTTAGTTACTAAAATGTTACTTTATTCAGAAATTTATCCATATATTTTTCTTTTAAATGCTTCCTGTTAAATACTTTTAAATATTACCTTCTACCTATAAAAATTAATTTCTTAAATTGTGTCTCAGTGAAACAACACACAGAATAACATATGTGAGTGAACAAAGGATACCCTATTGTGAAACACATCTAAAATCTGGCAGATCCCTGAAACTACTGGAAAAACTTCACTGAAACTTCTCTGCCTCCATTAAGTCAGACTCAGAAAGGAGAGAGCTATTTTGCAAGCAACACTGTGATGTGGTCTAACTTCTAAATAAACAGATTTAGTTGTTTTGAAATTAGATTCAAATTAATGAAAAAGGTATTAATTTCTTCTATGGGGCATTCAATTTTTTTTTTTCCTCTGCTCCTCATTCCCCTTCAAACTTTCACCTTCTGGGACTTGTCAGCTCTGCTCCCCTTCTCACAAATGGACATCCAGACATGCAATTTCCCTATATTTAAAAAAGCCTCAGTATTTTCACTCCTTTCACATGTTCATGATTTGTCTAGTAACATCAAAATATAGCTTATTCATCTTTCAGTGAAATCATAGCTTTCTCTATTTTCTCCAACCACCGTTTTCAAAATATTCAGGTGACACCAAGTGGTTCATTGTTGTATTGCTGTCTGCTCAGGACAACTGTGTGCAGTAGCAACCAAGTATTCTGTTATGTGAAAGTAAATAACACAAATACATACCACAAAAAAACAAAAAAAAACCAAAAAAAAAACCCAACACAAACCAGCCCCCAGACTGCTTTGATACTATTAATTGTAACAGTCCAATTTTAAAATTCTATAGCAGCAGCCCTTTCTCATTCACTTACCTTAGTCTGGTTATATGCTTTATGAAGAAAAAACAACCCATACACATCATGAAAAGTTAAGTTCCTCTAAGATAAATTACTTACCAGAAAGAATTATTCTCTGTGTCATCTTTGCACAGTCATGCTTATTGCTTCCAAGAAGAAAAACACTCAAGATTTTTCTCAAAATCACTGCTTCTTATAAACAAAACCAAAAACACAACACATGCCTTCATGCAGCATCATTCAACCTGCCAAATCTCACAACAGGCACTTCAGCGAGAATGAGGGATTCTCTGTCACATCTAGCAACTTTCCTTGAGCTTCAGATGTTTCTTTGAATGTATTGTATATATTACGTTGGAACAAAACAACTTCTGTACGGTGGATAGGAAAGAGAAATTCTATTTCTAGACTCACTAGGGCTATGCTTCAGTATCACAAGAATGCCAACATCAAAAAGAGAGTTTTTAATCAACAAGAAGGGCTTTATCTTTCAAAAGCAATCCATGTATGTTTGCTCTGAAGCAGGGTTATGCATGCTCTGTGCAGAGCCAAGTCCTCAGAAATAAGAATGCACAAAGCATCAAAAGATAAGAAGTTATAGTTTAAAGATGGCAAGACAGCATTACTAGCACTAGGCCAGCCAGGTGGACAGGTATTAAAACCAAACCCGAGATCTGAGAATTGTGCTGAGAATTCGCATTAATTGTGATCGTATGGCACACTGAAGTGCTGTTAAGCTTTAAAATACAGTTAATTTAAATTCACCTTAAAATGTTCCCCCTATAGCACTTGTTACTAAAATCAAAGAGTTTAAAATCTCAACACAATCTGCACATATGCATGCAGAGCTAATTGAAAATTATTTACTGTGTAGGTAAATGCGTATGCACATGCAGCAAAGAATGCCACTCCTTTCAAAGCTGGAAGCCCATGGCTTAAGAAGGATGATACTCTAAACTAGAACATGGGAAAACACAGCAGTCTATTAATAAAAAGAAAGAAAAGTAACTGAAGCACAACCTCTTTGAGCTTCCTAGAAACTTGGAAAGAACTTACCTACCACAGCTCCAAAAACAAACCCCTCCCTCCCAAAGAACTCTGGCATTGCTCCAATTTGGATATAGAAAAAAAAAAACAAACCAACAAAAATCCCCACAACCTGATCTGACCAGGCTTAACATTTCAAATGTAATTTTTCACAGAAAGAAAGGAAAAAAAAATAAAAGAAAAAAATCAAATCCCTGGCTCTATGACTTGTCTGGAAATAGGAGGACTTTTTAATACAAGATAGCATGGCCTTCAAATCTGAGTACCAAAGAGTCAAAACTCTGGTTTCTTTGAGGATGAAGTTTCATTGGATAATGACCACAACTACTAATGAAACAACCTGGCACCAGAAATCAGACCTCTGTTCTGAATGCAGTGTGCTGAATGTTCTGAAAAATGCTGAGTAGGAACTAGATGTACATCATGTGCCAGAGCAACAAGAACACTGTCAGAACTGCAGTGATCTATCGTTTTAGTTAGAAACAGATTTTACTGTAGCTTTTTGTAATATAAAAACTTCCCTCTTCTAGCAGTTGCATTCTTGTTGTAAGAAATGATATATATATAAAAATTAAGATGCTAGACTTATGAAGTAATTAAGAATAACTTTAATCCCAATTTTCTCCCATTTTTTTGCATTAAAAAGAATGAATACTAAATAACAGCATTCTTTATCCAAAGATAATACATGTGAAGCCATGGAATGATAACTCTCCTACAGCCTTAACTGTCTATAAAAAGGAATTAAAAACGCTTCTGGTTTTCCTACTGATAATATATCAAGAAGACAGACAGCCTTTTAAATAAATTTTCAGCACCATGATCATCACACAGATTATCTTATACCTAAGACTCTTAGCACATCATCTAGTTCTTCCTTAGAAATCATTATGGTAGATAAACATAAGCAAAAATTCCCCTGGCACTGTCCTGTACAGATGTTTGTACAGCATTCCTTCAGTGCATTCACCTGATGGTCCAGACTCAGGTGATGAGAAAAGAAACAAGTCTGGTGCAAACTAACTTTTTATAAAGTGTAAGATAGACACACACAAGCCAAGATACATACACAAAGAACAATCTAAAAGAAACTTCTCCAGCTTCATTTCTTAACTGACTGAAAACATTTATGCTTACCTAGATGTAAAAGTGTGAACTGTGCTGCCAATTCCTTTGCACCTTCTACAGTTGTACAGAGTTTGTCTGGCATGAAGTAATTCTGGGAAGCATCTGCAATACTAGGAATAAGCACCTTGTACACCAGGAGTATTTTCCCATCCTGACTTGTGGTCGAATACAAGTAGTATTCTGGCGGTGCCCAGTTGTTTTTATTGCAAAAATAATCCAGATGCATAACTGCAGAACTGAAGTGACTGGGTTTTAAAGAATACATGCTAACTGGAGTAAGCTTTATTCCTGGAAAAAATGGGTATGTACATCTTTCAACTTCAGGGGGGGCTGGACTGTGCTGACCATTAAGACAAACTGCAAGACTTGCTGGTTTCCCTAAGGATTTTTGATGACTGTCTTCTTTGTGAGGAAACCCTAAAAGATTTTCAGAACTGGGACTTATCTGACCATTGAAGTGTTGCCTCCAAGTACCTTCTTTGTTTACTGGCTTTGCCAGTGTTACCTCAATACTAGCTCCATCAATGCACTTTCCATTCATCACAGACATTGCAGCAACTGCATCTTCTCGGTGGAAAAAATGTACAAAAGCATAGTCTCTCAGCTTCTTCACACGTTCCACTACTCCTGGCTTGAACTTACTGAATTCAGCTTTTATTGTATCCTCTGTGGTAGATATCATTAAATTTCTCACATACAACACCTTAACTCTCTGCATAGTTTCTTCATCAACTTCTTTCTCAGGGTCTGCCCAGTCTACTTGAATAGTGTGACCCCAGAGCTGGAATGTTCCTACAGCAAAAGAAGCATTGCATGGATAAGAAATACATAATGGAAAACAAAATAATCAAGTATCTCTACAAAAAGCAAACATGATACATGCCACATAAAACTGTTTTGTTGCCTAAATCTAGTTAAGCAAAATGTGTTAAACACTTACTTGAAATTACTTAAGAAAATAAGATTGTGCAAAAATTCAAAGTGTTGTATTTGTACCCTTTGGGTTCATTAAGTACCATAAGCTGTCAAAACACTGACTTCATGATTTTGTGACATGCATGTACACACTTATATAAAGCAACCATATGCAACATAGTATTTTACTAGTTAGTAAACACAGCCTCTTCAACAATACTACCACTTAAAAACTAAGGTCAGCACCCAGAAAAAGTCATCTAAATGTATATGCACTAGCACAAGCTTTACTTGGTTGCAGCAGACATCAAAACCATAAACTAAAAAAAAACCCCTCTTTGTTACTCATTTCAACATTTTCAACATTTTGCATAGCACTCAACTAGTTTATTTTAGATTCAATGATCTGGACATATTTTTCCTACTACTTTGCAAGGCCTTTGCATGACTTAGCTAACACTCCTTCCTCACTCTGTCAGCCATTAATGTGAGACTTGCCTACATCTTTGTAACTACAGGAAGTTTCCTCATTGATTTCAGCAAGGCCAATGATGCATTATCTGTTTTCATCCTTGCTTCTGCAACTACAGTTTCATTTCCTCCCTATTTAACTTCTTTTCTATTCTAGAATTTTACTTTTTAACTGTTCTTTTACCAATTCCCTCTACTGACAGTACATTTAATCCTTCTACTTTCCTTCCCCCAAAATGTGTAAGATTCAAAGAAAAATTCTTCTACTTCTTAAACTCCTGAGATTATTTTCTAGTAAAAGTTTAAAGACCTAGTTCCATATATTTTAAAAATATGAAACACCAATAGCATCAATCATGACTCTCAAAAGAAAATAAGGAGTGCATTCCAATAATTTTATTTTATAACGAGTGCATTCCAAGCATTGTATTTTTTAAGCTTAGCTTCAAAAGAATTCTTGTGCTGGGACGTGTGCGTGCAAATGAAAACTGGATGTGCACCCAAGCAAAAATATATCTTGGTGTAAATTACAGTAACTTATGTTTATAAAACAGAAATCTGTTCTTTCATTCTCAGAACTGCTTAAATTTCAGATTCTTTTACAGGAAAATTTTAAAAATTTTAAGCAAAACAAAAAATAACACCAAAAAAACAAAGAAAACCCCGATTCATGAACAACAAGAGAACTCTTTAGCTGAAAGGCCCTACTGCAGCTTTGTAACTCAAAATACCTTAAAGAAAGGAAAACAGGGTTGATACACCACCCCCTGCAAAACAGTCAGATACCTCCCCAGAAACTCAATTCAACTACAAATCCCCTTTACCTGGAATTAGCCTTCTTCTAGCCATTGCAGCTGCTCTGTGAGATTCATACTCTACAAAAGCAAAGCCACGATTTTTAGTTTTGTCAGTGGCATTTGGATAAACAATGACATCCACAACTCCTTCTGTAACTTTTTTCATTTCATTCAGTATTTCTTCTTTCTTCCTTTCTTTTGGAATTGCTCCAATAAATAGCCTGCAGTTGTCCAAACTGACGCAGACACCGATAAACTTTCCTGGACGAATTTCGTAATTATTCAGGATCTTGATGGCCAGCTGGGCATCCTCCTTAGTAGTGTACATCACAAAAGCGTAGCCTCGATTCTCACCACTGAATTCCATCATCAGTCTGAACTCGTAGATCTTCCCAGCTCTCTCGAAAACAGGAACTAATTCATCTTCATACATATCACGAGGGATCTTACCCACAAACACTTCACATCCACGAGGTGGTGGAGGACCTTCCCAACCTTAAATTAAATTGTCCAACAACAATTTATTACAAATGCTAGACAGGAAGACTTTCTCCCTCCCCCCACCTCATAATTTGGAGGTGACAGTTCTGTGGTGTATTTTTAGTCTCAATTTAAAACTAGCATGTTCTCATCTATTATTTAATTTGGGATTTTTTAGGTTTAAATAAAAAAAATGCTGTAAGCCCAGAATTTGCATTTCTTTTAATTCCATCTTCTGTTTTTTTCACTGGAATCTGTATGACAGCCCACTGAACCTAGCATTATTTAAACACTGATAGCTTTGCAATTAGAGTCTATATTTCAGGTTCCCCGGTACAGTATATTTTTTTTCCCTTGACATCATTCAAAAGGTCCAAACATTTTGCTTCCACCTTCTACATTCATCCACTAAAACAGGACTCCCTAAGGTATGACACGGAGCCACACTTTCTTCATTAGTGAAAAAGACTGAACACTTTCCCTCTAAACACAGACCACAGGTTTCACAGGCTGTAGCTGGACGGCAGGGAAAAAGAGATCAAAAACAAATCCACAGAACAAGTAAGTCCCTAGTTCACATCTGTTGATGTTTCTGTCCTTAAGCCACTGAAAGGTATATTCAACAGATAATGTAAAAATGCATACAAATATTTTAAAACATGGAGTTGTGGTCTGCAAATATGGCACTCCATTTTCCCCAAAATAGGCTTAAAAAAACCCAAAACAACTTGATTTTTCTTTTTTTAAAACAAATTAGACAAACAAACCAGGCAGAAGTTTCAAAGGCAGACCAACAGTCAATTCAGCTATCAGCATTTTTCTTAACTATCAGCTTTTTGTAAAGCTTTGACAAGAAAGGTTCTCTGCAGAAGATGGAGAACAAAGCTGTTAGAAAAAAATAACACAAAATTTGCTAAGTGTCTAAAATGAAAAGGCAAAGAAAAAGAGGCAAGTGGAAAAAAATTACTGTTGACAAGTTAAAACAAGAAGCTAATTAAATATCTTACTTTGGCTTCAATTTCAGAATAAATTATATTTAGGTGATTTTGTTAATAACTTTAAAATTTTCCTTCATGTAACTATCATTAAAGAGCATGTAAGATACTTGTGAGAAAAAAATTTAACAGAATTGGGACATTTTTTCCTTCTCACAGTATGAGTTCTCATTTTAGCCGTAAGTAAGAAATACATGGTACTACATGGAAGCCACCAAGGCATCAGAACTGACATGAATTTGGAGCCACTCTGCCATGGCTTACCTAAGAAAATGTCTGGCTCTGTTCCACACAGCATTCAACATCTTTATCATTTTCAACTCCATAAACATTTATGGCCACTTCAGCTGAGGTTCAACAGGGCATAGCAAGTAAAACAATCTGCAAGCTAGTACTCTCATTGCTCACAACATGCCTCTCTTCTGCTCACATTAAAAATCATAAACCAACAGGAAAGCATTTAGGAGCTCCTAAGACAAAAGCAACTGCACGCCTTGATCAGGAAAGGCTGAAGGAGGCTATCTTCAATTGTGTAGGGAAGTCATGAAATCAAATCAAAATGTCCTTTTATTAACTAGACAACATTTACCATCATCCTCAGCCTGGTAATTGACTGAACACTAAGTAAAAGCCCTGTACCATTCAGAAAGCCCACCTCCTAGTCTTACAGCTCATAGTAACTTAGCATTACAGCACACGACTGCCAACTGGAACAAAGTTAGGGCTCCCAACTTAAAGAAAACCTGTCCCGTGCCACATCTGCTGGTAAGCAGATATTTTAACAGAGCAAATAAGGAAAAAAATTAAGCAAAACCACCACTCCTCAAGCAGTTATCAAGTGACTAGAGAACTTCCTTGACTGGGTACTTGACCCATCACTGGAAGACAGATTATGGGATGCCTTTTTTTCACAGCAGTACAAGTAAGCAAGCTAACATCAATATTATAGTTACATCCTCCCCCTCTTAGCAAGATCCAGGTCATCTGAAATTTTCTTCTATGTAATTCAAATGTCTTACATACCCAATGACATCACTACGTCTGCAGCAATCTAAGCGCCAAACAAAGCAAGGAAAACTCACTTTCATAATCTGTTGTTGTTGGGTTTTTTTGTTTATTTTGGGGTTTTTGTTTGGTTTTTACTCCCTACAGATACACCTTGTCTACAAGTGGCATAAGGTGAACAGGAACTGTGCTGCTAATTGAGGTGGAAAAAATATAATTTTTAAAGGTAATTTTGAATCAGATCAGCTGCCTGCTCTGGGTAATGTGCCAGCCAGATGATCAAGTTGTTAACAGGAAAACAAAGCTGACATAGAGACTGTCCCCTCTGACACCAACATAAGCTTATCACAGTGAAATCCTTAATTTACACACAGTTATTATAATTTCCTATAAACCATCTCAAACATTCAAGTCTCATCTGGCCTTGAAAAACATTTATTTAATAACTTACGGTAATTTCCAGCCTAAGCAAGCATGAAAATACATGAAGATTTAAAGGAAATATAATTAATGTCAATGAAGAGACTTATGGAAGATGTACCTTCTCCAACACATCTAGTTTCAGAAAAGATTAGCAAATTTCATTAATAAAAGTAACTTTGCCAAACAAATACACTCAATATTGTGTAACATTCTAATTAAAATCATAATTACAATGTAAAAAAATTATTAAATAATTTAAGAATGGGCTGAGTCCTCAGGAAGTGTGCCAGCGATGGCCTGCAGCTCCCTTTCCAGTGCCATTCTCAAAATTATTTCACAGGGCTTCCTTTGGCCATCAAATAGAGACTAGTAGAAGTATGTACATAATTTTAAATAGGAAAAACTCCCAAAGCAAAATACTTTTCATGCAGATGTATCTTAAACTACATAGAGCCATATACAGCTATATGGTTCATGCTTACAAGTTATGAGATCACAGGTTACAAGTGAGAAGGAAGTGAAACAGGAACACAAAGATTTTGCCTTCTTTCTGCCTGTTAAAGTGCCTAATCTGACTGAAAAAGTAGTTTCTGTATTCCATGGGATGCAGCCAGGACTAATGGCAAAATTCTTGTACATTGCTGATGTCAACAACACTGGAAAAATTATTCAAAATAAAAGTAATGCTTCAGAAAGACTTAAGGCATTTGATTAATTTCATCAGAAGAAAAAATGTCGCCAAAGAAAACTCACAGCATTATTACAGAGAATCACAGGTACTAGGTATTTCATCAAGAAAGTGAAATAAAACTATTTCAGACTACAAATAAAGTACAAATTCATCATGAAACATGCTAACAATTTTATCAAGGTAAGTGTAGCAGTTGATAACCCTGCCTTTTAGAGCTATCTAAATCAAACCTACATACTTCAGACTCAGCACAATGATTACTGAGCAGAAAGGAAATGAGAAAATACACAGAAGTTGAAGCTAAATGAACAAGAAGCTACTTGCTTTCCTAACTCATTCTTGAGAAGCACAAAATGTCATTTTGGTAGGGAAAAACCTCCAATGTGAATTTTAACTCTTAAATAAGGTAATAAAGACCAGGGGAAAAAAGGGGAAGGAAAAGTATGAAAAACTGAAGTATTACTCCTCCTCTGATCAAGTGTCTTCACTCAGAACAGTAACAACTTCAGTCATTTAGGGTTTTACACATTTATCCCACGTCATGGGGATACACAGATTTCCAGCCTGATTCAGCATAAAAAATAATAGAAAGAATAAAATTTCTCATAGAAAATTTCTCCTTACAGAAAATAAACTCCAACTTTGTAATCTCAAAAGAAATGCTTACCTGGTGGAGGACCACCAAATTTTCTTTGTCCATTTTCTTGAACCATGCTATATCCAGTCTTCTCCAGCAGGGCTAGTAATGCAGCCTCATTCTGAATGCCACTTCGGATTTTGCCACATCCATTTGCTGCAGCTTTACTTGCCTCATGCATACCTGCAACAGCTTCAACAGGACATTGCAGGTATTGCAACTCAGATAGTTGTAAGCTGTCAGATGTATGCTGAAGCTACCAAAGCACAGAAAAACAACTTATGCTACATTTGCCTATTTATTGTGTCTTTGTTTAGCATAAGGCTTCAATCCTACATCCAACTACCATCATCTATAGGTCTGATTGTTCTGTAGCTCTGATAATCTGGAACTTTAACCAGCACTATATATTCTATATATATATAGAATAGACATTCTATATAGTAGAATATATATATTCTATATTCAAACTTTCCTAAGTGGTATCACAACTAATTTCTAAGTATGCTGCCCTTTTTTCATAAATCATGTAATAACAGTTGTGTAGAGACCAACATGCTATTCAAAGTTCCCCTTTCTATTACTACATTTTATAGAAATAACAGAGATTTTTAAACTGTATTTTAGTACAAAAACACTTCACAAATACATTAAGCCCGTGCATAATTAATATGAAGAATTCAAAGAATTAATGAAAAAAAAATTATTAAAACCAGTATATAAAACTAGGCAGAACTGTCTGGCAAAACTAGGGGGCTGAAGTTATCCCACCTCTGACATCCTTACTTTTATGACTGTTTGCATTTTCACAATTTCAAAATTGAAACAAGTTTATCCCTATGGCTGCTGCTGCTGCTCTATTCACAATTTCCCTGGCATGCCAAGATGTTGTACAGCCTTAGGTTTCTGTCATCCAAGTGATAGTAAACAATCATAACAAGTAACCCATTTGGAATTACCAACTTTACTAGTCGAACTCCTAAAAAAATTAACTTTTGAGTCAGATTTTTAATTGCCTCTTTTTCCTTCCCCAATGTACACAGTCTTCTCCCAAGATTTTCTCCCTTAAGGTCTGCAATAATTAGACAAGAAATCTTCCAAGACTTCAGTCCTTACACAAATAGTATATCCAAGGGCTACACCACTCACTCTCCAAAATAAATGCTTCCAAAAAAAAACCCAAAACAACACCACCAGAAGAGCTCGACTCTTATTCTTTAATGTCCCTTGTATATTCAGCTTGTTCTTCAGCATCCACCTCCAACAGATAACATCCTGAGGTATCAGCTGTTTATTTTTACCAAGAAAAACAGTTAAATATGTCAACACACTTGACTTGAAGGCTTGAACACCCACTGGAACAATGAGGCTTCCACAATTGTAAATGCCTCAATTATCTAGATAGGAGAGAAATTAATTTAAATCAAGGGCAGTAAAGCTTCCATAAAGAAGCATTCATGTGTCTGTCTCTTCACTGGACCCACTGATCAAGGTCTACAGGAACCAACTATCTCAAGAGCTGCAAAAAACTAGTATCTGCTGCACTGAACTGAGGACTGCCAAAAGGGGGGGGAAGGGTTGAAATGCAGAATTGCAGTCTTTTTCTAGTCTGAAGATCATAGAATCATAGAATTAGCTGCGTTGGAAGGGACCTCAGAGATCATCAAGTCCAACCCTTGATCCACTACTGCTGCGGTTCCCAGCCCATGGCACTGAGTGCCACATCCAGTCTCTTTTTAAATATCTCCAGGGATGGAGAATCTACCACCTCACCGGGCAGTCCATTCCAGTGCCTGATCACCCTCTCTGTAAAGAAATTCTTTCTAACCTAAATCTCCCCTAGCACAACTTAAGACTGTGTCCTCTTGTCTTAAGATGAAGCCACTCTCTCTTCAGCTTGTCACCTTTGCTGGTTTTGGACTAACTAAACTATTACTTTTAGCTTGAGAATCCAAATGGGCACCATAACCTACAGATTGTTTTACCTAACGGCTGTGTAACTCCATCCCACTGGTGATACCAATAGTGAAAACAAATCTATACGTAGTTGACGTACCAAATGTGAACCCACCCACCTTCTACGTAAAGGTTTTCAAATGACTGCGTCCACTGAAAAAAACGATTTTGCACAGATTTTAGTTTTTCAAAAGATTACACCCTACACTTATGGAGTGATCAAACCCCCTCCACAATCAGGTTTATGCACGTTACGAAAATCGTGGGAGCTGAGGGTGCACACAGCGACTGCCGAGAGCAGGGACACTGAGGCGTTAGGTCAGGTGTCCAGGACCACAGATCGGCCTCGGAGCAAAAACGCCACTTGAGGAGGAAAAACCACACGCGGGATTAGGAGAGAAAAGAGAGAAAACCAGCAGCCCCGTAAATACCCTGCGATACTCTCGACGACTTGCTTGTTGAAGGCGGCCGCCGCCACCCCTTCTCCACAGGCCCTCGTCCCTCTTGCCGCCTCTGCCTCTCCCCACAGCCTGGTGATGAGGGCACCGAGTCGCCGCTCTCCCCAGGGAGGCGAGGCCGCGGCACGACTCCCCTCTGCCCCGTTAACGAGCCCTGCGCCACACAGGGTTGGGGGGAAGGGGCGTGGGGGGNTCCCGGCCCCGCAGGGTGCTCGGCCCGCAGGCAGACGCCGTGCCCGCAGCCCGGGGGTTGGGTACCCCCCGTGGCTCTTTTCCACGCCTCCCCCGACGCTGCCCAGGTATAAGGGCGAGAAAAAACGCGCTCATCCGCCCCGGGGAGCGCAGCAAAAGGCTCCCGGGCCCGCAGCTGCTTCCTTCACCTTCCCCCGCCGATGAGACCCCTCAGGGGGACTGTGGGTGCCCGTCCCGGAGGCGGGGAGGCTCCTGCGGTGCTCGCTCGGCTGCGGGGACCCAGGCGGTGGCTTGGGAGGGTTCCTGGCTGCCTCTCTAGGAAAGGGGTCCCCGAGGAAAAAGAGGAAGTCACACTTACAAATTAACTCGCTCCAGCGGTCCGCCGGCTCAGAAAGAGTGGGAAAAGGCGGAGAGGCATTCCCAATTCCCGTGCGTTTTGTTTCATGCTAATCCATTATGTAAATGGGATAAATCCTGGCAACAGAGCCCACAAAAGAGCAGCCCTGTCAGGTCAACAAAGCCGCCCCGTCTCAGCCTTATAAGTTTCAGTAGCTGAGCAAACTCCCGCCCCCTCGGGAACTGCGGGATGATGGATGGGACAGATATTCATCTTATACCTGGAAGATGACAGAGCCCGGGGGGTGGCAGGGGAGGGGGCCCACAGCCTTTCAGAGTCCCCGTCACCTCCGCCGCCCCTCCCCGACCCGCTGCCATTGACTTTTGTTGGTGCCGGGGACGCTCCTCTTCCAGCTCCGCGGCTCCGGCTCAGGCAGGGCCGGGGAGGAGTGGGGGGGTGAAGCTTTCTCCTCGCTGAGAAAGCAACGCTGGAGAAGTAGTTTAACTGTTAAAGCATCTTGCCCTAAGCCCAGACTCTATCCTGAAGGCTGTTCGGGCAACCACAATACACACGGTATCAAGTACAAAAAAAGGAAGTGAGAAAAGCAGCAGCAGTGTGCAGCACCCCGGCACCTCCCCACAGGCAAACCGTCTTCAAACAGAAAGTTACTTGGTCGCTTTGCACCTGAGAACCTGTAGATCAGAAAGGAGATCCCTAGACTACCCTCTAGCTGTAGAACCCCTTTGGTCACACTATCCAAAAAAAAAAAAAAAAAAAAAAAAAAAAAAAAAAAAAAANNNGGGGTGACGGGGGCCAGTGAGGTGCCCTCGCCCCGCCGTGCCGAGAGGAGGGGCCGCCGCTCGGCTCTGGTGTTCAGAAACTGGGTCTTTCTTATTTTTCGGGTATTCCAGCTCGCATACGATCTTAAAAGGTGTATTTGGGCTTCCCAGATAGGCTTCGGAGCGCCCTTGTGCTTTTGGAGGGGGTTCAGTGTCGTGTGTGGCCATGGGGACGGAATAAATACCTCGGTGGGACTAATCCGGTTTCTGTCCTTACCGATTTAATGCTTCAGTCTCTCCGAGGTGAACCACGTTGGTTTATCAGCTGAAGGCACTTCTCAAGCCAGCTGGGCTGCAGGACCAGCATCTCGGCACTGATCCTGAACTCCTTACCAAAACTCCTCAGGTGTCACAGCCCTAAAACGCTTTGATGGGCCACATGAAACGGACTGGGGCTGCTGGAGTTGTAGAGGCTTAGTTTGTGAGTTTTTCAGTTCGTAGTTGTCAAAATGTGGCCCGTTTTCTCCCATCTAGCAAATGACCAAGCTGGAATAATTTTATCAGACTTCTACCCCTCCTTTTTTTAAGATTCAAATTTTACTTGTTAATAAGGCAGAGGATCCCAGAAATTTCAGGAACATGCTAAGTAACCTTTATTATTAATATGTTGCAGAGCTTTTAGCAATCTAGATTTAAATATGTACTAGCATAAAACTATCTTGTTGGACATTTATCCAAGTTTGCTTATTTTCCAGAGAGAAAGCTTATTATGCATTGTTATTAATACATTAAACATCTATTTTACAAACTATATATCTTCATTTTAAAGGTCTGAATGGACAACATACTAAAGCTATTCCCTTCAAGATTAAATTTAACTATCTTCATTTTAGATGTCCTCTTTGGTTTTCATCACATTTAATCAGCCATGAAGTCTCCAGTAGGAATGAATTTGGGATATATTAAGTGAAATAAAGTTCAGGGCATTTTGTGATTGCAGCTGAGGGTCCCTGTTACCTTGAGGACTGCTCATTCCCTGGCAGAAATCGTTTCAGTTGTTACTGCTTGTGGAAAGTACTGAAAGAATGCAGACAACCTTGTCTAAGTGAAAGAAAAGAAAAAAAGAAAACTGAACTCTAGCAATTTCTTTGTATTTCATGTTAAGTGATGTCTTACTGGATAGGTTGCCATGTACAGCCATCTCTGGAGTACAAATTGCTCTTCCAGGATAAAGGAGAACAGCTGCCCAGCTGGAAATGTTAACCCATCCTAGCACTTAACCACAAAGGTTCTCAAAAACACACAAATTTGCCATCAGGTTTTACTACCTATGACATGAATAAAAGAGAAAATAAAAATAACAAAAAAGTACTCAATGTCTGTGATACTTTTCTTATTAAACATCAAAGTCAGACATAACTAAAGTGTCATCTGGTTTTCTCACTGACCCCTGCCTCTAAATGAAATTAATGACCTTTTTCTTCCTTTGTGCCTCATGTGTTAATTGAGAATCAGGGTTCTCACTGTCCCCTTTTTTTCTCTCAATGTACTTATTCAGTATAATTAGGTTTTACTCTGAACAACTCTTTCTAACCTGTATTTGTCTTGGATTTTTGTGTGACTGGCAATAAAGTCTGAGCTGATTTTTTGTATTTCACTTCTAATAAGAGATTAACAGGGGAACACAGTATTTTCACTCAATCAAGCAGTATGTCTGATAACATAAGGTCTTCAGAAAGAAGTTTGCACACCTGAAAGCTTTTGATAGCTGTATCAAAACTATTTATTCACCTCGATGCTCCCTGAAATTTTGGTTTTCTTGTATTGCAAGCAGAATTCTTGCCAAACAAAACCTTAATCCCATCTCCCATTTTAAAAACTTTGGCTTAGCTGCTTTTAAACTCTAGCAGCAATGTTACAGGGTCCAGTAGCAGGGGATAAGCTGCCTCTCTCCTCCTTGGCAGGGGCAATGCTCCCTGTGAATTTCACCTTTTTTGAATCCCAATACTGTATTTTAATTCACTTATTTTCAATAAAAATTTACAAAAGCATAGGAAAGAAGACCAAGCCCAGACAAATGGTTATTATTTATCAGGTTTATTTGGGTTTTTACTGCTTTATTGAATCAATACTATTGTTCATAAATGTCTTAAGTTTTAAACCTGAAAAATAGAAACTTAAATTTTAGGATTATTGTTCAAGAGTTACAGTATAACTTACAAAAAGCATTTGGCACAAATTCTGGTTAGAAAATTAATTTAAATTGCAAATAGTGTTTGCCCTAAAGCTTTATTCACTTCACACTAACACTGTCTCCTCGCTAGTTCCTTTTTGAAACCGTCACAAATCTGATGGATGAGGAAAAGGGCAGGGCCCTGCCAGGATTATGACATTTATTCCTTTGGCTATATTTGAAAATGTGAAAGAGGTCTTTTTCTTACACATTGGCTTTTATAGCAGCTCACCAGACAGTTGCTTTTCTTTTCCTTCTGAGTTATTTTAGGTAGCTGTAACACAGAAGCCCTTGATGTTTTTTAACTCCTGTTTCATTGGAATGCTAGCAAGCCCCAGCTTATATATTCCTGGAGTGGTCTATGGCTGCTGTTGTAACACACTTGAATAGCAGCGTAAGCTTTTTCTCTCAGTGTAAATTTTACTATGTCCTGGAGCAGGAAAAGAGGGTATGTAGTACTCCTGCCCTCTGACAGGTTTGATATGTAGGCAGTGGAAATAGGTTAAAAGGAAGCAGACGTCCTTTGAAGTTTAAACAAAGGTCTCTGTAGAAAGCCCAGACATAATACAATTGTAAATCTAATTTTAGTAAGCTGTCTAGAAAGACTTCAGTCAGTCTGTTTTGTTTTATCAAGTAGCTGCAATAGCTGCTTACTAGTATTCCCCTAACAAGGCACCTTAGTGCATGAAGGGGTTTTTTTCTTGAAAGGTGCTGCTTGCCCTCGTTCAGCTTCTTGCCTTTAAAAAGCTGGAACCTTTTTAAATTTTAAAATTACAAAATCTGATATTGCTGGAAGGGATTCAATTTGGGGTGCA
Organism: Florisuga fusca; assembly: GCA_038090715.1. Lineage (NCBI taxonomy): Eukaryota > Metazoa > Chordata > Aves > Apodiformes > Trochilidae > Florisuga > Florisuga fusca. The sequence continues at coordinate 10,567,195 of JAAWXA010000025.1, read as the reverse complement.
CAGAACTGCTTTCCTCTTTTTGTAAACTACGCTGGGACACCTGACACACATTTTTAACGTGTAGATATGCAATGAGGATGAAAACATGGACCCTGAAGCACGTGAAGTCAAGCATACCTCACTGAAATTAGTATGATTATCAACGTCACTGATGTAAATGGAACTGAATCAACTTCAAGCTGATAATGCTGAGTGCAGAATGATGTAAAATGCACATAAGAAAGTGCATTAAATTTGTTTGGTTTTGTCCTCGTTACCACCAGAACTATTATTTCCTGCTCCCTCTATATCTTAGGCTAAAAACCTGGGTGCTGTGTGACACAGCCATACCTTTAATCACAGAGCAAACAGCTGTTTTCTGACAACCCGACTGACCCCTGAGAGGGAAGGAGCAGATGGGAATTTCTGAAAAAAAAAAGGTAAAACCACAGAGGGTTGGTGGAGGGAGAGGTGAATGTCAGGGAACAGAAGGATGGGAAAGAGGGAAGGGCCAAGGGAGATGGAGATTCCTGCCCTGCAGTACTGCAGTCTTACACTGCTCCACTCTTACACAATGCTTTCCCATCTGCTTTTTTAGGCAAGAGTTTTAAGTGAATGCTGAAATGACAGTATTTCCTCTGCATGTCTGTACAGCAGCAGTTGAAGACTTTTGGCTTTTTTAGTGCTTCTGAGAGAGCCTACTGCCTCAACAACCTGGGATACAGTTTTCTTTCCACAGGGATGTAAAGCACAAAGTTCAAAGAAGCAGGGTCCCTTTTGTCACACCACTGTTGTCTCACTGGGGGCTCAGGAAGATTGGAAACAGTCTTCTCTAAGTCACTGGTCAGTTTTTTATTTTTCTTCAAGTATTGTCAGGAAATACCTGAATTCATGGTAGCTTCTGTCAAAATCTTACAGCATGGTTTTGGGATTAGAACCAAACAGACACCAGGCACCAAATTGCCAAGTCTTTGGTCATCTTTGGACATGGCCTAGGTCATAGAATCACAGAATAATTTGGGTTGGAAGGGACCTCTAGAGGTCAGCTAGTCTGACCCTCTACAGTGAGCATGGACACCCCCAACCAGATCAGGTTGCTCGGGGTCTCATCAAGCCTCACCTTGAACATCTCCAGGGATGAGGCCTCAGCTGAGGGCAACATGTTCCATTTTTCTACTACCTTCATGGTAAAGAATTTTTTCCTAACATCCAGTCTAAAGCTACACTTCTCTAATTTAAAACCATTGCCCCTTGTCATATCACTCCAGGCCCTTTCAAACACAGTGCCTCTCCTGCTTTCCCCTAGGCCCCTTCAGGTACTGGAAGGTCACTATAAGGTGAAGGTCACTTCTCCAGGCTGCACAACCTCAGCTCCCTCAGACTGTCTTCACAGGGGAGGTGTTCCAGCATCCTGATCATTTTCATGGCCCTCCTCTGGACCTATTCCATTGGGTCCATGTCCTTCCTGAACTGAGGGCTCCCGAGCTGGACACAAGTATTCCAGGTGAGATCTTAGCAGAGCAACATGGCAGAATCACCTCTCCCCATCTGCTGGCCAGGCTGCTTTTGATGCAGGATTCTATTTGCCTTCTGGGCTGCAAGCATGCACTGTTGACACTGCAGATCCTAACTGGAAGCTTAGTTAAAGATCATTATATCCCATTACCTTTTTCATATTTAGTAATTCTGGAAGTAAATTACATGGTGAGCAACAGTGGAGAACAAAATTTGATTTTTCATTTTCCTAGATTTAAATATTTTAAAAACCTTAATTGTAGTTTGAAAAGTAGATAGTTCACTATTTTTTTATGCTGTTCATGCTTGTATTTGAATTCCAGCTTACTCTGAGAATCCTGAGAGGCATCAATTTATCAAGCTCACAGCCTTTTAATTTATGCTGTGAGCTGCTAACCAGCTTTTAAGTCAGGAAACTCTGGACTGTCAGTGCCAATTACAAGTTAAACAGCTTGTGATGCTTCTGTGCAATTTTATTTACATTTTTCCTGAGGCTTTAAGGATATAGCACTTTCCTTGGAGACACAATTAAGAAAGTCTGAAGCAACGTAACCGTGTTTTAGTGTGTTTCTTTCATTTATGTATTTATATATTATGCACACATAGAGTCCCATGACTTTGGAGTTCTTGCAGTGTTCATTAAGAACAGCAAACATAATAATTTTTAAATCGGTTTTTCTGTATCTACTATTGTCTTTCCTACTGACACAACCAAGACTGCAATAAAAACTAAACCAAGAACCACTATGCTGTGGGCTGCTGTGAACAAAAGCAGTTTAACTTTTCCTTCCGGATTTCTAGTCAGATGTTACAAGAGCAAAACAGAAATTCAACAGCAGCGTTTCTAAACCCACCTAGCAGTTGCATAAACTTATTATGTATCTGATTTACTTGGGTTTTAAATACCAGTTTCATAATTAACTGCTACCAATTTGTTGGAGGTCGGCTCAGTGCCTATTCCTGAATGTAAGAGAGCCACTAGGTGGGAGTATGTTATCTGAAAAGCTTTGCCAACCCCGCATCTTTCTATTTTGCAGGAGCTCTGCACCTCCCTTTTCCCAGCATCCAGATGCTGCTGCAGCACCACCCACACCATGCTGATTGATCTGGGATTTTTCAGTGCTCGTGTCCACACTGGGAGCTGGGCAGACACCTTCTGCCCTGCTGCTCCTTCAGCCCAAGAGGACTCGAGGTGGAGCAAAGCAGAGGCAAAGGCTTGCTAAAAATTACACCCTGCAAAAAACAGATTTCATATCCAAATACGGACCACAAGCACTCTGCATAACCCAGTTATGTAGAATGCCTCAAGTACCCAGGCTAAAAGATTCAGAGGATCACCTTACTAACATACAAGCTATATAATAATATAAAAAGCCTTATTAAGATGCATCAAAAGACAGGCATTTGCCTGAGAGGAAACTAGCAGATGATAAAGACATAGAAAAGGACTTTTAAGGAAGTGTAGACCATAGCAAAAACAATTATTTTTTTTTTTTACAATAATAGTAAATACAAAATTGATAGAGAAGCTTTCAAAGTAAGCTGATTCTTTTCTACAGGAAACACATCCTCACATTAGTCCTAAACTGAGGGATTAATAGGAGGTATTTCGGACTGATGAGTAAACTCCAAGTAACCAACTGACAAGGCTGGGTGTATTCAGGTCTTAAGAAACTCCAGGGTGATATTGGTGGACTGAGAGCTGTAATGTGTAATAAGTCTCTGAAGGCAGCCATGGTACTAGAAGGATGGTGCCAAATGAGCTGCTTTCAGAAGAACTTCAGCACAAATGTGTGGAAACTGCAAAAAAACTGACTTCCACACCAGGAATATCTGAGAGTTGTAAGACTGTAAGTGGAAAAAATGAGCACAGAATGATTATTCATTGTTCCCTGTAGTGCAAGAAGGGGAGGGACAGCTAATATAATCATCAGGCAGCCAATTTAAAATAAAGTATTTTTTCAGATGTCATAATTAGTGTTGCCATAGAACCTTTTGGAAGACAGACAGATAAGCTAAAAAAGAAGACAAGTTCACATAGGCCAAGAGTATTAAATGTGGTTAAATGACTGCAAGCTTTAAAGGTGGAAGTTTGTGAACTGTTGATTATAAATTTTTTTATTATACCATGACTTTGTCTGTACCTGTACCCTGTCCCTAAGGGCTCACTGTTGCTCACTGGTGGAGAATGGGATGGGGAAAACTGACTCTCAGGTATTGCCAAACTCATTCCTGCAATGCTGCAAAATTTGGCCCTTGTCTGTAAGCTCAAGGCTCCCAAAGGCTGTTAAGTTGTTAACAGTGTCTGTTTGTCTTGCTGCAGCTCTGGACTGAGAGTCAAATTTTTCTAAAGATTAATGGGAGTAGTTGTGTTCACAGAAGAAGATCTCAGAAACCAAGTGAAGAGTGCATTGCCTAGACCAGCAAAAAAAAATTGGTAGAAACACAAGTGGCAGCATAGAAGTAAGTGTCTGTAGACAACAGTCTGAAGAGATTTGACAAACCACAAAAAAATTAAAAATCACAATTTATGACCTGTAAGATTCTTCAAATCCTAATTCATTCCCTCGGTTACTATAGGTTAATAGTGATCAGGAGGTTCATTTCTGAGCATCATTATTAAATTTCCACAGGTAAAGGATTTTGGGCAGGTCAAGGAATGGGCAGGAGTACTTCATACTTAATCTTGCTCCCCATGAAGACACTGACAAAGCTCCTGTTGTTTTTATCTGGAAGAAACATAACCCATTGATGCTGTTGCAATAAAGAAGCCTGGAGTGCTACATACTCAATGGTAGCCCTGGTGAACTACTCAGGGCCTGTCCTAATGGGATAATTTTTAAATATGCAGGGACAGTAAAGTGGGTTCTTTGGTTTTGTTTTTTTTTTTAAGTAATGTCTCTTACTATTTTTTTAATTAGATCAAATGTTTTTTGTATAAGCAGATGTCTTCTTGCTCACATCCCAGGTTTTCTTCCTGCTAAATTATACAGTGAGCTCACAATTTATGTCACAAATCCAGTGTCTGTCCTACAAAAACAGACTGTTGTAAGCACAGATTTGTTTTTAATTGCAGGACTGAGTACTGTCTGTAAGAGAGCTTTTAACACAGACATTCCCCAAACTGAAAAATGAGAAATGGAAAATTACTGAGGGAAAGTAATTCCTATAACTGGTTCGGGTGGATATTTTCAGTTTGCTTGTAAAAAAAAACCTCTTTGCAAGTCATAAAAACCTTATTATAATTTTGAAACACATTTCATGACTATGCATCAGGTCTACTGCCTGTGCAATTCTCAATGCTTTAACAGTATTAGTTACTGGAATTGCTGAAAGACATCAGAAATAGAAACTCTCCATTCCTCAGTGGAATTTCAATTTATTGGCCAAGCAGAATTACTGCTTTCTCCAGTCAAGTTTTTGCAAAGACGTTGTTCCCAGTCTACACCCTGTCAATCCACGATCAATTTGTCATGCTACGATAGTTACTTGAACAACAGAGTGGTTCTTTTTTACATACTGTGGCACCAAAACTACTTGCTGCCAAGCTTTGAGAGTAATAAATAACGAAAATTAAAATCTGCCTTTACCATGTGGTTGTCAATGCTAAATGGCTGATGTACTGGATGAAGAGACATTACTTTTGCCTCTGGTTGTCAAGGCTATGTCCTAGTTACATATCTGGATTTCTGGAGGAGCTGAGTTTTGTGTATGTCCTGAGCTTGATGAAAGACTGAGAAATGGTACAGGGCAACATGACTGCTGAGTTACATCTTCATGCATCCTTTAGGCATTGCAGCATGCACTTGCCAATTTGGAGTGATTCTCAGACCTGAATGAGGCCTTCAGGCTCCTCTTCCAAAGCATGGGAAGAGTTAGATACCTTGGGATGCACTCCTCAGGAACTGGCAGAGCTGGAACCTCTGTGAAGAAACCCATGAATAAAATGAGGCTTGGGGTGGAATTTAAACAGCCTGGGCTGTACCTTCGTGGTTCAAAGCTCTTGCTGAGTTGATATGACTGTAAAAGAGGACAGGATCATGAGGTGCTCTGTTCAGGGAAGAGACAGGGCTGTGATAGGATGATGCTGAACCAAACAGCCTCCTTCCCCAAGGGCTAAATGCAGTTCTAGGTTTTTCACAGCTATGCTGCTTCTGGTTCTGGAGGCAACCAAGTCACCAGTGGCTTGAGGCTACTCATGGAGTACACTACCACATCATTTACACAGACTCCAAATGAATGTGGTTGAAACCAGGTGGCTCCCTCCTCCTGAGCATTCACTTGGAGCTTTGTACAGTCTCATCTGCAAACAGAAAGAGCAAAAATCACTCTGATTAATCTAACCCTAATCTTCCCAACAGGGGTGCAGGAGACCCCTCATTAATTTCACACTTTTCTTCACTTTTGATTAGAATTAATTACTAACTTTTTACCTGCTGTGTGGCCGTAGCAGACCCATCCCTCCCTATGTTTCTGTGCAGTGCTGCATGGAATTGTGTGGGCACTTTCTGCAAAACTGCCAGGAACACAGGTGCAAATCTGATTCAGGTCTCGGGCTATGCAGAAGCAGAAGGTAAGGTGGCTTGGCAAGTTTAGCAGAGTATAACCCTTCATTTGTCTGTATTCTTAATTATACAAAACAGTAAGCCTCCTTAGCCTCACAGAAAACTCGGTTTTCACAGGCAGGGAAATTGTGTTGTGGCAAGGAACCATGCATTTTATTTATTTGGAATGTCCAATACAAGGAAGCCATAAGGTTATGCAAATATTAGCCAAATCTTGCAGCTGGGCAGAAGAAATGGGAAAGAACTAAAGAAGAGAAACTGTAGGCAATATAAAAGTACAGCAGGAATCTGCTTAAAGTAGAATTGTTAAAATAACACTGCAGCAAAGCAGCAAACCTTGGGCCTCACCTGACAGTCTCTCCCTTAATTTTACCCAAAAATTTTCTGAATGGCTGCAATTCGTGTTCTGTCAAGGTCAGAAATATTCCAGTCTTAGCATCTGTAGTTCCTGGGTGCATCTGGTGGTCTGGTTCACAGTCAGAACCTTACTGAGGCCCATACACCATGAGATGCAGCAGCCCCCTTGGGAGGGGGCAAATACACAGAGCCCAAACAGATTCTGTTCCAACAGAGTGGCCAGAGGCATACTCTCCTTCTAACCCAAAGCCACAGGTGCTGCCCAACTTCATAAATTCAGTAACTGTCCTTACCATGAGGTAAAATTAGAAAAGGTGAAGGGTAGCCACCTCATAGCCTTACTAGTCTGGTGAGTCTCCTGCAGGATAGACTGAGAAGAGTCCTGGGAACAGGTCTCCCAAATCCACCAGAAATGCTGTAATCATCACATTTTTGTATTCTTGACAATGCTGTTTCCATTTGCATGCTGCTCAGTCAGGAGGGGACTCAAGGTTTTGAGTAGCAAATGGCCAGATCTACCTTAAAATTCTGGCCAGGTTAACAAAACAGGTTTGTGTGTTTGCACATGGCCATCCATAATTCTGCTTGCATGACCCCAGATGCAGCCCCTGGTACCCAGTGCTCTCTTGGAGCATGCCCTGGTACAGGACAGCCCAGGGGACACTACCAGGTGCCACTAGAAGAGAAGCTGTGCTGTAGCAGCGAGGGAGCTCAGCTCCAGCATGAGCCACACAGCCAAAAGGTTGACTCCAGCCCATTTGATTTTCTTGGTTAGATTACAGCCTGTGACATTGGCAGCCTACCTCTCAGTTTAAGGGAAGGCAAATTAATCTGTTTAATCTAGAACCTAACACAACCTTGTCTCTGGTCCCCTAAAATCCGACTGTGGACAGGAGAGCAGGGACAGCTAAGCAGCATCTGAGTCTTCACAGGCTCCCACTGCTGTGTTCAGTGCCTGGTCCCTCAGCACACCGAGTATGCCCTTCCTGCCCTCACAAGGGTAAGAACCACACTGACATTATCTGCCTACCACACATTCCTGGCCTTGCTAAGGCCAAGCACCTGGGTGTAGCTGTTGTGATGTTGTTGCAGGGGGCTCTGCAGCTGATTTGCTCCAAATGACACCCTCACAGAGCAGCCACCAGCTCTTTTCCAATTCACAGATATGCTATAGAGAAGAGGCTAAATAAAGGTCAAAGGGCTAAAAAAAGTTCCCTGTGAATCAGGGAAAACAAAGTTACACAACATTTTAGGGTTTTCTACCCTATGAGATGCAGAAACAGTAAATACAAATCACCAATTTTGTCACAGACAGAAATATGGTATTGTGATCAGTGTCATTCTGATTTAAGTCTCTTAAAGATCACTTCAGTTTCTTGCCTCTCCCACAGCCTCTGAGAACCAAAGGACCACATCCTTAATGTTCTCTTGGCTGCAGAGGAAAAGCTGTGCCACAAAACACAACACAGAATCACTTTTTAAGAAATTATTTTTTTGCCAAAAATAGTCCTCAAATACTTTCACTGATCTATTCCTGCAGCAAAGAAAATGGTATCCTTGCCCATGCAGGGAGGTTGGAAGTAGGTTATTTTTAAGGTCCCTTCCAACCCAAACCATTCTTTGATTCTATGATTTATTTTACCAGCACAACATTCTGATAGATTTCTCTAAGGCCTCAAAAACTACTAAGCTTTTGTATCTTCATTCCCATCAGCAAGCTCATTCATGACAATTTAGAGCTCAGAGGGGCTCTGGCCCAAGCTATAACAAAGCTGAAGTAGCAAATGGCTCCTAGAGTCACCTGAGAACTATTTATTTTTTTTAATCTCAAGGGAGAAAGGGAGATGCTAACTACTGACTGTTTCACACAGTTCTGTATCATTTAGTGGTGTGTGACACTTCATTTAATGTGAGAACATGCAATAAATAATACAACACTGTATCATTTCTAGAGATCACAGTTCTAATGTTTCTTGTTGCTTCAGCTCGCTTCCTAAAACCTGTCTGGATGATGTCAAGTCACACGCAAATATAATTCTCTCTTCCCCACCCCCTAAGATTTTAACAAGTATTGCTACGATTTTGTTTTTATTAAAAGCCTCAATGGTATTTATATGTAGCATTCTCCTTCAGCACAGGAGGACCCAAAGGTGAAATCAAGCAGCAGATGACTGCTCACCACAAAATGAGTAATCATTTATGTTCCAGGCTGAAATAAATACAAACAGAAAACTCACTGTTCTAATGTCTTCATTCAGCAACTTTTTTTTTTTTTTTTTTTTTTAAACTCAGGTTTTGTAAAAACATTTCGAGCCTTGTGAATGCTCATTTTATTTTTGTTTTCTTTGGAAAGCCTGGAGTGAAACATCCATCCTTTTAGCTTGATGTCTTCACTACTTGCCTTTCCCAGTGGCACAGGGCTGATGGTTATGCTATGCTACTACATATTCCAGTTTAACCACACAACTTCTCAAAACAGTTCCACCACTAAAATGTGCTGCAGATTTACACTCCTCATCACCATCACTTACAGTTACCAATGAACAATTTCACTTCTAAGCACACACTTTTCCAAAACAGCTGAACTGCTCCACAGTTTTCTGTGTTTTTCTTAGTATAACTACCTCCTTCATTCAATGGCATCACAGTTGAGCTCAAGTCTGAAATGCAACGCTCCACCTTGGGCAAGAGGTTTTTTTTTCTTTTCACTCAAGTAATTACAGAAAAAGAGTTGACACTGACATTTACCAAAATATTTGAGAGCATAAGCACCACCCGCTGAGCTAAACATGAGAATTCATGCCTGCTAGTCTTGCTTTTCCCCTCAGAGTATGACTGATTTGACTCATGCCTGACTTTAACACAATTTTTAGATCTCTGCTAGAACTGTACTTGGTAGGAAAAGCTCCTAAACACACAGCTGAATTTCTCTTCCTGTGCCCACCCTATTACTTTTTTTGTAAAAACTACTACTATTTTGTAGTTTTTAATGAGCTTAAAACTTTACACTTTGAGGAAGATTCTCTACTAATACAGCTGGAAGTCTGCAAGGAAGGCTTTCATTTCTCTCACACAGACACCTAGGAAGATCCCAATTTAGTCCCTCATTCTAATCCACATGCTTCTTGCTCAATATCATCAGAAAGGCAGGAGCATTGGTCCTGTGATACTGAAGCCAGAGCAGAAACTTTGCCTTCCAAAAATCCCACTTGCAAGTTGGTTACTGGTCATGACCCCGTTGTTTATTGTATAACTGAACGATAAGAATTACTGGAATTCATATAAATCCTGAGTAAACAAAGAGGAAAAGAAAAGCCCACCTGTAATCAGACCCCATGTAACTGCACGTTAATGGGCTGTTCAGTACCCTGCTGGGATATGGTAGAGAAATGCTGTATCATTCTCAATTTCAAGAGGCCGGCAGACATTTTTAAATGAATAAATTCTATTTATATAATTACAGTAATGACTACAGTTCATACCTTATGCAGAGCAAGTAAAAAAACCACACTGGAATTTATGTAAATAATACTAATGCATACGCTATGAAAAAGCAATTCATGTTAATTAAAAAACACCTTAATTTTAAAAGTTTACCAGAAACAGTTACATGGAGCATTGCAATCTTTGAAAGAAGAACAGAAGTTGTGTACAAGGATCCAGGATAATTGATATCCAGCCGCTTTGGGGCTGGGCAGCAGCCTGAACACGTAGTGAAAGCTGGGCTGAAATCCCCTCTTGGTTGATGGCAGCAGCATTCATGCTGTTTTTCTTATGAGCCTGGAATTTCACCCCAGTCTTTACATTCTTCATCGGTTATAGTGGAGCAACCAGAAGAAAGATGATTAGAGAGCAGCCAAGTAGACTCACAGTTCAAGAATCCAATCTTCAAAGAGCTGTAAGGTCTAAGGGAAGGAGAAGGGGGTGTATAGCACAGTTAAAATGAGTCTCACCCTAAAGATGGGGAAATGTGGCCACTTCAGGAGCAGAGCTGATGACAGGAAACTCATAGGACAAAGTAAATCTGAGGTTCAATCCTTGGTGAAGACATCACCTTATTTGCCTTGGACTAGAAAGGAAGGCAAGCATAGTGAGCAGACGTCTAAGTGTGTGTATCTCATGCAAGGCATTCCAGGAGATGGACAATTTCTCTGCACACATCAAGACATGGCTAAGAAAAAAACAGCAAAGGTTTTTAGCACTCAAACAATTGGTTAGATGAACTTGATTTGAAATCTGACTTCACACATTCTTGATAAACAAAAAAGCCTTGACATTGAAGACAAAACGCTTCTAGCACCAACTCCTGGCTTGCAAATGAATAATTATTTGGAAGAGATGAGTATAAAAAGACATTTCATCTTTCACAGAGAGGCATCTTGTTATAAGGCAACAGTTAAAATGACAGTACAGCCACCACAGAAACTGATCCCTGATGCACGATAGCACCCACACAGGTTCCATTGCTGAGGAACTAAACTGGTGTCTGTCCTCCTCACCTCCATGTGCCCTGTAACACTGGAGATTTCTGATGTTTTTATGTCATTAATTGTCATAAAGCAAAGCTAGTTTCTTCCTGTATCCCCTAAAACCCCTATAACCATTTATATTAGTCCTACTAACCACTCTCAGTAGCAAGGAAAATGCTGAGGAATCCCCATTTTTCCTTACCTCTATCCCAATCAACGAGTTTTTGCCTAATACAGTAACGAGTGTTTGCCTAATTAATAGGAATGAGAGATTTGTAAGCATTTCCCAGAAGGCAACTCCAAGGACAAAATCTGGCAAATCTGGCCAGATGTGCTACTGTAGCACACAGGACTCAGCCTGGGGTTGGTTTTACTTCACTATCAGAGAGTCAGCTGACTTACTTGTTTCTCCACTAAAGGGTATTTTAGGAACGGAGGCAGTAATTTCTGATTATACCCTGTCTCTGTATCAAAGGGAGAGGTAAGCAGTTTGTTCTCAATACCCACCACTTTATGATATGCCATTTTTATTAATAGTAACACCACCCAGGTATGCAGCTAAGAAAAGAACGTAAAGAATATTGCCAGAATCACTTATGGCTAAAGGCAAGGAGCAGAACTGCATCGCAACCCTACTTTTTCATGATTAAAAGGTGTGTTAAAATGTACCAGCTGAGATTTTCAGGAAATCTATTACTTGGCTTACACAGTAAGCTATGCCTTGTGTACTGTCTCGTATTTAAAGTTGCATTTAAAAATCGCACACAAGGTTAAGAAACTTTACGTGACACCCATGAGCAATCTGTGCTGTCATAAATACAGTAGTGTACATCCTATATACAGACGCTGGCCACAAGCCCCCAGGAATGCTGTTAGCCAGCCATCCACAGCAAGAAGGGAACAAAGATAGTGGGGAGCGTGGTGGAGGGTGCCAAGCCTAGGCAGACTATTGATGCTAATCCCACGAGCACTGAAGCAAGAACGCTCCTCTGGTCCCGAATAATCATCTTCACAGTCTCACAGAACTGGAAAACAAAACAAAAAGCAGAAGATCAAGGTTAAACAGGAAAGCAGCTGGCGGTGCCCACTCTCTCCGTTCCGGACTCGCAGCTCCCAAGCGCTCTCACGGGCTGCCCGGAGCGCAGCACAGGGCGAAAAGCGAGCCCGGCACCGCATGACAGCCCCAGCTTCGGTCCCGGTACTGCCTGCGGCTCCGGCAGCCTCAGAGCACTTGAAGAGCATGTTAATTGCCTCAGGGCTTGAGCCTGGCTTCCCTCGCCACCGGAGGCCACCAGCGGCCAGGTTCCCGCCTCTCCGAGCGGCTCCGCACCCGCGGCACTGCGCGCTGCGGGGAGAAGGGCCCGCAGCTCCGGCGGGGGCCGACGGGCGGTACCGAGCAGCAGCTCCCGGTGCCCCGTGGCGGCGGCTGACCCGGTTTCGGGGAGAGGAGCTCCCAAGGTACGGGCCGTCCCGTCCCGTCCTATCCCCCGCCTCCCTGCGGGACTGCCCGGCCCGTACCTTGTCGGTCTGGAAGCTGACCGGGGATCCGTATCGGCAGTAGGTGACGAAGTGCTCGCAGTTGTTCCAGAGCAAGCTGTAGGCCGTGGCGCCCACCAGCTTCTCCGCCCGACGGGCCGCCTCCTCGCTGCCCAGCACCTGGTCTTTGAAGAGCCGGTCCATGTGGTTGACCAGGATGCTGCCGCCGTACGCGAAGTCCTCCACCGTGTCCACGCGGATGCTGGCCATCTTGGCAATGACACCCAGGATGAGCCGCTTGTTGGTCACCACCTGCTGGATCTGCCGCCGGTCGCCGGTGAAGGCGGGCAGGATGTCGGGCATCAGGTGAGCGACGCGGTTCTCGCCCAAGTAGATGCCGAAGTGGATGAAGAGGGTGCGGGGCACCTCCAGCAGGTCGCCCCGCTTGAAGCAGCTGATGTCGTAGTAGCCAGGGGCCGCCGGAGCTGAGGGCTCCCCGCCGGACTCAGCGGGCAGAGGCCGGACGTGGACGAGGAGCAGCAGCTTCTCCAGCAGCAGCGAGGCCGCCTGTGGCACCGGGTTCTTCATGGTCGGCGGCGGTGCGTGGCGGGGGGGGAAAAGCCGTCGCTGCCTCCGAGCAGCCCCCGCCGTCCAGCCCCGCTTTTCTAGGCTACCGGGCGGGGCGGGGCGGGCACCGGAGCCAGCCCACCGGCTGAGCGG
>JAAWXA010000025.1:10542841-10554097 GCA_038090715.1 Florisuga fusca | reverse complement strand
AATTTAAAAAAAAAAAAAAAAAAAAGAAAAAAAGAAAAAAAAGGTTTTCCCCCCTTCATTTGCATCAGGGAAAAGCACTGGTATGAAGGAAAGGGGATGTGAAGAACCCAGCAGGTGAAAGCCTCCTACCACCAAGGTTCAGGGCAGGAGCTTGTGCATAGGAAAGATGAAGCTTATCAATGAGCCAAAGCAGCTTTTCCACTTCTAGTGAAGAAAAAGTTTTAGAGGAAGCAGTGGCCTCACTGCTTGGCAACAAGAAATGATGGCTTGGGTTGCCCTCGTTTCCTCCTACCCGGACCAGAGAGCAGCTGCTGGGGGAACTGAAGGTTACCCTCACCTTGCTTCATCTGCAAAGCAAGAGACACACCATAACCTCTTGTCTCACTGCTGATTGCAGGCCAGAGCCCCAGTACTACTTACCACACTGATCAGGCATTCAGGATTTTCTTCGGAGAGTCTCAGCCAAATTTTTACACAACAGAGGCTTAGCCTTCTAAAGCCCTGTGGTTCAAATCACATCACTTACAAAAGAGAAAATACTTTATAGATGGTGGCTTATGATGCTGGTAGGAACCCTGCGGATTAGCTACCAGCCACTTATATAATTAAAACAGCATCTTTTTGAAATACAGATGTTCAAATATGTTTGCAGGGTTTGAAGCTTTGCTATTAGAGGGAGGGGAAGCTTTCCCATTTTTAACTAGTGCATTATTTTTAGGGACAGGGAAAACAATTAAAAACCCCTCATCATGATAAAGGGTGATGATGGTCACAGCAGTTAGTCCAGAGTTTTAGCACTGCCACAGCCAAAAGGTTGTAAGAGATGACAGAGGAAGTTCTGGCACGGAAAGGTTCCCATCAACCTCCAGGAGGATAAGCTGGTGCACTGCTCCTGTGCTGCCATCTCAAAGCATTCCCCCTCCCCTTCCCCAGAGCTGTCAAGGGAGTGTGGGGATGGTCTTCGTTGAAATAGGTGTTAGAGGTGCTTCAGTCCCACAGTTCAGATTTCTCTCCCCTGCCTAATGGAAGGCAGAGGAATGCAGCTCAATTCCCTGGCAGGAACAGACATTTCCCAACGGGACCTTTTACTCAGAGGCATCCTGTGTTTGCTTTCTTAATGCCAGTTAGCTTTCATCCTAAAATCACCGGGGTCCATTTCAAGTAAATCCAGAAAGGAAACCAGTGTGAAACCAAAGAAGAGGAATCACCATGAGGACTCCAAGTCTTACTGCATGGGAGGGTTTCAAAGAAACACGATGAGAGGTGTGACATTTCTGCAGTGTTACTTCCTCATACCTGAGGCACTAATGAGTCTCCTCTCTCCCTCCCTCCCCCCCCCNACTAATGAGCCTCCTCTCTCCCTCCCTCCCTCCCCCTCAAACCTCCCCATCACCCTCAGGCCCAGAACCCCCAGTTGAACACACACACAAAAGGCATCTCACAGCTGATGGATCTGTGGAATGGCCAACACACATACCCAGCTCCAGAGAGTGAAATCCACTGCCCAGGCAATGCTTCAGGACTACTGTGTAAGCAACTGTTGTAAGCATTACAGTGTGCAAAGCACTCAAAACAAAGTCATTTCTGAATGAAACCATTCAGATCTTGAAAGGCAACGTGCAACCCAACATCTTCTGCTCTGAGACCTTAAAGGCTGCACTTGTATCACTTTCAAACTGCCACGATGCAAAACAAAATTCTAAAGGTGTATTTACAATTAACTTTCCTCTGCTCTAAAGGAGGAAAAGTCCCCAGAAATCTGTGGAAAAATGGCTTCATTTGAGGCAGCTAAACTGAAGTTATACTTTGTTCCTCAAACAATCCTGGCACCTCCTTTATCACAAATCATTTTTGTATAATATAATAACTTTTGTACCTTTGATACACATACTCTGAAACATTAAACATAAACCAGCAACCATTAACAAAGTATTTTCACTGTTTGCTGCTACAGAAGAATTTAACAATAAACCCCTTGATTTATTTTCGAGATTTAGGTGAGATGCAGTAAAAAAGCTGCACGAAAGAGGTAAGAGAATGCAGCCTTTGTTCTGCAGTGCAGATGAGCCACAGCACAAAAACTTTCCAGGTAAGAGATGTGAGTCAGTTTTAATGACATTTGAACTCCTCTATTATACGTTGTGTTGTGTTTTGTTTTTTTTTAATATGCTATGCATTACTATTTCCATCCTGCCCTCACATCTAACACAATTGGGAAAAAAAAAAAAGGCAAAAAAAAAAGGCAATTGGAAGGTTAAATTCTTGCTTAGATGAGGAACAGCCTGGTTTAACAAAATGCATTTCTTAACTGACTGCATACATGCTGATCTTCAAGTAGAATTTATGTTTTACCAAACCTTTCCCAATTCCTCAATCATCTACCATAGATGAAGAAACAAATGCAGCTTTAACAAGCTTCCAGGTCAGCTGGTATTGCTGGAACAAATTCAGGTTCATGAATTCAACACAGGTTAAGGAGAATAAAATCTTTGGTCAGGGATTTTTGGAGGCTGTAATTTGTGAGAAAAGTATCTGAAACACAGTGCCTCTTGGTTTTAGCTGTCCCACTGAAAGAAATAATGTGCAGAAAACATGTCTTTGAAGGATGGTTTCGCAGCATCCAAAAGGGCAATTCCAGAGAGAAAAAATAATGCCTTTGTATTCCCATATCCAATTCATTTCTACCCTTCTTTTCAGCAAATTACAGCTTCCATTGTAGAGTTGTAAATGACCAGCTCTCCAGAAAACAGTATCACTTACCTTTTCAGTTTTTGTAGTTAACAAAGGCTAGGGACAGGGGAGACAAAACCTGAAGAAGGGAACCAACAAAACAATGCACAAAATTGCAGGCAAGTGAAATAACCCCAGAACAAAGAAACCTGGAACTAAGTATCACTCTCTTCCAGTCCAAGAAAAAACACAAATTACAAGAACAAATATACAACTTATAAATGTTCAGTTTTATTCAAAAAACATTGCATACACATTTACAGAGTCATCTAAGCAGTGTACTGAGCGAACTGCAAATATTTACTGTAGCCTTTTTATCCTTGAAGGTTTGTTACTGAGGTCTATTACTCTTTTTTATTATTATTTCCCCTCAATACCTTTGTCTTTTATGCTAAACTAACAGGCTGCCAAGTTATTAACAAGTTTTCTAACAATCAATGACTGAAACATAAAAAACCAGCATGCTCTTTTCCCCTTTGAAGTTACTGAGTTGGATATTTTTCTGCAATTAAATAATGACTCATTTTTTTACAACTAGACTAAATCCTGCTGTATACACAGATAATATTAATGACTTGATAAGAGAATAACATGTTTAGATGGATAAAATGTTCACTTATGACACTTTCTATTCAAGTGAACAAGCCACAGAAAAGGTGGGAACAATTCACTCTGTAGACCTCAATAGCAAGCAAGAGCCTAGGAAATTAGTAATAGTGGTAGCATAGATTGCAATTTAGGCACAAATAACACTTCTGTTGACAACTAAAAAAATACTTATTTTCATAATTTTATCCAATATTAGTAACATCTAATTTTGTCAACATTAAACACTGCATTCCCCCAAATAAAGGAAAAGATTAATTTCAAAATACAAAAATGCCTGAACATGCAGAATAGCATTTATATGGCTTCTGCAGAAGAAATACAGAAAGTTATTTAGCCAGAATTTTCACCTTGACATGTTCCAGGAGATATGATATGAATTTATGTCCCTGTTTAATCGGGTGAAGAAGTCTAGGAGCATCCTAATTTGAACATGCCAGTCATGTCGTGCAGGAAAGGAGATGGGGAGGTGAAAACTGGGCTTTAGAAGAGAGAGAACACACTGTATTCAACAGGGTATTTCTTCACAGCAGGAGACAGACCTTTCTGTGGAGCATTCATGGACCTTTCTGAGGGAAGCACAATGCAAGTCAAATGAACCTAATGCAGACAGGACTCTGGTGAACAAAATGAGGAATTAGGAGCCCTGAAACAAAACGAGATATCCATCCCTCCAGCACTCAGTCCTTTCCTCCTGGGCAGGACTGCACCATCACAAGGGCAGACAGAGCTCATAGCACTCTCTCCTGTCAATGCCTTCAGATTTATTCTCATGCCAAGTTCTATGATTTACTACTAGTCAGTGCCTCCAACCAATGGATTACTTAGTAAGAGTACTTTTAGTAAGAGATGGTGGAAATTGTAATCATAAAGTCTGTCATTAATAGGACAAAGTGCTGGAAGGTTGGTGGATCCCAACCAAAGGTCAGCATTTACTACCAGTTGTAACAGTAACAATTATTCCTTTTCTTCATTGCTCAAGGGGAAAGCTGTTCCCCAGCAGCAGGAGTGCTGCCTGCACAGTGTTACCCAGCCTCACCCTATCCACAGGACAAACAGGGCTGACAGGAGCTCAGTTGTGTCAGGTCATTTAACTTTGAAATAAATACTGAGAGAAAGAAAAGAGAGATGGGCTGCAGAGGAGATAACTTCCATCTTGGAACAAAGATGAACTTGACTTCTAATTAAATGTTATGTTGAGATTTGATTAATTCTGTTTGACAGGAAATAAATTAATTCTTCATCCAATGGATTATTTAGACAGGAAATGTTATCAGTCACAGACAAAGCTATTAGTCTGGTATTGCTCAAAACACTTACTAATGTGTGGCATATAGCTAAGCCTCTGAGAGATGTCACTGATTTCTATTCTTTGACTTTTTTTTTTTTAAATCTCATGCAAGAAGCCAGTTCTTGTTTATAACATGTTTTTATACCACTCGGTCCTAAAGGCATTTGTACTAGACACCTGTTAGTCTATCAGTGATTTTAAATCAGGAACATTTTTAATCTGGAAATCTAGCAGCATCTGCCCAAGTGCTTTCCCCTGTAAGAAAAACAAAACAAAAACAACAAACCAACATTTAATTTTACTATCTAAATATACCACCTTTGTAAATTCAGTTTTTGAAAATGGTTGCATAGGGTATTTTTCCTATAATCAGTTTAAGAATTCAGTATGTTTTTTAAGCTTTATGAATATTTATCACTACAGATATATGTGTGTGTATATATATGTGTACATATACTCCCCAAGCACACAGGTGAATCCAATATGAACAGGGACAGCACTCAAAACCATTATCAGGCAATGCTGAGACTGGTTTATATTTATTTAAGCTGTCACTGACTAAAAACCATCTCCTTTCTCAAAGTGAAGGGTCTTAAATAGTCTTTTTAAATCATTCTCTTTAATTAGGGATCAGGATGATGAAAGCAAAGCAAGGCCATCATTCCTGTCCCATGACCTGATCATATTACTGTAGGCCTTGCAAGCAGAATGAATAATACTAACAGCTTTTATGAAGAACAGCCTAATTAAACGGATAGATGGGGCATCTCAATGTATCCCATGAAATAATTTTTGATTTAGCCTTCATTTTAAATCTACAAAGGAGACCAAAATAAAAAAGATGCTCAGTGGAAACTGGAATTCAATTTATTACAAATGGAGACATCAAAAATATTCTTCAGCTCAGCTGCTTTGGGAAAAACATTCTCCTACATTAGAAAGTGTAATTTGACAGAAATTGGTTCTGTCTGAAAGTTTTCCTGCCTTCCCCTGAAATCATGATGTCATCTGACCCTTTGACAAATCTCAATTAACATAAGGTGAGCTCATGTGAAACTTTTATACAGCTTGGCACCACAGTATTTTTATATATATACACACACACACATACATATATAAAAATCTTGGGTGAGTACAATCTCTCAAGCCTGAGATTTTAGGTTATCCAAAGTTGTATCTACCTTTTCCATTTATTTGCCTCACTTGTGAGTCAATATAATTAAGAAAAATTACACAGTTGAGTTTTGAAGCATATAAACCTGATCAGATTGAGTAGTTTCTTCAGTTTATTTGGTACCTAGTGCTACTTTGGGTTCAGTTCTGCTACCTGATTCATACATAGCATCTTATTTTGCAAACAGTCTTCTTGAATATTTTAAGATTTTCTGTGCACTTAGGCACTTCTCAGCCTATGGTGGCAGAACTGTGTGTTGCTGTATGTAGCCACAGGATTGCCACATTAAGGGATCTCAGCTTCAGGTTTAGAGGAATATTTAATATTGAAATTGAACACTTGCAAAAAATGTTTGTTTCAGAGCCACATAATGTGATCAACACACATCTCTTATCTATCTATTTCTCTTTCAGGCTTCAACATTAATTATCAGTGTTTAACTATAGGAGTATTAGGCTAAGCTAGAGCAGTTGTCATAAACCTTCCATGACATGTTCCTGTATGTACCAGGAAACAATAAGAACTGTCCAGTAAATCTGCATTCTCCAGAACATTAGACTTTTTGAGAAGTTAGTTTTGCTGGTGCATCCATATAACACAGGTAGCACATCATAAAGAACATAACTGATTTGAAGACTCTATTAATAATTCCTTAAACACATCTTTTTTCACCAAATGTTCTTAATAACTTCCTACTTCCTATGTTTTTTTCAAACCCTTAAACAATTAAGCAAATAACATATACTAACATGAAATTAAAAGGAACTAAAGAATCAAAACTAAAAGCTTACAGCTCCAGCCCAAAAGTTGGTTATAAAGAGACCATGTAATATTTAGTTATAAAAGATAACTACATTAAAATCAATACTTTGATACATGCCTGTGGATCACTTCTTAGGGATGCTATGCCACCACCACCAAGGGAATTCTTCAGCACAAAATTCAATCCATGGATTCCTGGCAACTCGTACCTGTAAAATAAAATCATAGAATCATAGAATTGTCTGGGTTGGAAGGGACCTCAGAGATCATCAAGTCCAACCCTTGATCCGCTACCGCTGCGGTTACCAGCCCATGGCACTGAGTGCCACATCCAGTCTCTTTTTAAATATCTCCAGGGACGGAGAATCCACCACTTCCCTGGGCAGCCCATTCCAATGCCTGATCACCCTCTCCGTAAAGAAATTCTTTCTAATATCCAACCTAAACCTCCCCTGGCACAACTTGAGACCATGCCCTCTTGTCTTGCTGATAGTTTCCTGGGAAAAGAGACCAACCCCCCCCTGGCTACACCCTCCTTTCAGGGAGTTGTAGAGAGTGATGAGGTCTCCCCTGAGCCTCCTCTTCTCCAGGCTGAACAGCCCCAGCTCCCTCAGCCTCTCCTCATAGGATCTGTGCTCGAGTCCCTTCACCAGCCTGGTTGCCCTCCTTTGGACCTGCTCCAGCACCTCAATCTCCTTCCTGAACTGAGGGGCCCAGAACAGGGACTCAGTACTCGAGGTGTGGCCTCACCAGGGCTGAGTACAGGGGCAGAATCACTTCCCTGGACCTGCTGGCCACGCTGTTCCTATCAACCTACACACTGTCTCTCACAAGATTAAATTTTAAAGAAACACTTGCACAGAACATCATGCAGAAGACAGCATACCAAACCTTGAGGCTTTTGATGGTATCCCACACTGCTGAGTCAGGCCTAAATGCTAACTGCAGGTTAACCCATGGCCTTCCCTGCCTTCTTGTCCCTTCCCCTTACTCCAAATCAACAGTACTTAATGGTTTTAAAGTAGGACTATAAAGTAATTATCCTGCCCTTATTCAACTTCAAAACTCATTCCTTTCTGATGAGGTTTTTTTCTACATTTATTTTTTCCTCCTAAGAGTTAATGTCCATATAGAAAGCTCCATAGGCAAGAGGTTTAAGATCCAATATGAACTAAGAGAAGACAGTGGAGGGAGGGAAGTATTTTTAATATTTCTTAGTTTTGATCCTGACAAATCACTTATTTACTAGCAAAGGCTGCCAGCTAGCTGGGAGGGCATCCTCTTTATTACTGAGAAATAACTATGAGTCACTAGATCAAACGTATCACCAACTACAGAGAATTTTATTACAAGTGAAAAGTAGAGTTCCATTTCAAAGCTTTCTTGGGGCCATGTACTTTGTTCAGATAAAACTGTACTTTAGTGTGATAGGTCTATTTTCCTGTTCCATTGCTACCGTAAGCATTTTTCCATCCTTGCTTTTGACTGGTGCAGTTCCAATTTGGAAACTTTTGTAGAAGTTTGGCCAATGGCTCCGTGGTTTTCTAACAAAGTTGTTTCCAATTCCATAAACAGGTCAATAGTATATTCCCATTTGCTTCTCCTTGCAAAGTTTTTTACCATTTTGCCAACTTCCTTGCATACTTCTTTGCTTTGTTTTTGCTTTCTCCCAAAATTTTCTTTGTCTAAGGACTTGACAGCTTTCCTTTTCTCCATAGGAAAGGATTTAATCAGAACAGCAGCAAGACATGAGGAATAACAGAGGAAGGTGATATCCAACTCTTGCTCTCTCTCCACATGTTTGACTGCTGCAACTCATATCACACTTCCTCCAACACCACTGAATTTTATTTAGTCACCTATCCGAGCTTCAGCAGTTTGGGACAGACTCTTCAAATCCATCCTCTGAAACAGCTGGAATTTCCTGCATTGCTCTTGTACTGCTGATGTTGTCAAACTGAGATTTATCTTTTTCAGCTCCTTTTTAGCATTGTGAAAATCTGGCTCATATTCACAGCTCTGTATGCCCTTGTAGCTTGGGTATATGACCCTTGTAGCTTTCATGGAAGGAGCTGTGGTCAGCCCATCATTCTGCTGAACACTTATATTCCCATTCTTGCAAGCAGTGGTCACAGTGTGTCTGCACATGTCTCCCAGGTGAGGAGCCTGTCACTGTTCCATCTACTCTTTCATTACCACATTCTACTTTAGTATTAATCAGAAGAAAACTGGTGTCAGCATTCTGTTGACCTTCCTTAAAAACGAGTTGCCAGGCAACGTCATGACACTTACAAGCAAATCTCCTTGGAAAGCAGGGAAGTTCTATTAATCCAACAGTGCTCTACTGGACAACAGGGATATGAACAATAAAGCAATTTCTACACTAAGTAAACTACAAAGTTTACTAAATTCATGAGCACAATCAACTACACAGGAGAATCAGAGGACTCCACAAAATTTTCAAGTAAAAAAGTCATTACAGATTACCAGTAACCATACAACATGAGAGTTAGAGGTCTACCAAAATACTACACTGTAAATTTTACTCTGAAGAACTGTCTAAGACTTTCCAGGCAGCAAGCTATTTCACAACTGGCAGATCTCTCCATGAAAGCAGACTAATGGAATATGTATTCCAGAAGCTAATACCTTAGCTCTTAAAATAAGTTTCATGAAGAATTGATCATTTAAACAAATCATGAGAAAAGCCAAAGAGCTTACAAAAGCAGAAGCAAATGACAGAAAGAGTGGAAGAATTTAATTTCACTTTCTACAGTAATTCTGGCAGAGAGTGTATATAATACAAGCAACAGATCTTAATTTGGAACATCACAGAATGGCACACTCATTTCAACTATTTACAGTGAGATACTCTAGCTCAAGCTAGGATTACAAAATAATACACAGAGGTCAGCATTTCCAATATTTTAAGGCCTGTTTGAAGCATCTGAGCATCCAAAATATTTCTGCATAAAAAAAATGAAACTTCCACAGTAAAAAAAAAGAAAACACACTATTAGCATCTGAACACTCTTAGAAGCAGCAACAATACATCTACCAAAATGTTGGCATGCATTCACCCAGAATAATTAAACAACTTCAGTTTAATTAGCTGAGATCTGAAGGAAGAAAATATTATCTAATTGCACAATTCAATCAAAAGTTTTAAGAGCTGCTTTTAAAAAGAACAGAAAACAAATAAACCCTTCAAAGACTACCAAGTCTGTGAAAGAAACCAATTAAAGAAGGAAAATTCACTGTTCTAGCTGAACTGCTACACTTATGCACGATGGGGTGCCTGCTTAACTACTTCCTTTAAAGTGCTGTCCGTATGTATTCAAACAAGTCAGGTTTCCCTGTGAATTTCCTGTTAAAATGTATGGAAATAAGAATGGTACAAAAATTGTTAAGTGCACTTAGTTGGTGAAAAAGACAGGATTCCTCCCATCAGAGGAAATCAGGAACTGAGTCCACAGGCTAAAAGAGGTGTTTGTGTACAAGATACACTGTAGAGGAGTGGTTTTCCCCTCATAATAATTATCAACACAAAAAAAGCAATCTAGAAACGACAGTATTCACAAACTAGAAGCAACAATATCCACATTTCATGTTCTACAAGCTCCTAGTAGAATTATTTGATAAGAAATAAGCTGACATATTTTTATTTCTGAGCATTGGAATGGTGTCAAAACATACCAGATGATGAACTGTATTTCAGAAGATGAAACCAAGAAGTTCTCACAGGATAATTTTACCATCCTTATATGACTAACCCACTAAATGAAAAGTTTCTTATTCCATATTTTAAGATTATCAGATCTCAATTTATAAAGTTTTATATGCAAAATAATGCACAGATAAACTACTAGTAACGCTACAGAGGGCAAATTTGCTCAAGCAAAAAAGAAATAACTCTTCCACAAGCAGCATGGTCTAGCTGCTCACCTTAATGCAGCATGGATACTCTTTTTTTTAATAGCATGGTACCTGTCAGAATTCAAGGGACTGACAGCCTTCTCTAGACTTCAAGCAAATTCCTGTCTGAATATTGCTGTCTCTTCCTCACCCTCACCCTCAGACTGCTCTGACCTTTCATGTTCAGCTTGAGCATCACTCTTATGCCCACAAAAAACCATTATTAACTTTTCATAATGTATCCTACAGGGAGGGGAAGCAATCACATAGGTTTCGGGCTTTTGGGTGGGGAAGTTAAAAGACCATATTTTGTTACTGCTATTTGAAAATCTGGAAATGGGTTTTCAGTACTCTCTATCAAAAATAATCCTAACTTTTCTCTGTTTAGTAACACCTACTTAATAGCTTTAATGAGAAAGAATGAAGGGCAACCAGCTGACCATCTCTGTTCTGTAGTGAAACAGAGGCATGGTTGTATGTTTTCAGTAATAAAACTAATGCACATTTTTTAACCAAACACATTTTAAATAAAGGAAATAGAAGAAAAATTAAAAGATAGCTTTTTTATGACAGCTAGAACTAAAAATAAACAAGCAATTTAAAAAGAAACTACACAATCTGAAGCACATGAGTATAATCCTTATAATCCTAAATATTTCCACAAAAGGATTTATTCTCTTTCCCCAGTAGTTTTTCAGTTCACTCACAGAGCTCCATTATCACATCATTAAAGGAAGCCAAACCCAGGAACAGATACTCTAATTAATCAAAATAAATT
>JAAWXA010000025.1:10492469-10542821 GCA_038090715.1 Florisuga fusca | reverse complement strand
CAGCAAATTTCAACTTTTATTTATGAACATAAACAGCATTAAGGAATATCAATTAATCAATTTCTAGAAGTATCATTAGGAAGAATGGTATTTCTTACTTCTTCTCTGCTCTGTTTCAGAGGAAATTCAATTAGATTTCTTGAGATCAGAATTTATTAGATATATAGATTTGTTACCTCTTATGAAACTGGGCAAGATCTGCACTGAATCACTTATAAAGACAAAGAACAGCACTTAAAACTCAAAGAGCAGTGTTAAAATAACTCTGAACTCATTCTTGAGTTTTCAGCTGCAGCTTTCCAACTCAATCTTGTTGAACAAGCAAAAAGACAACAGTTTATCCATATTTAAAAAGGCAAACTGGCTGTGTTTGCTTCCCTTCTGAATTCTGTCTCAGTGTGTGTGGTGAAAATGTGAGTGGGAACAGGAAACTTAAAGGAATATTTTCTCTGAAGTGAATGAACTTTATAAAATTAAAATGTTTTGATGAGACTGTTATAGGATGAGACAGGTTTTGATGGAAGATCAGGTAAGTTTAAGCTCCAGTCTATACTAGCTGTGTGCACATTTTTTAGATGGGGTTTTAGGGATTTCAGGCTTCCAGTTCTGAAGCTCAAGGCTTGGGAAGCTTCAGTTACTAGGGCTCTGGCAATCCAAATGTTTCAAAACCAGCAGAAAGATACACTTCCCAAAGGACATTAGACATTATTTCTATTTTGTAGAGACATTCTGTACTGGAACAAAATAAAGAAACACTGCTATGCTAATTCTGAGAATTCAAATGGTTTCACTAAACAGAGTCACCATCTTTGTCCAGATTCAGGAAAGGTCCATGTTCTTTTTCAATGACTGTGGTTCAAGTTATTATTTAAAAAGGCAAAGTAAGATACCTAAAATATACTGAATACACAGTAAGATACCTAAAATACACAGGTTTTCAATATTAGTTAGCATACTTTAAGTTCTGAATACCACCACATATCTACCATAGAACTACAGACTGAGCAGCAAGTTACTTACCTTGTTACTAGTTCTTCTTCAGGTTTTTCTTGCTCTAAAAGGTGTTGGAAGTAATTCCCCAAGGCCTGAGCAGTTAAAGTTTTCTTTAGGTATGGATAGTAGAGGGGATGCCGTGCTATGACACCTATTAAGTATAAATGCTGTTAGTTGGAATAGGAGCTATTAAAACCTATTTATATTTAGCCTTTCATAACTGATTTGAGATCCTCCTCTTAACTCAAACTGTACATATGGATTCTCTTTTATGAGCTGAATAGAAAATGATAGTATGGCAGCTTTCCCTCTGTCAGTGGAGAGGTAGTGTGGACTATGACACGAAGGAACACTCCCATACTAAGTGATTACTGGACTCTTTCTGACTGCAAACAGTCCCTGAAAGACACTTTAAGGAAAGTATCATCCAAAGAAACCACATGCAGTTCTCTTCCCTTAGATGACTTGTATGGTTTAGGCAAGTAATCTAAATTAACCATAACGATGTGTGATCAGTGACTGAAGTTCTTGCTGCACTCCTTGCACGAGACCCTGATGTAGCTGTGAGAAATCACAATGACATTTATACTTTCATAACCTTCAGGTAAATTTGTGCTGAACCTGACATTCCACAGCAGGGATCAGGAAAGCAGATCTGTGTCACAAGGATCTCTTTATCTGTGGACTTCAAAGCTAATTTAATCTTAGAGGCCAAGTTAGCTGTTATTGTGGTTGTTTCTTAATAAATCAATAGTGTCTTTAGATATGAGAAAATCTATTATGCATCACTTATGATCTGGCAATGCTACATTTCAACAGAGGACAACATTGAGGAAAGAAAGGTGGAGGGGAAAAAAAAAATAATACTCTAAAAAGCATTCTTTTGTTCTTCAACCCAAAACACAGTTTCACAAAGAAGGGTAAGAAAACTATATTCCTAAAGAGACATGAACAAAATTCATGATTTTTAGCAAGAAAGCTAAGAGCACATCAAATCCCAAACGCACCTTTAATTCACACTGAGCTTTGAACACCACACACTCTCATCTTCCCACAAGTAAGAGAGCCAATTGTTGCATGCAGAAGTAAGGAATAGAAGGAATTATTAAAAAATGTAAGAAGTAGCACAATCAGTGTAAAGAAACTGCATACTGAAATACATCATTTGGATTAATAACATAGTAAAAATATTCTCTTATATGCAAAACCAACTTTGGTATGTCCTAACACTGTCAATTGTTCATCCATATATGTTACAAAATTAATATATGGAAGTATGATACATGATCAGGCAACCAAGATATTCTAATACATAACACACGTGATGGAGTAGCCACTAATGTGTAAAGGAAGCCTTAAAAAAGCATTCCTTAACTTTAGGGAGCTCGACTTTGCAGCACTAAATGAAGATCTTTCTTTGTACTATGACATGCAACTATTTTTTCCTAATACCTCAGCACTACACAGAAACAGCCACTAAATAGAAAACTTCAGACACTTCATTAGTAAAATCCTTGTTTTATATGGATTAGTTTTCTTTCAGGACAGAGGCAATGAAAAAAAGAAATCAAGTGATGTGAGAGATTTTTAAAGAAATTAATAAGAGCAACTGATATGTAACTCTTATTTGAAAATCTTACATCACTTCAGAAAGAAAAAAAAAATACCTATGTTTGCAGAGTTGCCTTTGTCTCCACTTCTAGTATAGGCAAGATCTTCTAAGCGATAAGTATGAGGACCACTTGGTAGATCTATTAAAAAAAAAGTGAATACACTTTAATGATAGCTACAAAGAACAGAACGTTTTTAAGAAGTAACTGTCATTTTAATTGAATGCTTTCACTATTTGTAGTATTCCTGGAAACATTTCTGATCCACCACCCCTACAGCTGATAGGGCATCTTTGGCTTTTCAGTCCCAGCATCTGTATCAGACTCACCTCTGCTCCTGACTCACATGTAGACATCTCAAACCCCAGCTGCCCTCTCCACTGCCTCAGAAGTGGCAGCTCTCACCCTCTTCACTCCTTGGACACCAGCAAGGTGTCAGAACAGATTAAAAAAATCAGCCTTCTTGCTTTCTGTCCCAATGTCTGATGCTACAGCTGTCTGGTGGCAGCCACAAGAAGCAAATGAGCTACGCCTTTTTTTTTTTTTTTTGTGGCCGCTTGTCACAGAAATTTAAAGTAACTGAAGAGTGGGTCTTGTAAATCAATTATTTTGGACAAACTTAATGTTGCAATACACAATTTGAAAATGGATCAGTCTATCTTTTCGGCATTGTTACTGCTTCCACTGAGGATATAAAACTATCGAACTTCTTTTTTCAGGGAGTAAGAGATCCTGCACGTTCTGTGCTGGCCAAAGACAAACTGCATTAAAAACTGTAATTATCTGATTTAACTTCACTCTCAAGATAGAAATAAATGTTTAAATTACACTTAAAAACAAAACGAACACTGGAAGTTCAAGTATGATTTAAATTAAAGTGCACCTACTATTAAGATATGTACTCTGTGAACCATATCAGGTGATCAGATAAGCCCAGTCCAGCCCAAATCATCATTACCTTTAACTCCTTCTTGCCCACAGAGAATTGCTGATTCCTCAGACATGAGCTAGGCTGACCTGAAGAGCTTTAGCAAAGCTGGGTAACAAACTATGCCCAAGTCCTACTGTCAGCAGCTTTCCCTGTCCCTGCTGACAAAGGAGGCTGCAAGTCCATGTCAGTGGCAGCTGAACAGATCCAAAATGTTCATTTGAGCATGAGTTGGAAGATAGTGTGGATGACAAAAATGCTTCTCTACAACATGACACATAATTTGTATCTTAATGCAGGATACTTCATTGGTTGAAACAGATCAGACAACACTTGCAAGAGTAAGTTTTTTGCTCCCAACCAGCAAAGTATCAGTGTTGAACTGCTTTAGCTGAAGTTTTGTAACGTGTATTTGGTCACTGTCAAAAATAAGCTGAAAGAGTGATTATAGTTTAGTCTGGCACAATGGTGCTTTGTTGGTAATAAGCCATGGTAGCATAAGATTTGAAATGGGGAAAGCATACAATGAAAGAGTTGACACGGGAGGTTTGTTCTGCATTTGATGCTCAGTCTTTTCCACCTTCACTTCCATGAAAAATGCAAGCAGAGATGTGTCATGAAACTTGGCAGAAAATATTAAAGGATATATTAATTTAATTGGGGAAGATTACTTTAAGTACTTCAACTGAGAGGGGATTTGAAATAATTTTCACTCAATACACAATTCAAGAAAAGAGACATAGTGTTCAAAGGCTGAAATATGAGAATGTTTAAAACTGTTTAAGCCATAGAAGTCTTTCAGAAATTTTACAGTCTTTAACAGTCCCCCTTTAAATAAAATCAGTTCAAGACAAGATAAAATAATAAATGAGAACACCAGAACACTATGTGATTTCTCTCTCATTATCTATTTATCAGGAAATAGTTTTCAAATAAAACTTAAACAAATATACGAAAGAATTCCCTCCAAAGTTAGGGTAAACGGTAAATTCAGATTCCACCCTCCCAGAATCACATCTAGAAGCATTTCTGAAATCCATTTTCACATATTTCCCTTATCTATGCAAAGACAACTAACAGTCCCTCACACTTGAGATAACCATGAAACTAAGGAAAGTACTTCCCTCCTTACTAAATGCTGACAAGAAAATGTTTTAGTGGAAATTATTCTTTTTAGAGTCTTACTCATTTGTCCATTTCTCATCCATGCTGTCCATGTGTTAAGCCACAGAAGTAGGTAAGCATTTAGTCACTTATAGAAAACATCTCCATTTACAATTAAGGGCAAATATTTAGAGATTCTTCTCTGGGGAAATAATCAGAATTCTGCTGTCCCTCAGAAGTGTGGTTTTGCCTGAATAAAGCCTGAGAGTTCTGTACTCAAATGCTGATGTCAAGCATCTCAGAAAGTTTTCTTAAATGGTAAGAAGGTAACAGGGAGTCTAAGAGCTTTTTGTTTCTCCAATATTTAACATTGCAGTCACCTTAAAAATACAAGGACCTTTGTTATATATTAAACAGCAATAACTTCCTAGTCCTGAATTGCACCCTCCTGGGATCTCCCAGGTATCAGATTCTGGAGTTATGTAAGATTTCCAACAGACTTAAGAGCTGAAAACACACATAAGAGTTGAACTTGTCTCTGTACAACACATATCCTTGCACTGAAGACATTGAATAGATGGGGAAAATGAACTTGTCACCCAGCATCACTGACTTTCAAAAGGCAACAAACAGTCACAGATGTGTATGAAAATTTCTCTACAAGATACAGAGCATTCTCTAATAACTATAACTACCTGCTACACTATTCTGTTAGAAGTTTTGAGAAATATGACTTCCTATATCTGGAACCCAGAATAAATCTTCACAATTGGTACCTATGCATAATGAATTTTTTGAGTATACACACACTTAGACACCTGAATTACTCTTTCATCATTAGCATGATTTTTAGAAATATTTCTAAAAAGTAATCTTTAGCTATAGAAACCTCATTCAGATTTGAAAATATATAGCTACAGCCTGAAATTAAATCTCCCATTTCTCTGGTAAGACAGAATAGGGTAATAAAAACTCTAGATCAAAAGGGAATTATGAAGTGTGCATTAAGAAATACCTATATAGTTCTGCCATTAGATAGAGCATAGTCTTCAGATGCCTAGCACTTTCAGTAACCTGTAACCTAGTACCCAGCTCGTA
Organism: Florisuga fusca; assembly: GCA_038090715.1. Lineage (NCBI taxonomy): Eukaryota > Metazoa > Chordata > Aves > Apodiformes > Trochilidae > Florisuga > Florisuga fusca. The sequence goes on along the minus strand of JAAWXA010000025.1, from coordinate 10,537,088 downwards.
TGAGCAACTCTGATAAAAGACTTCTTTCACTGCAGACATCCTGGCCTGCTCCATTCAGCTCACTGGTTTGCCCTTCTCAAGTTTCTTCTCTTTCTTCAGAGTAGACTTTTTAAGACTTGGTTAGACAAGTCTTAACAGCAACACAGGAACTGTTATGCTGGATCATTTGCTTAAGGTGTTTTCTCTAAAAGCCACCATTTTCAGGTTGACCTAATTTTTGTTCATTTCATAAAGGCTGCCATATGGAATAGGGCCAAGTTTTTATTACCTAAATGCTAAGCATTCTCTAAGTCTGTATTCCATTCTGAACATAATTATTCTGATGTAAGGTAAACCTAACTATTTCCAGGATTAACTAAGACTGTAGCATACTTTGAAATGATATTATTTCAATTTCAAGCCAGTGTTCAATTGTCTTGTGTCTAAGACTTCAGTTTTCTGAATAACAATTTACTTGCATACTTGTCATAGTCTCAAATAAAGTCTATACTGTGTGATGCTAATGTTCTTCCTTGCAAGAAACATAGCTAAAGAGGTTTGCAATTAACTTAAAAATATATATTATTAAAGAGATAAGATATAACTACAGCAAATGATGCAGTCATAAATCAAAAGATGAACATACCTTTCAATTCACTGCTAACTGTAGGTGGATCAAACGAAACAACCTCATCTGATGTAAAAGTGAGATCCTCCTCAAATGTCTCCACATGCTGCCCATTTAAAAAGAGGTCAACCTGGAAAAATATTCAAACTTTCCAATTAGAAATCAAGTGTAACATGTCCAAATAAAGCACATCTTTAATTAAAGATTGATCTGGCACATTTTCAATAACAGCTTTATGGGTAAGGTTTTGTTTCTCCCTTTTAATTTAAAAGTCACAAAATCAGCAGTGAACCATTATCTACCTGAAAGAAACCTTTGTGTAAGGGAAAAAAGCATAACAATTAAGAGAAATGTTGTGTACAACGGGGTATGCTTTAAAGGAAGACAAATTTGTCTTTTTCCATGTGTCACTCTTGGCAGTTTGATCCCAAAACCTGAAAGCTTCCAGCTCTTCCATGATACAACCCAATTTTCTTCTTAATGTCACTGTCTATGCCAGTGACAAAGTTTGCTTTGGATCCTAAATTCATCTTCAAACACATTTTGTGAAAGCAACTCACAAAAACTAAAATAGCAATGGATATTTTGGGTTTATGTTGAGATGAAAATATGAAATAAAAAATGCCATTCTATTCATCTTGCAGCTACCAAATAAATGTGAAAAAAAAACAAACAGTCAAGCCTGCTATTTCATGAGCTGACTGGGCTATTAAGGTTTAAGAAAAGGTTTCTTTGGTTAAATTATGTAACAACATCACACAGAAAAATTAAGTGAATCCATTTCATCTGCACTGGAGGGCTCCCAGGACTAAGACTCAGACATAGAACCAGGTTGCATTACCACAACAAAAGGACATAGACCAACTGAGCTGGAGCATTTAACAGTGCTCAGCTGCCAGAAAATGCAAGATAATTCTACTAATCTTAGCCCTCTTTCTTAAGATGTGTTTTAAAGAATAGCTAACAGTGACAAAGGCCTCCAGTGCTTACGCTACAGGAAGACTTAGAAGTATTTCAGAAAAGCTGTTCTTGCCTTCAGCAGGTTTGTTAGAATTTTTTTCCCTAGGGAAAGTTTTAGGTTACTTTTTAAAGATGAAAAAGCGTACATTTAAAATAACTCCTGTCTGCACAGTAAAACTACTGGAGATCCACTAGAAATCATAATGTCAGGACAATTGAATTAAAGTAGTGGAAACAACAAATGAGAAACTGATACTTAAACTGACACACAGAAATGTGTTATCAAACACAAAAGGACCCACTGTGACAATATTAAAATATCTGAAAATCTCCTTACTGAGGTTTTTTTGTGGTTTTAGGTCAAACACTGTACTACAGTTCTTTGTAACTGAACTTCCAATCTAGAAAAGCACTTACCATGCTCTGTAATCTCTGGTTAGACCATTCTTGTTAATACATGGCTAAATCTTCAATTACGTACCTCACACTTTATGTAACCTGTTACTGCAGTGTAGCAGTGATAGATCACATGGCAGTTTTTAACAGTGTATCAGTGCATTCATTAGATAAGCTACCTCCAGTGGATTTTGATTTTCTATATTGAAAAGAATAAGAGAGAGAATGCTTTCTCTCTCTGCTACATTAGGTTAACATAATACTTAGTCTCAACAGCATTTTACCAAGTTCAGAGCAAGTGCCAACAGGTTTACATTTAACTGATGAAGAAAACAGTGGTAGGTTAAACTTCCATAAAGATAATAATTTAATATTAAACTTGGCAAAATCCAGCTATTTGTATAAATCAGAATGTGACAATAAAAACAAATTGCATGGTTTATAAACTTGGTTTTGCTAACTAAATAGGATCTATTCTGTAAAATTAATCTTAATTTTATTAAGTTTAATTTATTTCCTACTAATGCAAAGTACTAACCAAATAAGGTAATATTTGCACTTATTTGTGCCAAGCACTGCATGCATGGTAAAAAGTGAAAATGAAACAGTCCTTATCTGAAATGCTTAGAACACTTAAATTGATTACTGATAATGGTTTTGCAGAGTTGTTTTTTTAATCAATTAGTTTTTGTGTGGTTGTTTTTTTTTTCCTCCCCTCCTGCCTTTCACTTGCTGCCTGTGCAGGAAGCCTTTGACTACTTTTTCAATTAATGAGTGAAAAAACTCTTACTAAGTGGGAAGCATCATTATCAGGATGCCTTGGCATGAGATGCATGCAATAACTAACATTGAGTTAAAGGCCTTGGAAAGAAAAGGGAAAATATGCACTTTTGTCTGCAGTCCTACATTTATAAATCAGAATGTTTTATGTTTTCGGAAAAATCAGTTTCTTCAAATTTACTTTGAAGACTTCAGTCTACAAAGAGGCACATGCCTAACAGAAAAGCAGTAGTGCCCTAGCACAGTAATGATCACCTTGCACAGTAAATTCTTCCCTAGGACTGCCTACTCACCTCAACCATAACTTCTCAGACTGAAAAATGCCTGAGTCAGCAGAATTTTTCCAATTACTTCAAAGAGAACAGTGCAGGCTTTAGGCAGTCTTACCTGAACGTTGCTTTTGGGATAATAGAAGAAAAAAGGCTTCAAAACTGGAGACCTAGACACACAAAATAACAAATATAAATGCATTTAATGAGAAATTAACTAAAATGTCAGATTATAGATCTTTAGACTGCTCATACAGCAGACAAGCACTTGGGAAACTGGAAGGTAGTATTTACCTGTTAGCATGGTTTTGCAAACAATTCTAGAAGTGCAGATACATTACACTTCATTATGAATAAAGTAAAATTCTGTTGTTGTTGTTGTTTTTAGAAACAAACAACCCCCCTGTGGCCCCCCCCCCAAAAAAAACCCAACCCCAAAACAGAAAATCAAAGAAAGAAACAAAATACCCAGAAAATTTTCAGAGGGGAGTAGGCAAAATACCAAAATATTTTCTTGACAAAGGATGCACCTTCCTGACATTTTAAGTCTATTGCACAGTCATTAGCCCCACACTGATACCTAGGCTAGTTACTCACAGCTACTGAAAATGTATTTAGCTTCTTTCCCCATCACCATGTGTGAGACAGACATATCTAAGTATTTGCTTAGGGACAGGGACGTTTTAGATCTCTCATGAATAAGTACGGAAAGGTGAGCATGTAAATCACCAGCAGATTTTAGCTGTATCTAGAAAAATACTGAATCAAAAGGGCATTTATTTTTTAGTATGCTCAATATTATTCTTTTTCAGCTTGCTCACATAATGGGCACATGCTACACATCTTGTGAGATGTTTTGGGACATATGACCTCACATTTATAGGTGAAATGGGATGCTACAAATAAAAGTTTACTGTGCTCATACTCCAACAGGTGCATGAGAGATCTGGTCCAGAAATCTGCATACATTGGTACATGCTCAAGCTGCTGCCCTGCCATAAAGTCACATTTAATGTTCTCCCCACAGCTCATTAAGGAAAGATATTGTTATGAGCTGATCAGAGACGTTACTCATTCATCAAAGAATTTTAGTGTTTGCACACAAATCCTGTAGCACTCACTGCTATCTTCTTACCAGTCACTAAGCACAGTGTGCAACAGAAAGACTTTTGCTGCTGCTGTGGCTGCTGTTTCAAGGTGAGGGAGCTTGTGATGGTGCCTGGTAGGAACTCTACCACCACACACCACAACTGAATGAGTAGGAGTTCACTTACACTCTGGGGCGCCCTCCGACAACTCCAGTGAGGCCAGGTGCTGGAAATGGGAATTAAATTCACAAAAGAACAGTTAAAGCCATCTTCAAAACACTCCAACTCATAACTTATTGTCACTTGTCATGTTCCTATAATGCACATTCAATTACTGAGAAGTACTACAGATGTTAAAATTTAATTATATATTATAGTACATAATTTATATAATTTAACATATTACATATGTTCTCATAAATCAATAAAACTGAAAAATTTATACAAGAGTTAAAAAGGCAAACCACATAAAAGGTACTGTGACTTATACAAAAAAATTATCTGTTTCAAAATGTGCCAAGTATAAACTAAATCTTTAGGTTCTTCTGAAATTTTGCATGCAAGTGCCAGTCAGGTGATATATTCGACAGAAATGAAACTTAAGCTTTGTTGGGTTTTTTTGTTGTTGTTGCTCTTGCTTTGTTTAATTTTTAAGACAGCAGAGAAACAATTCCCACATGAACCATGGTCTGTTTTAATATTTGTTTAAGACTTTGCTTACTAGATTAACTCTTTCAGACTAACTTGCATCTTTCTCTTTAACATTTTCACTGGCCAACTTCACTTTTTTTAAGGTGATCGTATTCTTTAAAATAGATTTAAGATCTAAAATAACATTTAAGATCTTATTCTCTCTCTTTAGTACATAGATAATTTATGGTCTTAAATCATTAGCATGATCCCAGATTTGCATTAAGTCATCACTGCAACTAGACTCCTTTTCCTTAGTATCAGGCTGCCAGACTTTACTACTATTAAATGCATCTACTCAGCTCAGTATTTCTGAAAAAACCAGTTCTGCTCTCCTCGTTGTGGGCATAGCTTCTCACCCTCCTTTCTGGCATGAGCAGCATGCATCCATGCTACTCCACATAGTATCGGCAGAGGAAAGAAATGTTAAAGGGCATACATTAAATCAGTCTAGAAATTAACAGCTGAGTTAAGCAGGCACTTAAAAGCATATGGTGTAGAAAGCTGCCCACATACTACATTTACCCAAATTAATCCTGGCTAAAATCAAAGCTTCGTGATTCCTCCAGGTGTGAATTCTCTGTTTATGCTCCAGACTAAATGCTCCGTGGCTGTGCTGTTGAGGTACCAAGCTATCCCTGCGAGCTGTTTTAGCTTGGATTCAGGGCCCTGGTGATGTGGACACAGCAGTGGCAGCACAGATGGTACAACATCACAAAGATTAGAGAGTCTTGCCCCACCCGTGCTCACTGGAAGTGGTTTCCCTGAAATAGTGGTCAGCAAGATGTTTTAATCAGGTTTCAAGAGGGATGCTGTTACACAGCCCTTATCTTGATCACACTTCTCTCTAATCAGGGACACATTTGGAAACAACAAAACTAAAATTTGGTGTACATGTGAATGATTGATTCAGAGACAGCAGTCACAGTCAATAAACCTGAAGTTATAGAAGAGGTCTTTTGCCTAAGAGCAGTCCACAATCACTCTGCCAGCTCGGCCACTGTGTTTTACTAACACCACTTGAACATTTTAAATAATTCACAACATACATAGACTTCACTGGCTTTATTTTTAGTCAGAAACTGAAAACACAAACCAACCAATCTCAAAACACAGCAACCTTTAGAAGGTGCTGCAGTTGAGGATAACTAGAAGGGTGTCCTAGTTAGGGCCATTAAAGGGATTAGGGTTGTCATTATTAATTACTCCTCTTTCACCAAAAAAAAGCCTATGATGTTTTCTAGTACAGGAAAAAAAGAATGCCTTTAACAAAAAAAGCACCATGAATAACCAGCTCCCTAAGCACTAAGCTCTGTTAAGAATGTATGTTAGTAGATATAAGGTGAAAGAATCCCTTACTTTCATGTTAAACAATTTTAAACAATCCACTGAAGATGCAACCATATACATATTACCCACGCACTCATTCAAGCAGAAAACTGCCATTCAGTATTAAAAACAACTGCACATATTTTACTAAATTATGCACCTGGTTTGTTTATTTAGGTTGCTGGGGGAGGCTGGATATGGTAAGGTCATGTTGAAAATATAGGTTAATAAAGTTAGTTTAAATTATCTGTGGATTGCCACATGGCTCACTTCCTGCTAGGCAGCTGAACTGCTCATTAAGGACACCAGATTTTGCTCTGCCATAAATTTCAACTTCCTGAAAGCTTTCAAAGAAAGCTCTTCACTTGCCTGCTCTCACACGACAGAACTTGGCTCCTACAACAAAGTACTTCTCTAAACACCGCCAAGACATCAATCCATCTAAAAGCAAGATGTTCATTCCTTGAGGCTACAATAACCTTCCACTGCTGCTTGCTATTGCTGGCCTTGCAAAGTTCTCCCCAGCAAGCTACTGTAACAGAAAATCCGCACAACAAAGCTACACCAATATCCCAGCTGCAACATTATTAACTTCTATCTTACAATTATGCAATTTGTTGTTTATGTTAACCTAAGCAAGAGGGGAGTGCTTCAAAGTACAGTTGAATTTCATCTGCATGCAATTTCTTTCATCGGAGAAGATGAATAAAATTATAAATTGATTATGGCTTCTAAGCAGTGATTTGTTATTTGTGATAGAGCAGCAGAGCACACCACAGCACCTTAACCCAGTGCTCAGATCCCCATTCCATTCTTCAGCAAGGCAATGGAAGCTGAGGCACAACCAGGTAGTGGTGGGTTTGGCATCATGGCCAGCCCTGCTTCTGCAAAATTCACTGTTACCTCCTCAGACCAACTGTTGTCCCAGAACACATTCTTTTAAAAGAAGATCTACTCAAGCTGTACAGTATGCTTAATTTACACTCTCCTTCCCTCCCTCCTTTCCCAAAGGAGACTTTACTTTTCTCTACACTGACATGAATAACTTGCCAGACTTGTAGAGAGTTATCACCCAGGCTGCAGCTATCAAGCCAGTAAGATTATCAGCTAAGTTGAAGCTGTTGATCTCCTTTCCCAGGAACTTTACACGACCACTTCTTGCTCACAGAGCTCCATTCATTAGTTTCTCAAAGCAGAAAAAGCACCACTGAGCACAACATCACCCCATCTGCCACTCTTGAACAAGCTGCTTCACTTCAAGTTGATGTACATCTTGCCACTACTATCTGCCAGCTTCTCTGACCCAGAATAGCACAGAAGTGATGCATTGCAAAAGGAGCTAAATGCCTTTGAGACCCTCCTTTTACTCTTCATGAACTGTTCATGTTCATCTGTAGGTAAAGTATCTCTCTGATGTAAAACTCATCCAATGACAGACTTGCAAATGCTAAAGCTCATGTATGTTATGCTGGAAAAGGCAGCAATTTTCTGAAAAATTTCATGAACAGTGGTAGCAGGCAAACAAGAGCTTTGGGAAAACCAATGTTGCTCTCAGCCAGGGCTGTCACAGCTCCCCCCCTCCTCTTCCTCTGTCACTCATTCTTCTCCCCTCCCCTGCATCAGCTCTGGTATTCATACAAGCATTTCAGGGTGTGGATCCACTAAAAACCAGCCCTGGCAAAAAGAATGCTTGAAATGGGCCCAAACAGGTACCTAATTTCAATTTCACTATGTTCTAATACATTATAATCTATGCCACAGCTATGACTGCCTGCAAAATGCCCCACAGGAGTAAAAGCTCCAGCTGGAACCTGCAAGCAACCTACAGGACACAAATTCCCAGAAGAACCAGCTTCATTCCTTCCAGCTCTTGTAATTCCACACTGGATTTCTAATGGTCTGAGAGCCTGAAGTTTTCCCTCCTTAATAGCTCCTCTGTCCTATTCAAATCCTACTTTAATGGTCACACCCAATTTTGGCTTATTATTTCTTATTCTTTAACCTACTTCTGTCAAAACCAGTAAATATTTGCATACAAATTTGTGTATTTTTCAACAGAATAAAATATTATGCAATATATGAAAGAAAGATGATAGACTGCAATGAATATTTTGTAAAATATTTTGGAGTAAAAAAGTATGAAAATGCTCTGGCTAGTGGAAATCTAGAAAGCTCTAGCTCCTTTAAATGCAAAAGGTGACACTTCTTTGACACTTCATGAATTCCCAAATGCAATGTCTCTTGCTCCACCATCTTAGTTTTTGACCGTAAATGGATTGTCTGTTATACTTCTAGTGACTGAATTAGCTCAACAAAAGGTTATTTACTGCATATTCTAAGGGATGAAGTATGTACCTTATATACAAAAAATTGACAAGTCTCAAAAACAATGCCTGAGAAGTGACAGAACTAGACAAATCTGAAACCCAAGGTTTTATATTCAACAGTTCTAGCCATGTAGTTGAGTTTTTACAGGGGTCAGTTATACATTCTTAATTATTTCATGTCCTCAGACAGGAGATATTTTGAGAATATTATTGCAGAAGATAAACTGGGAGCTACAGTAAACTGTTAGAACAAGGTCATTTCTGCAAGTATCTTCCAACACGCTGAGGAAATCAGTCATAATATTTACATATACTCAAGCACTTTAAAATCTCAAGTTGTATTAACCAGCTGTCATCTTAATGTCAAACTCCGGTCATTTTCATGTGCAATAAAGGGTCAGCACATGATTTCAACTATCAGTAAAACATTTCTTAGCTACTGAACTCCTATTAAACTATAAATGCCAGTTTCCCACAGGAAGGCTCTTCCTGAGCCTCTTCGACACAGCATTTTACTCAGAATAAAATATCTGATTTAAGGAGGACAAAACAAACACACTGCAGCAGCACAAATTGTTTAAATGCTAACCATATGGCTGACTGGACTACACATAATGAAGACATTTTCACTGAGCAGTACAAACCTAGTCTGTGATTGCTGGCTTTTATGAAGTGAGGATGAATTTCAACAGAGTGGGCAATACACAACTTCTGCAGAACTGCCCTGAACTCCTACAGGCTACTACAGGTTTAAAAATCTGAGTCTGTGTCTAAGATACTTCACTGCCAAGTACTGAAAAAGCTCACTTTATAGAGCAGGAAAATAGCTCCAAAGATCTCGCTATTAAGACTGAACATTACACACACACTTAAAGCTTTGGGTTTTTTTCAGGGACCATACATGCATTGAACAAAACCAGCTTGCTGTTTGCTATTAAAAAACCTGAGAAATAAACAGAAAACATACTTTTACCAATTGAAAGTTTAACAAACTCAGATGTGAAATGCAAAAAAAGATACCAAGATTTGACTTCGCGTGTCAGTCTTTTTTTTTTTAATAGATTATATCGCTTTAAACCCTTCAGGAGAGCATAATTCAAATGAAAACTGATTAAGTGCTCACACTAACAAACTAAATAACGTGCTCCACAGAAGTTTACAGTAAAAGGCTTCCATTCCAAACAGAAAATAAACAAGAAATCACTCTCTAATGTATGGCATGTCTATATACAGGAAGATCAAATTCTTCTTTGGCCTTAAGAATCTCATTTGCAATTTTAATAGCTCTTCAGAAGCCTTCTGTGCAAGTACACTCATGTGCTCCACTAGTCTTCAACAACTGCTACAACTGCTTGTATCAGAGTGTGGCCAGCAGGACAGGATGCATGGATGAGCAGAGGCAAACTGCATGAGGTCCAAGGCCAAGCACCGCGTCCCGCGCTTCGGTCACAGCAACCGCCTGACATGGGACAGGCTGGAAAGGTGCCTGGCAGAAAAGGACCTGGGGGTGTTGGTTGACATCCAGCTGAAGATGAGCCAGCAGTGTGCCCAGGTGCCTGAGAGAGCCAACAGCATCCTGGCTGGTATCAGGAATAGTGCTGGCAGCAGAAGGGAAGCGCTTGTCCCCCTCTGCTGGCACTGGGGAGGCTGCACCCCAAGTACTGCGCTCAGTTCTGGGCCCCTCACTACAAGAAGGACATTGGGGGGCTGGAGGGAGTTCAGAGAAGGGCAACCAAGCTGGTGGAGGGTCTGGAGAGCAAGTCCTATGAGGACAGGCTGAGGGAACTGGGATTGTTTATTTTGGAAAAAAGGAGGCAGGGAGGAGACCTTATCACTCTCTCCAGCCACCTAAAAGGAGGCTGTGGTGAAGTGGGTGCTGGCCTCTTCTCTCAAGTAAATAATGATAGGACAGGAGGAAATGGCCTGAAGTTGCACCAGGGGAGGTTTAGAAGAACTTCTTCTAAGTTCTTCTTCTAAGATATTGGGAAGAACTTCTTTACTGACAGAGCAGTCAGATGCTGGAATAGGCTGCCCAGGGAAGTGGTGGCATCACCATTTCTAGAGGTATTCAAAACCCATGTAGATACAGCACTTCAGGACATACGCCAGTGGGCATGGTGAGATTTTTTGGTGGTGGGGGTTTTGTTATTTTTTTAATTTTTTTTTTTTTTTTTGTTTTAGAGGTCTTTTTCAACCATGACAGTTCTGTGTGATTGTTCCCTGTACTCAGCACTGGTGAGGCTGCACTTTAAATACTGTGTTCAGTTTCGGGCCTCTAAGTACAAGAAGGGCATGGAGGTGTTGGAGAAGAGTCCAGAAAAGGGCAAGGTGAAGGGTCTGGAGAACAAGTTCAACAAGGAGTGTCTGAAGGAACTGGGATTTTTCAGCCTGGAGAAAAGGAGGCTGAAGGGAGACCTTATGGCTCTCTACAGTTACCTGAAAGGAGGCTGTAGTGAAGTGGGGGCTGGTCTTTTCTCCCTAGTAACAAGTCACAGGACAAGAAGAAATGGTCTCAAGTTATGCCAGGGGAGGTTTAGATTGGATTTCAGAAGCAACTTCTTAACCAAAAATGTAATTAAACACTGGAACAGGCTGCTCAGGGAGGTGGGTTGAATGCCCATCCCTGGAGATGTTTAAAATATGTACAGATGTGGTGCTTATGAACATGGTTTAACCACTGGACTTGGCAGAGTCTATTTTGCAGAACACAAACACACACATCTAGGATGCTGCCTCTAACACAGCAGCACTGGAAAATCACATGGACCAGAGCAGGAACTCTTAACATGGTTCCTTCCCACCTTTACTCTAAGCCACCAAAAGGAAATCCTTTCTCTCTCTCTCTCTCTCTCTCTCTTTCTCCTCTACTCCCCATTCCTAAATTTGAGCCACCCTGACTCCCCTAACATTGGTGGAGTCCCTCTCTAGCACTTCTTACAGGAAAAGCAGAACCATCATTGTTCTGGCTTCTGTTCCCAAGGTCACTGTACATCTATCCAGCTGGAGTTTTACTTTAAGTCTTGCCTATGGAGCTCTGTGTTTCAAGACAATTAGTGATCACTCCTTATTCTGCTTTTCACAGCAAATTCTGGCACCCTACAGCACTGTCAGAAACTAGGCATCATTAAGCTGATTCAGTTATTACTAAACCACTAATTATTGTTTGGCAGCATAGAGCTTTTGGGTTTTTTTTCTAATTCTCCCTGAAGAAAATAAGAAGAAAGACTCTTCAGAACCACTGCTTTAGAAGTATTTCACATCAACAAGCAGCCTACTAAGCACTTAGAGCTCAAGTATGACCCTTCTCAGCATATATCAGGTTTATCTGTGCAAGTAATACAGAAATCTACCAAACAACAGCAACTGAAAGAACTGATTGTATGAAGCATTCTCAATACATTAAAAACATTATTATTTGTGGGGCTGTTCAAGCACTCCGAAGCATGTCAGTAAACACCTCTGATACCCTCTGACACTACTTATTTGGCACAGAGGCCAAAAACCTTGCTGCAGTCCTGTACCTGGCAAGCAGAAGTGTTATTTATCACCAGATGCCCCAGATGATTCCAGGAACATGTTCTTCCCAATTGCTGCTCATTACTAGAAGTTCTATAAATTCAAACAGTTGGGTTTTGTTTTTGGGGGTTTTTTAGTTGTTTTTTTTTAGAGGATAACTGCTACAGGATGTTCTAAACAGTCTAAGCTGTTCCTTTAGGATAAAAAAACTACACTACTTAACCTGATTCTACACAGGATCACATCTGTTTCATTATGAAGAGCCCTGATAGTATGAACTGAAAGCTTGCCAGCCACTCCAAGACATAGGTGTCACATACAAACACCATGGTAACTCAGCTTCAATAATCTGCATACTCCACCCAACCCAAGTATCACAGGTTTTTGACTTTTCATTCTGTGAAGTATGGCAGTGAAAGGCAAAACTGAAGCCCTAAGAATCCTAACACTTTCAGTCTTCAAACAAGGTTCATATACAGCAGTTGTTTTATAAAAGCAGCACAGATTAAGAATATGGAGACAAGCAGACATCTACTAGCTTCAGCTCTACCAAATCAGAAACTGTTTTAATACACCCAGCTTTTCTTTGGTCAAAAAGATGTTTGCTAGGGGATTGTCTATGCATAGATAAAATAAAGAATGAGCATAGCTCTTTACTTTCTGGTATGTTACGTAGTCTACGTGAATAATGCAAAAGGAGAAATCAATTATGAATCCCTAACTAATACACAGAAATGGTAGTTTGGTCCAACTGTGAAAATGCCATCTTTCATTTATGAGAAAAAAAAGTCTTGAGAAGCAACTTAGATTTGTGCTAAGTGCTAACGTAACAACCAGCCTTCAGAACTGCTAAATCATAAAAAATTATCATACTGAATATTCCTGCTTAGCTCTACATGATCTGTAGACACAGCTTTAAAAAAACCACAACAAACAACAAACCCACCCTGCTACCATTGTAAAGACTACAACACAGAATGTGCACTCATCCATACAGTTTTGAATCCAGTGTGTGCAAGACAGTTCAGGTTAAGCTCACATAACTTAGTTGTAAAGATCTACGTAAATGCTCAATATATTCTTCCATAAGATATGTAGATGCAAAATATCTGAGCTCCAGTCCTCAAAAAAAGCTATCCAAGTTTTAAATAGATAATAAAAAATGAATTAATACCCATAAGGTAAGCAGCAAATCACACCATATGAATGTGCTACTTACAACTGAGATGGATTTAATGGTGACACAGAAGTGACTTTGGAGAGGAAGACAAAAATAAAAGAAGAAAAAAGACTACTCAAAAAAACCCAGCATGTCTTCCTAGAAAGGGAAGAGAATTCATGACAGTTTTATGAAAAACTTCAAGTTTCTTCTTTGGGAACAAACATTTGCAAGTGTCATTTCATGCTGGGTGACCCTTAAAATAAACACTCAAAACTAAGACACAATTAAATCAGACTATTTTGACCTTACCTCACAGGCCAATTAAAAAAAAAAACAAAACAACCCACGTTACAACAGTTGCAGTATACTGCAGATTAATATAAAAATAAATGTTAAAGTCAGATTAACTTGAGTTTAGACTTCGTGGTGCAGGAACAGAATTTAACTTGGGTACTTAATATGCACTCTGATAAAGGACTAGATGCAGGTCATTAGCATTCTCACTGCAACATTGTATTAAAAAGTTTTGAATTGAATTTGAAAGCTCTAATTACCTACACAAGCAGCTACACATTAAAGCAGTTAGAAGTATTGTGGTATCTATAAAAATCCTTTGCTGTAACATCAGGTTAACTACATGCTGAAAAGAACCTTCAAATTCCCCAAACTGTACAGCTCTTCATAGACTGCAGACAATATGATAATTTTTTCCCAGCTGAATAACATTCTTAATGTTTATTGCCAGTGAAGTCTAACAAAATTACTGAGTTTTAATAACATGGTAAAGCAGACAACAACATGGGCAGGAAAACAAAACACAAATGAGGAAAAGGAAAAAAGGCAGGAAGGGATAGTAGCAGCAATAGAAAGAAATTCTTCAAGGAACCAAAAGGTGGATTTTTAGAACTTTCATAATTTTGCTACTGTCTGCAGGTGCCATTTCTACATGTAACATCAATACCTTTTTAAAAATTAACATTTCACTATGGCCAGTGTAACGAAGCTGAATGTGACTAAGTCTTTGGGTGCTAGTAATGCTCAGGTTAAAAAAAACCAAACCAAACCTAACCAAAATGCTTTAAAATTCTTAACTGTTAAATATCAAATGTTAAACATTTACCCATTCCAGTTCCAGCTGGTGCAATCTCTCTGGAGAAGATTTCTACAGCTTCTTTTTGTTTATGATGTACAGCAAGCCAAATAACAGCTTCCCGAGGTCCCTGCTTCAAAAAACTAGAAATTAGATTATTTTAGAGGCAGAATTTGAGTTCATTTTATGAAAAATAACTGTCACTCAGTATTCAAGTTAAATCTAATGGAAATGTTTAGTGCTCACTCCTCAAATAACTATCACAGTACTATATAAGAAACTACTCTGCTTCACTTTCAGTGGAATTGGCAAACAAACTTTCCTCTTAATTGCACTGAGAATACTTTAGGGTCAAGCTAGAGAGTCAAGTTTCCTTCTCTTTTCATCAAGAAATAAGCACATCTGCTCATGGAGCATGATTCAAACGTCATCCTTGAGAGTTAAATGGGAGAACAGAACATGTAAAAGCAACCACATTTCCATGGAAGAGAGCAACCACTCTTCTAAAGGTAAACTCGACCAGTACTCTGCTCCTTTCACATAGCCAACTAACATACCCACTCTTGCAGGAAAGTAGTCTCCCTCAGTTAAGATTTTACTTGTCTAAAAATGTATTTTCTGTAAGATTACCACTGGAATAAATACACTGGCAAAAGCCTTAGAGTGAAAATTAGATCTCACTGAGGGAGAAGATTGTTCTCATTTAAAAATTTGCATCCACCACTAAGTACCACGTTTAGTTTAACATTTTTGGAGATTCAAACCTGCTTAAAATACAGGTCTGTGCCTAAGTGTCACTTGGTTGTCCTTGTGCTTAAGGACAATTATTTCCATCATAGATACAAAAAGGAACTGCACAAGATCTCAAAAATCAAATGGTCAGGAGTTTCTTGCACAGCTTTAATTTAGCTATGAAGCTCTGCAGCAAATTATTTCCTTTCTCCAGCATTCAGCTCTCTGAAAGTCAGATTTTTTTTGTTAATGAGCATAAAGAAAATTTCCAAAGGTTCTTTGATAACTTTACATGAACTTCTTGGCTTACATCAACCAATGTGAAATTCAAAGAAAAGGAGTTTGACTACAAGACACCCAAGGAATTTTTTCATGTCCCTTTTAAGGTCAACAGGACAGGATGCATTTCAGGAGAGCATGAAAAGCATACCAATGTTTAGGGTGACTTTTTGTGTTACTCTGCAGAGCTCAGAGGATTTTGCAACTGTCTAAATACCTCACCTAAAAGAATTCTTGTAGAATTCTTGTAGATTTGGTAGCTCTTCCACTAAAAATGTAGAAAAGCAAGGGAAAATTGAACACAGAGCTACTTAGGACACTAAAGAGGACATTTTCCTGGAAAAAAATCACAGCTGGATTTTTTGAAGATTCAAGCCTTTCTCAATCTATGCCAGATGTTTCCTATACCATATATATATATATATATATATAAAAATATAGATGAGTAAATAACCAATTTTTAGTTTATTCCAATGTTCTTCCTTACATATAATAATTTCTGAAGCATTTAATAGCTTCCCAATAGTGCATAAAATCATGAAGAATATTTTACAGTAATAGTTTTCCTCGTAGTGTAACACTTTTAAAGAATTTTTAACAAAAAGTGTATTTCTTTACAAATACACAAACCAGGGACAGTTCTGAAAATATCAGAGATTAAATACTTAGCACAGATGATGCTAGAATTCAAGAGCTCCAACTTCAAAACAAAGGGGTTGAGGTGTGGAGCAGAGAGAACACATTTTTTTTGTCAGAGAACAAGAATAGAGCAATGACTCCCTGAGGGAGTTCTTCTTCCTCTGGGTTAAGGAAAAGCATCACCTTGCACAGCATCAAATTTTTCATTACTTAACACTGAAAATACAGAAGAACCTTTTTCCTATCAATAGCATCTCTCCTTTAAAGATAAAAATAGGAGAGAAAAGATAAACACCCTGAGGTTGATATTATATGCAGGCAATTGTTAAGAGTAAGTGAGTTAAAACTGAAGTCAAACAAAACCACATCTCTTCTATCCTGACATGTGTTTTGATGTTTATTCATTACCCTAAGTTGAATGGGTGTCAATGATTTCAAGAACTAGGAGTCAGAATCAGTTCTAAAATGACTTGACGCAGTTACCAGTTTACACAGCTGGCAGCGTTTACAGTTACACAGTTAAAAAAATATCCCAGATTATTACATCTAACAAAACACCTATTTACTCAGAATTCTAGGAAATTTAACAGTATCACAACAAAACTGTCTTCACTCCTCACCCTCATAAAATTGTAATACTTAACATTTCAAACCTTAATTTTTTTTTTTTTTCTCTTAAGGATAAGCTGAGAAACTACATGCTGGATCTGGACTCCTACATTACCCTTTTTAAACACATTTTCTAAGTCTAGAGCTACTTATTTTAATTGCTCATATTTCAGTAAAGCTGCATTCTTTAAAAAAAAAATTACATAAACCACCAAATAGAATACTAACTTTTGAAACTCCGTAGTCTTGCATATCACTACTATTTTCTTGTTTGTGTTCAGTTCTTTTTTTCCTCAAATAGCAATAGCCTTTAACATGTCAGCATTCAAAAACCTTAAATCAATTCCAGGAATTTAAGTAACTTCAGCAATGCAGGAACATGGATGTACTTCCTACTAGCAGCTGCTGAAATGGTGTTTATCATGATGTTATAATATGCTGCACCAAGCATTTTGGCTACTGTAAGAGTATCCCAAAGAGACCATTATGTTAACAGCCTACTAAATCCTCCATTCCAACTCAAATACACAGCAAAATCCCAACATGAACAAGCTCACTTATGTCAGCTTGTACCAAGCAAGGAGAACCTCCTGAATGTACAGCTGGTGATCAGCTAAAACCCAATAATGAAGGCTCTTCTTGGTTTAGTATCTTTAAATCTAAGTCCTAAACATTCATGAAGTTGAAAGATGATTTTTCTCTACTTCCTTCTGTAGTAGCATATTCACTCTGAGGTACTGTAATAATAAGTATAAATGCTTTTTTCTTTCCTAAGTATGATATACCCAACAGGGAGACACACAGAGTTCAGTTCTCAGTCTCCATTTTCCAGCCTGGAAAATACTTGCCACAATATGATCATGTAGGAAATCCTGTAAAATCGACCAGAATTTTCATTAGTTTATCTTGATACCCATGTAGGGAAACCCTAAAATAAAAATTTAGTAAAGACAAGGTAGAAGAAATTATGTTACTCCATCAGATCATGTATCACTGAGATGACAGAAATTTCCTTCTATGAATACAGAAACAGATGTCCTGATCAAGATAATATGAATAAGAAAGCAATTAAACTATTGTTTTGAAAATTGTTGCTCCACAGAAAATATGCAGCCATGCCACACATGCTTTTCATTGAACTAATACAAACAATAATTAACAGGAAATACTCTTGCAGAAAACATACTCATGCATTCACATATGCTTCCTGGTTCTCAACTGTATCGTGTTTTCAACATTTCATTTAATTTCTGCATTTGAATCCTTGCCCTAAGATGCAAGATGCAATGGTGTATGAAACTAATAAGCAGAATCCTGAAATAAGCTGAATTCAGAGTTGGTGAATCCAGTATTAAAACAGGACATACAGGTTATTTTGAAGTAATTTATCTTATAGTATCATAAGTGAAACAAAAAAATAGCAAAACGAAGTTATACTTCATCAAGTCTTTGTAATGTGTTGTGAATTGGTTAACAGTGGGTTAGTAAGAAACCAACTGACATAGCACATACAGTTTTTATATAGCAAAATCTAATACCTGATGGTACTTTTGACAAATTTCCAAATCACAAACCCATTAATGCTGTGACACTGCCATAACCCCTTCATCCCCAGCAGAAAACCACAAAGCAGGAGATAACTAAAAGCCAACCACCTCTGTGGTTAGTTACTCAGTGCTGATTCAGATCCCTTTCTTGCTGATGCTGGGCTGCTGCTGACAAAGTAAAGCTGTCAGGGTGGCAAGCAGCAACCAGGGAAGCAGCCAGGGAAGACTGAGAAAGACAAGAAGGGAAGCATATCTTGATTTCTCAAAGATACTTTCTGTTGTCAGGAACAGCCAATACTCCACACAGCAACTCAGACTCCAGTGTAAAGGCTTCCATGAGCCTCAGATACACACTGATCTCAGAGATGCAAAGGCAAACCTCTGCAACCACCCTGACAGGCCTGTCTGCAAATTAGTCCTGCCACACCAGGTATCTACACAGAGCTCCAAATATCGTTCAAATAATTGTCTTGGTACTCATAGACATATTTGCTTCTCCTCTTTAAATTTAAACGGTAGAATCTTCAAAGTTAAGAACTGTTTTCCTTATGTGTTAATACACTGCCTAACATAGCATGGTTCTGGCTTTCAGCACTGTTATGTGCAACCCAAACAACTAAGTCTAATTTTGTATGGAAAGACACAGTAGGAAAGAGCATTTAAGAGACTACATTATTCCTACCTGAAGGCCCNATTCTATTCATCTTGCAGCTACCAAATAAATGTGAAAAAAAAACAAACAGTCAAGCCTGCTATTTCATGAGCTGACTGGGCTATTAAGGTTTAAGAAAAGGTTTCTTTGGTTAAATTATGTAACAACATCACACAGAAAAATTAAGTGAATCCATTTCATCTGCACTGGAGGGCTCCCAGGACTAAGACTCAGACATAGAACCAGGTTGCATTACCACAACAAAAGGACATAGACCAACTGAGCTGGAGCATTTAACAGTCCTCAGCTGCCAGAAAATGCAAGATAATTCTACTAATCTTAGCCCTCTTTCTTAAGATGTGTTTTAAAGAATAGCTAACAGTGACAAAGGCCTCCAGTGCTTACGCTACAGGAAGACTTAGAAGTATTTCAGAAAAGCTGTTCTTGCCTTCAGCAGGTTTGTTAGAATTTTTTTCCCTAGGGAAAGTTTTAGGTTACTTTTTAAAGATGAAGAAGCGTACATTTAAAATAACTCCTGTCTGCACAGTAAAACTACTGGAGATCCACTAGAAATCATAAAGTCAGGACAATTGAATTAAAGTAGTGGAAACAACAAATGAGAAACTGAACCCAAACTGACACACAGAAATGTGTTATCAAACACAAAAGGACCCACTGTGACAATATTAAAATATCTGAAAATCTCCTTACTGAGTTTTTTTTGTGGTTTTAGGTCAAACACTGTACTACAGTTCTTTGTAACTGAACTTCCAATCTAGAAAAGCACTTACCATGCTCTGTAATCTCTGGTTAGACCATTCTTGTTAATACATGGCTAAATCTTCAATTACGTACCTCAGACTTTATGTAACCTGTTACTGCAGTGTAGCAGTGATAGATCACATGGCAGTTTTTAACAGTGTATCAGTGCATTCATTAGATAAGCTACCTCCAGTGTAAGGATTTTGATTTTCTATATTGTAAAGAGTAAGAGAGAGAATGCTTTCTCTCCCTGCTACATCAGGTTATCATATTATTTAGTCTCAAGAGCGTTTTACCAAGTTCAGAGCAAGTGCTAACAAGTTTACATTTAACTGATGAAGAAAACAGTGGTAGGTTAAACTTCCATAAAGATAATAATTTAATATTAAACTTGGCAAAATCCAGCTATTTGTATAAATCAGAATGTGACAATAAAAACAAATACTTGAATTTCATTAGATGACAAGAAGGTGGAAATTTTTAAAAATGCTTTTCTACTATGCATGGTTTATAAACTTGGTTTTGCTAACTAAATAGGATCTATTCTGTAAAATTAATCTTAATTTATTTCCTACTAATGCAAAGTACTAACCAAATAAGGTAATATTTGCACTCATATGTGCCAAGCACTGCATGCATGGTAAAAAGTGAAAATGAAACAGTCCTTATCTGAAATGCTTAGAACACTTAAATTCATTACAGATAATGGTTTTGCAGAGTTGTTTTTTTAATCAATTAGTTTTTGTGTGGTTGTTTTTTTTTTCCTCTCCTCCTGCCTTTCACTTGCTGCCTGTGCAGGAAGCCTTTGACCACTTTTTCAACTAATGAGTGAGAAAACTCTTACTAAGTGGGAAGCATCATTATCAGGATGCCTTGGCATGAGATGCATGCAATAACTAACATTGAGTTAAAGGCCTTGGAAAGAAAAGGGAAAATATGCACTTTTGTCTGCAGTTTCCAAAAGATAAATTAAGTATTTGGTGGCACTCAAAAAGTAGAAAACTACATTTATAAATCAAAATATTTTATGTTTTCAGAAGAATCAGTTTCTTCGAATTTACTTTGAAGACTTCAGTCTACAAAGAGGCACATGCCTAACAGAAAAGCAGTAGTGCCCTAGCACAATAATGATCACCTTGCACAGTAAATTCTTCCCTAGGACTGCCTACTCACCTCAACCATAACTTCTCAGACTGAAAAATGCCTGAGTCAGCAGAATTTTTCCAATTACTTCAAAGAGAACAGTGCAGGCTTTAGGCAGTCTTACCTGAACGTTGCTTTTGGGATAATAGAAGAAAAAAGGCTTCAAAACTGGAGACCTAGACACACAAAATAACAAATATAAATGCATTTAATGAGAAATTAACTAAAATGTCAGATTATAGATCTTTAGACTGCTCATACAGCAGACAAGCACTTGGGAAACTGGAAGGTAGTATTTACCTGTTAGCATGGTTTTGCAAACAATTCTAGAAGTGCAGATACATTACACTTCATTATGAATAAAGTAAAATTCTGTTGTTGTTGTTGTTTTTAGAAACAAACAACCCCCCTGTGGCCCCCCCCCCAAAAAAAACCCAACCCCAAAACAGAAAATCAAAGAAAGAAACAAAATACCCAGAAAATTTTCAGAGGGGAGTAGGCAAAATACCAAAATATTTTCTTGACAAAGGATGCACCTTCCTGACATTTTAAGTCTATTGCACAGTCATTAGCCCCACACTGATACCTAGGCTAGTTACTCACAGCTACTGAAAATGTATTTAGCTTCTTTCCCCATCACCATGTGTGAGACAGACATATCTAAGTATTTGCTTAGGGACAGGGACGTTTTAGATCTCTCATGAATAAGTACGGAAAGGTGAGCATGTAAATCACCAGCAGATTTTAGCTGTATCTAGAAAAATACTGAATCAAAAGGGCATTTATTTTTTAGTATGCTCAATATTATTCTTTTTCAGCTTGCTCACATAATGGGCACATGCTACACATCTTGTGAGATGTTTTGGGACATATGACCTCACATTTATAGGTGAAGTGGGATGCTACAAATATAAGTTTACTGTGCTCATACTCCAACAGGTGCATGAGAGATCTGGTCCAGAAATCTGCATACATTGGTACATGCTCAAGCTGCTGCCCTGCCATAAAGTCACATTTAATGTTCTCCCCACAGCTCATTAAGCAAAGATATTGTTATGAGCTGATCAGAGACGTTACTCATTCATCAAAGAATTTTAGTGTTTGCACACAAATCCTGTAGCACTCACTGCTATCTTCTTACCAGTCACTAAGCACAGTGTGCAACAGAAAGACTTTTGCTGCTGCTGTGGCTGCTGTTTCAAGGTGAGGGAGCTTGTGATGGTGCCTGGTAGGAACTCTACCACCACACACCACAACTGAATGAGTAGGAGTTCACTTACACTCTGGGGCGCCCTCCGACAACTCCAGTGAGGCCAGGTGCTGGAAATGGGAATTAAATTCACAAAAGAACAGTTAAAGCCATCTTCAAAACACTCCAACTCATAACTTATTGTCACTTGTCATGTTCCTATAATGCACATTCAATTACTGAGAAGTACTACAGATGTTAAAATTTAATTATATATTATAGTACATAATTTATATAATTTAACATATTACATATGTTCTCATAAATCAATAAAACTGAAAAATTTATACAAGAGTTAAAAAGGCAAACCACATAAAAGGTACTGTGACTTATACAAAAAAATTATCTGTTTCAAAATGTGCCAAGTATAAACTAAATCTTTAGGTTCTTCTGAAATTTTGCATGCAAGTGCCAGTCAGGTGATATATTTGACAGAAATGAAACTTAAGCTTTGTTGGGTTTTTTTGTTGTTGTTGCTCTTGCTTTGTTTAATTTTTAAGACAGCAGAGAAACAATTCCCACATGAACCATGGTCTGTTTTAATATTTGTTTAAGACTTTGCTTACTAGATTAACTCTTTCAGACTAACTTGCATCTTTCTCTTTAACATTTTCACTGGCCAACTTCACTTTTTTTAAGGTGATCGTATTCTTTAAAATAGATTTAAGATCTAAAATAACATTTAAGATCTTATTCTCTCTCTTTAGTACATAGATAATTTATGGTCTTAAATCATTAGCATGATCCCAGATTTGCATTAAGTCATCACTGCAACTAGACTCCTTTTCCTTAGTATCAGGCTGCNAGGACTCCACAAAATTTTCAAGTAAAAAAGTCATTACAGATTACCAGTAACCATACAACATGAGAGTTAGAGGTCTACCAAAATACTACACTGTAAATTTTACTCTGAAGAACTGTCTAAGACTTTCCAGGCAGCAAGCTATTTCACAACTGGCAGATCTCTCCATGAAAGCAGACTAATGGAATATGTATTCCAGAAGCTAATACCTTAGCTCTTAAAATAAGTTTCATGAAGAATTGATCATTTAAACAAATCATGAGGAAAGCCAAAGAGCTTACAAAACCAGAAGCAAATGACAGAAAGAGTGGATGAATTTAATTCCACTTTCTACAGTAATTCTGGCAGAGAGTGTATATAATACAAGCAACAGATCTTAATTTGGAACATCACAGAATGGCACACTCATTTCAACTATTTACAGTGAGATACTCTAGCTCAAGCTAGGATTACAAAATAATACACAGAGGTCAGCATTTCCAATATTTTAAGGCCTGTTTGAAGCATCTGAGCATCCAAAATATTTCTGCATAAAAAAAATAAAACTTCCACAGTAAAAAAAAAGAAAACACACTATTAGCATCTGAACACTCTTAGAAGCAGCAACAATACATCTACCAAAATGTTGGCATGCATTCACCCAGAATAATTAAACAACTTCAGTTTAATTAGCTGAGATCTGAAGGAAGAAAATATTATCTAATTGCACAATTCAATCAAAAGTTTTAAGAGCTGCTTTTAAAAAGAACAGAAAACAAATAAACCCTTCAAAGACTACCAAGTCTGTGAAAGAAACCAATTAAAGAAGGAAAATTCACTGTTCTAGCTGAACTGCTACACTTATGCACGATGGGGTGCCTGCTTAACTACTTCCTTTAAAGTGCTGTCCGTATGTATTCAAACAAGTCAGGTTTCCCTGTGAATTTCCTGTTAAAATGTATGGAAATAAGAATGGTACAAAAATTGTTAAGTGCACTTAGTTGGTGAAAAAGACAGGATTCCTCCCATCAGAGGAAATCAGGAACTGAGTCCACAGGCTAAAAGAGGTGTTTGTGTACAAGATACACTGTAGAGGAGTGGTTTTCCCCTCATAATAATTATCAACACAAAAAAAGCAATCTAGAAACGACAGTATTCACAAACTAGAAGCAACAATATCCACATTTCATGTTCTACAAGCTCCTAGTAGAATTATTTGATAAGAAATAAGCTGACATATTTTTATTTCTGAGCATTGGAATGGTGTCAAAACATACCAGATGATGAACTGTATTTCAGAAGATGAAACCAAGAAGTTCTCACAGGATAATTTTACCATCCTTATATGACTAACCCACTAAATGAAAAGTTTCTTATTCCATATTTTAAGATTATCAGATCTCAATTTATAAAGTTTTATATGCAAAATAATGCACAGATAAACTACTAGTAACGCTACAGAGGGCAAATTTGCTCAAGCAAAAAAGAAATAACTCTTCCACAAGCAGCATGGTCTAGCTGCTCACCTTAATGCAGCACGGATACTCTTTTTTTTAATAGCATGGTACCTGTCAGAATTCAAGGGACTGACAGCCTTCTCTAGACCTCAAGCAAATTCCTGTCTGAATATTGCTGTCTCTTCCTCACCCTCAGACTGCTCTGACCTTTCATGTTCAGCTTGAGCATCACTCTTATGCCCACAAAAAACCATTATTAACTTTTCATAATGTATCCTACAGGGAGGGGAAGCAATCACATAGGTTTCGGGCTTTTGGGTGGGGAAGTTAAAAGACCATATTTTGTTACTGCTATTTGAAAATCTGGAAATGGGTTTTCAGTACTCTCTATCAAAAATAATCCCAACTTTTCTCTGTTTAGTAACACCTACTTAATAGCTTTATATGAGAAAGAATGAAGGGCAACCAGCTGACCATCTCTCTTCTGTAGTGAAACAGAGGCATGGTTGTATGTTTTCAGTAATAAAACTAATGCACATTTTTTAACCAAACACATTTTAAATAAAGGAAATAGAAGAAAAATTAAAAGATAGCTTTTTTATGACAGCTAGAACTAAAAATAAACAAGCAATTTAAAAAGAAACTACACAATCTGAAGCACATGAGTATAATCCTTATAATCCTAAATATTTCCACAAAAGGATTTATTCTCTTTCCCCAGTAGTTTTTCAGTTCACTCACAGAGCTCCATTATCACATCATTAAAGGAAGCCAAACCCAGGAACAGATACTCTAATTAATCAAAATAAATTGGCTTCATCCAGACACAGCAAATTTCAACTTTTATTTATGAACATAAACAGCATTAAGGAATATCAATTAATCAATTTCTAGAAGTATCATTAGGAAGAATGGTATTTCTTACTTCTTCTCTGCTCTGTTTCAGAGGAAATTCAATTAGATTTCTTGAGATCAGAATTTATTAGATATATAGATTTGTTACCTCTTATGAAACTGGGCAAGATCTGCACTGAATCACTTATAAAGACAAAGAACAGCACTTAAAACTCAAAGAGCAGTGTTAAAATAACTCTGAACTCATTCTTGAGTTTTCAGCTGCAGCTTTCCAACTCAATCTTGTTGAACAAGCAAAAAGACAACAGTTTATCCATATTTAAAAAGGCAAACTGGCTGTGTTTGCTTCCCTTCTGAATTCTGTCTCAGTGTGTGTGGTGAAAATGTGAGTGGGAACAGGAAACTTAAAGGAATATTTTCTCTGAAGTGAATGAACTTTATAAAATTAAAATGTTTTGATGAGACTGTTATAGGATGAGACAGGTTTTGATGGAAGATCAGGTAAGTTTAAGCTCCAGTCTATACTAGCTGTGTGCACATTTTTTAGATGGGGTTTTAGGGATTTCAGGCTTCCAGTTCTGAAGCTCAAGGCTTGGGAAGCTTCAGTTACTAGGGCTCTGGCAATCCAAATGTTTCAAAACCAGCAGAAAGATACACTTCCCAAAGGACATTAGACATTATTTCTATTTTGTAGAGACATTCTGTACTGGAACAAAATAAAGAAACACTGCTATGCTAATTCTGAGAATTCAAATGGTTTCACTAAACAGAGTCACCATCTTTGTCCAGATTCAGGAAAGGTCCATGTTCTTTTTCAATGACTGTGGTTCAAGTTATTATTTAAAAAGGCAAAGTAAGATACCTAAAATATACTGAATACACAGTAAGATACCTAAAATACACAGGTTTTCAATATTAGTTAGCATACTTTAAGTTCTGAATACCACCACATATCTACCATAGAACTACAGACTGAGCAGCAAGTTACTTACCTTGTTACTAGTTCTTCTTCAGGTTTTTCTTGCTCTAAAAGGTGTTGGAAGTAATTCCCCAAGGCCTGAGCAGTTAAAGTTTTCTTTAGGTATGGATAGTAGAGGGGATGCCGTGCTATGACACCTATTAAGTATAAATGCTGTTAGTTGGAATAGGAGCTATTAAAACCTATTTATATTTAGCCTTTCATAACTGATTTGAGATCCTCCTCTTAACTCAAACTGTACATATGGATTCTCTTT
This sequence comes from Florisuga fusca, assembly GCA_038090715.1. Classification (NCBI taxonomy): domain Eukaryota; kingdom Metazoa; phylum Chordata; class Aves; order Apodiformes; family Trochilidae; genus Florisuga; species Florisuga fusca. The sequence continues at coordinate 10,510,934 of JAAWXA010000025.1, read as the reverse complement.
TATGAGCTGAATAGAAAATGATAGTATGGCAGCTTTCCCTCTGTCAGTGGAGAGGTAGTGTGGACTATGACACGAAGGAACACTCCCATACTAAGTGATTACTGGACTCTTTCTGACTGCAAACAGTCCCTGAAAGACACTTTAAGGAAAGTATCATCCAAAGAAACCACATGCAGTTCTCTTCCCTTAGATGACTTGTATGGTTTAGGCAAGTAATCTAAATTAACCATAACGATGTGTGATCAGTGACTGAAGTTCTTGCTGCACTCCTTGCACGAGACCCTGATGTAGCTGTGAGAAATCACAATGACATTTATACTTCCATAACCTTCAGGTAAATTTGTGCTGAACCTGACATTCCACAGCAGGGATCAGGAAAGCAGATCTGTGTCACAAGGATCTCTTTATCTGTGGACTTCAAAGCTAATTTAATCTTAGAGGCCAAGTTAGCTGTTATTGTGGTTGTTTCTTAATAAATCAATAGTGTCTTTAGATATGAGAAAATCTATTATGCATCACTTATGATCTGGCAATGCTACATTTCAACAGAGGACAACATTGAGGAAAGAAAGGTGGAGGGGAAAAAAAAATAATACTCTAAAAAGCATTCTTTTGTTCTTCAACCCAAAACACAGTTTCACAAAGAAGGGTAAGAAAACTATATTCCTAAAGAGACATGAACAAAATTCATGATTTTTAGCAAGAAAGCTAAGAGCACATCAAATCCCAAACGCACCTTTAATTCACACTGAGCTTTGAACACCACACACTCTCATCTTCCCACAAGTAAGAGAGCCAATTGTTGCATGCAGAAGTAAGGAATAGAAGGAATTATTAAAAAATGTAAGAAGTAGCACAATCAGTGTAAAGAAACTGCATACTGAAATACATCATTTGGATTAATAACATAGTAAAAATATTCTCTTATATGCAAAACCAACTTTGGTATGTCCTAACACTGTCAATTGTTCATCCATATATGTTACAAAATTAATATATGGAAGTATGATACATGATCAGGCAACCAAGATATTCTAATACATAACACACGTGATGGAGTAGCCACTAATGTGTAAAGGAAGCCTTAAAAAAGCATTCCTTAACTTTAGGGAGCTCGACTTTGCAGCACTAAATGAAGATCTTTCTTTGTACTATGACATGCAACTATTTTTTCCTAATACCTCAGCACTACACAGAAACAGCCACTAAATAGAAAACTTCAGACACTTCATTAGTAAAATCCTTGTTTTATATGGATTAGTTTTCTTTCAGGACAGAGGCAATGAAAAAAAGAAATCAAGTGATGTGAGAGATTTTTAAAGAAATTAATAAGAGCAACTGATATGTAACTCTTATTTGAAAATCTTACATCACTTCAGAAAGAAAAAAAAAATACCTATGTTTGCAGAGTTGCCTTTGTCTCCACTTCTAGTATAGGCAAGATCTTCTAAGCGATAAGTATGAGGACCACTTGGTAGATCTATTAAAAAAAAAGTGAATACACTTTAATGATAGCTACAAAGAACAGAACGTTTTTAAGAAGTAACTGTCATTTTAATTGAATGCTTTCACTATTTGTAGTATTCCTGGAAACATTTCTGATCCACCACCCCTACAGCTGATAGGGCATCTTTGGCTTTTCAGTCCCAGCATCTGTATCAGACTCACCTCTGCTCCTGACTCACATGTAGACATCTCAAACCCCAGCTGCCCTCTCCACTGCCTCAGAAGTGGCAGCTCTCACCCTCTTCACTCCTTGGACACCAGCAAGGTGTCAGAACAGAGAAAAAAAATCAGCCTTTTGCTTTCTGTCACAATGTCTGATGCTACAGCTGCTGGTGGCAGCCACAAGAAGCAAATGAGCTGCCTTTTTTTTTTTTTTTTGTGGCCGCTTGTCACAGAAATTTAAAGTAACTGAAGAGTGGGTCTTGTAAATCAATTATTTTGGACAAACTTAATGTTGCAATACACAATTTGAAAATGGATCAGTCTATCTTTTCTGCATTGTTACTGCTTCCACTGAGGATATAAAACTATCGAACTTCTTTTTTCAGGGAGTAAGAGATCCTGCACGTTCTGTGCTGGCCAAAGACAAACTGCATTAAAAACTGTAATTATCTGATTTAACTTCACTCTCAAGATAGAAATAAATGTTTAAATTACACTTAAAAACAAAACGAACACTGGAAGTTCAAGTATGATTTAAATTAAAGTGCACCTACTATTAAGATATGTACTCTGTGAACCATATCAGGTGATCAGATAAGCCCAGTCCAGCCCAAATCATCATTACCTTTAACTCCTTCTTGCCCACAGAGAATTGCTGATTCCTCAGACATGAGCTAGGCTGACCTGAAGAGCTTTAGCAAAGCTGGGTAACAAACTATGCCCAAGTCCTACTGTCAGCAGCTTTCCCTGTCCCTGCTGACAAAGGAGGCTGCAAGTCCATGTCAGTGGCAGCTGAACAGATCCAAAATGTTCATTTGAGCATGAGTTGGAAGATAGTGTGGATGACAAAAATGCTTCTCTACAACATGACACATAATTTGTATCTTAATGCAGGATACTTCATTGGTTGAAACAGATCAGACAACACTTGCAAGAGTAAGTTTTTTGCTCCCAACCAGCAAAGTATCAGTGTTGAACTGCTTTAGCTGAAGTTTTGTAACGTGTATTTGGTCACTGTCAAAAATAAGCTGAAAGAGTGATTATAGTTTAGTCTGGCACAATGGTGCTTTGTTGGTAATAAGCCATGGTAGCATAAGATTTGAAATGGGGAAAGCATACAATGAAAGAGTTGACACGGGAGGTTTGTTCTGCATTTGATGCTCAGTCTTTTCCACCTTCACTTCCATGAAAAATGCAAGCAGAGATGTGTCATGAAACTTGGCAGAAAATATTAAAGGATATATTAATTTAATTGGGGAAGATTACTTTAAGTACTTCAACTGAGAGGGGATTTGAAATAATTTTCACTCAATACACAATTCAAGAAAAGAGACATAGTGTTCAAAGGCTGAAATATGAGAATGTTTAAAACTGTTTAAGCCATAGAAGTCTTTCAGAAATTTTACAGTCTTTAACAGTCCCCCTTTAAATAAAATCAGTTCAAGACAAGATAAAATAATAAATGAGAACACCAGAACACTATGTGATTTCTCTCTCATTATCTATTTATCAGGAAATAGTTTTCAAATAAAACTTAAACAAATATACGAAAGAATTCCCTCCAAAGTTAGGGTAAACGGTAAATTCAGATTCCACCCTCCCAGAATCACATCTAGAAGCATTTCTGAAATCCATTTTCACATATTTCCCTTATCTATGCAAAGACAACTAACAGTCCCTCACACTTGAGATAACCATGAAACTAAGGAAAGTACTTCCCTCCTTACTAAATGCTGACAAGAAAATGTTTTAGTGGAAATTATTCTTTTTAGAGTCTTACTCATTTGTCCATTTCTCATCCATGCTGTCCATGTGTTAAGCCACAGAAGTAGGTAAGCATTTAGTCACTTATAGAAAACATCTCCATTTACAATTAAGGGCAAATATTTAGAGATTCTTCTCTGGGGAAATAATCAGAATTCTGCTGTCCCTCAGAAGTGTGGTTTTGCCTGAATAAAGCCTGAGAGTTCTGTACTCAAATGCTGATGTCAAGCATCTCAGAAAGTTTTCTTAAATGGTAAGAAGGTAACAGGGAGTCTAAGAGCTTTTTGTTTCTCCAATATTTAACATTGCAGTCACCTTAAAAATACAAGGACCTTTGTTATATATTAAACAGCAATAACTTCCTAGTCCTGAATTGCACCCTCCTGGGATCTCCCAGGTATCAGATTCTGGAGTTATGTAAGATTTCCAACAGACTTAAGAGCTGAAAACACACATAAGAGTTGAACTTGTCTCTGTACAACACATATCCTTGCACTGAAGACATTGAATAGATGGGGAAAATGAACTTGTCACCCAGCATCACTGACTTTCAAAAGGCAACAAACAGTCACAGATGTGTATGAAAATTTCTCTACAAGATACAGAGCATTCTCTAATAACTATAACTACCTGCTACACTATTCTGTTAGAAGTTTTGAGAAATATGACTTCCTATATCTGGAACCCAGAATAAATCTTCACAATTGGTACCTATGCATAATGAATTTTTTGAGTATACACACACTTAGACACCTGAATTACTCTTTCATCATTAGCATGATTTTTAGAAATATTTCTAAAAAGTAATCTTTAGCTATAGAAACCTCATTCAGATTTGAAAATATATAGCTACAGCCTGAAATTAAATCTCCCATTTCTCTGGTAAGACAGAATAGGGTAATAAAAACTCTAGATCAAAAGGGAATTATGAAGTGTGCATTAAGAAATACCTATATAGTTCTGCCATTAGATAGAGCATAGTCTTCAGATGCCTAGCACTTTCAGTAACCTGTAACCTAGTACCCAGCTCGTATGAGCAACTCTGATAAAAGACTTCTTTCACTGCAGACATCCTGGCCTGCTCCATTCAGCTCACTGGTTTGCCCTTCTCAAGTTTCTTCTCTTTCTTCAGAGTAGACTTTTTAAGACTTGGTTAGACAAGTCTTAACAGCAACACAGGAACTGTTATGCTGGATCATTTGCTTAAGGTGTTTTCTCTAAAAGCCACCATTTTCAGGTTGACCTAATTTTTGTTCATTTCATAAAGGCTGCCATATGGAATAGGGCCAAGTTTTTATTACCTAAATGCTAAGCATTCTCTAAGTCTGTATTCCATTCTGAACATAATTATTCTGATGTAAGGTAAACCTAACTATTTCCAGGATTAACTAAGACTGTAGCATACTTTGAAATGATATTATTTCAATTTCAAGCCAGTGTTCAATTGTCTTGTGTCTAAGACTTCAGTTTTCTGAATAACAATTTACTTGCATACTTGTCATAGTCTCAAATAAAGTCTATACTGTGTGATGCTAATGTTCTTCCTTGCAAGAAACATAGCTAAAGAGGTTTGCAATTAACTTAAAAATATATATTATTAAAGAGATAAGATATAACTACAGCAAATGATGCAGTCATAAATCAAAAGATGAACATACCTTTCAATTCACTGCTAACTGTAGGTGGATCAAACGAAACAACCTCATCTGATGTAAAAGTGAGATCCTCCTCAAATGTCTCCACATGCTGCCCATTTAAAAAGAGGTCAACCTGGAAAAATATTCAAACTTTCCAATTAGAAATCAAGTGTAACATGTCCAAATAAAGCACATCTTTAATTAAAGATTGATCTGGCACATTTTCAATAACAGCTTTATGGGTAAGGTTTTGTTTCTCCCTTTTAATTTAAAAGTCACAAAATCAGCAGTGAACCATTATCTACCTGAAAGAAACCTTTGTGTAAGGGAAAAAAGCATAACAATTAAGAGAAATGTTGTGTACAACGGGGTATGCTTTAAAGGAAGACAAATTTGTCTTTTTCCATGTGTCACTCTTGGCAGTTTGATCCCAAAACCTGAAAGCTTCCAGCTCTTCCATGATACAACCCAATTTTCTTCTTAATGTCACTGTCTATGCCAGTGACAAAGTTTGCTTTGGATCCTAAATTCATCTTCAAACACATTTTGTGAAAGCAACTCACAAAAACTAAAATAGCAATGGATATTTTGGGTTTATGTTGAGATGAAAATATGAAATAAAAAATGCCATTCTATTCATCTTGCAGCTACCAAATAAATGTGAAAAAAAAACAAACAGTCAAGCCTGCTATTTCATGAGCTGACTGGGCTATTAAGGTTTAAGAAAAGGTTTCTTTGGTTAAATTATGTAACAACATCACACAGAAAAATTAAGTGAATCCATTTCATCTGCACTGGAGGGCTCCCAGGACTAAGACTCAGACATAGAACCAGGTTGCATTACCACAACAAAAGGACATAGACCAACTGAGCTGGAGCATTTAACAGTGCTCAGCTGCCAGAAAATGCAAGATAATTCTACTAATCTTAGCCCTCTTTCTTAAGATGTGTTTTAAAGAATAGCTAACAGTGACAAAGGCCTCCAGTGCTTACGCTACAGGAAGACTTAGAAGTATTTCAGAAAAGCTGTTCTTGCCTTCAGCAGGTTTGTTAGAATTTTTTTCCCTAGGGAAAGTTTTAGGTTACTTTTTAAAGATGAAAAAGCGTACATTTAAAATAACTCCTGTCTGCACAGTAAAACTACTGGAGATCCACTAGAAATCATAATGTCAGGACAATTGAATTAAAGTAGTGGAAACAACAAATGAGAAACTGATACTTAAACTGACACACAGAAATGTGTTATCAAACACAAAAGGACCCACTGTGACAATATTAAAATATCTGAAAATCTCCTTACTGAGGTTTTTTTGTGGTTTTAGGTCAAACACTGTACTACAGTTCTTTGTAACTGAACTTCCAATCTAGAAAAGCACTTACCATGCTCTGTAATCTCTGGTTAGACCATTCTTGTTAATACATGGCTAAATCTTCAATTACGTACCTCACACTTTATGTAACCTGTTACTGCAGTGTAGCAGTGATAGATCACATGGCAGTTTTTAACAGTGTATCAGTGCATTCATTAGATAAGCTACCTCCAGTGGATTTTGATTTTCTATATTGAAAAGAATAAGAGAGAGAATGCTTTCTCTCTCTGCTACATTAGGTTAACATAATACTTAGTCTCAACAGCATTTTACCAAGTTCAGAGCAAGTGCCAACAGGTTTACATTTAACTGATGAAGAAAACAGTGGTAGGTTAAACTTCCATAAAGATAATAATTTAATATTAAACTTGGCAAAATCCAGCTATTTGTATAAATCAGAATGTGACAATAAAAACAAATTGCATGGTTTATAAACTTGGTTTTGCTAACTAAATAGGATCTATTCTGTAAAATTAATCTTAATTTTATTAAGTTTAATTTATTTCCTACTAATGCAAAGTACTAACCAAATAAGGTAATATTTGCACTTATTTGTGCCAAGCACTGCATGCATGGTAAAAAGTGAAAATGAAACAGTCCTTATCTGAAATGCTTAGAACACTTAAATTGATTACTGATAATGGTTTTGCAGAGTTGTTTTTTTAATCAATTAGTTTTTGTGTGGTTGTTTTTTTTTTCCTCCCCTCCTGCCTTTCACTTGCTGCCTGTGCAGGAAGCCTTTGACTACTTTTTCAATTAATGAGTGAAAAAACTCTTACTAAGTGGGAAGCATCATTATCAGGATGCCTTGGCATGAGATGCATGCAATAACTAACATTGAGTTAAAGGCCTTGGAAAGAAAAGGGAAAATATGCACTTTTGTCTGCAGTCCTACATTTATAAATCAGAATGTTTTATGTTTTCGGAAAAATCAGTTTCTTCAAATTTACTTTGAAGACTTCAGTCTACAAAGAGGCACATGCCTAACAGAAAAGCAGTAGTGCCCTAGCACAGTAATGATCACCTTGCACAGTAAATTCTTCCCTAGGACTGCCTACTCACCTCAACCATAACTTCTCAGACTGAAAAATGCCTGAGTCAGCAGAATTTTTCCAATTACTTCAAAGAGAACAGTGCAGGCTTTAGGCAGTCTTACCTGAACGTTGCTTTTGGGATAATAGAAGAAAAAAGGCTTCAAAACTGGAGACCTAGACACACAAAATAACAAATATAAATGCATTTAATGAGAAATTAACTAAAATGTCAGATTATAGATCTTTAGACTGCTCATACAGCAGACAAGCACTTGGGAAACTGGAAGGTAGTATTTACCTGTTAGCATGGTTTTGCAAACAATTCTAGAAGTGCAGATACATTACACTTCATTATGAATAAAGTAAAATTCTGTTGTTGTTGTTGTTTTTAGAAACAAACAACCCCCCTGTGGCCCCCCCCCCAAAAAAAACCCAACCCCAAAACAGAAAATCAAAGAAAGAAACAAAATACCCAGAAAATTTTCAGAGGGGAGTAGGCAAAATACCAAAATATTTTCTTGACAAAGGATGCACCTTCCTGACATTTTAAGTCTATTGCACAGTCATTAGCCCCACACTGATACCTAGGCTAGTTACTCACAGCTACTGAAAATGTATTTAGCTTCTTTCCCCATCACCATGTGTGAGACAGACATATCTAAGTATTTGCTTAGGGACAGGGACGTTTTAGATCTCTCATGAATAAGTACGGAAAGGTGAGCATGTAAATCACCAGCAGATTTTAGCTGTATCTAGAAAAATACTGAATCAAAAGGGCATTTATTTTTTAGTATGCTCAATATTATTCTTTTTCAGCTTGCTCACATAATGGGCACATGCTACACATCTTGTGAGATGTTTTGGGACATATGACCTCACATTTATAGGTGAAATGGGATGCTACAAATAAAAGTTTACTGTGCTCATACTCCAACAGGTGCATGAGAGATCTGGTCCAGAAATCTGCATACATTGGTACATGCTCAAGCTGCTGCCCTGCCATAAAGTCACATTTAATGTTCTCCCCACAGCTCATTAAGGAAAGATATTGTTATGAGCTGATCAGAGACGTTACTCATTCATCAAAGAATTTTAGTGTTTGCACACAAATCCTGTAGCACTCACTGCTATCTTCTTACCAGTCACTAAGCACAGTGTGCAACAGAAAGACTTTTGCTGCTGCTGTGGCTGCTGTTTCAAGGTGAGGGAGCTTGTGATGGTGCCTGGTAGGAACTCTACCACCACACACCACAACTGAATGAGTAGGAGTTCACTTACACTCTGGGGCGCCCTCCGACAACTCCAGTGAGGCCAGGTGCTGGAAATGGGAATTAAATTCACAAAAGAACAGTTAAAGCCATCTTCAAAACACTCCAACTCATAACTTATTGTCACTTGTCATGTTCCTATAATGCACATTCAATTACTGAGAAGTACTACAGATGTTAAAATTTAATTATATATTATAGTACATAATTTATATAATTTAACATATTACATATGTTCTCATAAATCAATAAAACTGAAAAATTTATACAAGAGTTAAAAAGGCAAACCACATAAAAGGTACTGTGACTTATACAAAAAAATTATCTGTTTCAAAATGTGCCAAGTATAAACTAAATCTTTAGGTTCTTCTGAAATTTTGCATGCAAGTGCCAGTCAGGTGATATATTCGACAGAAATGAAACTTAAGCTTTGTTGGGTTTTTTTGTTGTTGTTGCTCTTGCTTTGTTTAATTTTTAAGACAGCAGAGAAACAATTCCCACATGAACCATGGTCTGTTTTAATATTTGTTTAAGACTTTGCTTACTAGATTAACTCTTTCAGACTAACTTGCATCTTTCTCTTTAACATTTTCACTGGCCAACTTCACTTTTTTTAAGGTGATCGTATTCTTTAAAATAGATTTAAGATCTAAAATAACATTTAAGATCTTATTCTCTCTCTTTAGTACATAGATAATTTATGGTCTTAAATCATTAGCATGATCCCAGATTTGCATTAAGTCATCACTGCAACTAGACTCCTTTTCCTTAGTATCAGGCTGCCAGACTTTACTACTATTAAATGCATCTACTCAGCTCAGTATTTCTGAAAAAACCAGTTCTGCTCTCCTCGTTGTGGGCATAGCTTCTCACCCTCCTTTCTGGCATGAGCAGCATGCATCCATGCTACTCCACATAGTATCGGCAGAGGAAAGAAATGTTAAAGGGCATACATTAAATCAGTCTAGAAATTAACAGCTGAGTTAAGCAGGCACTTAAAAGCATATGGTGTAGAAAGCTGCCCACATACTACATTTACCCAAATTAATCCTGGCTAAAATCAAAGCTTCGTGATTCCTCCAGGTGTGAATTCTCTGTTTATGCTCCAGACTAAATGCTCCGTGGCTGTGCTGTTGAGGTACCAAGCTATCCCTGCGAGCTGTTTTAGCTTGGATTCAGGGCCCTGGTGATGTGGACACAGCAGTGGCAGCACAGATGGTACAACATCACAAAGATTAGAGAGTCTTGCCCCACCCGTGCTCACTGGAAGTGGTTTCCCTGAAATAGTGGTCAGCAAGATGTTTTAATCAGGTTTCAAGAGGGATGCTGTTACACAGCCCTTATCTTGATCACACTTCTCTCTAATCAGGGACACATTTGGAAACAACAAAACTAAAATTTGGTGTACATGTGAATGATTGATTCAGAGACAGCAGTCACAGTCAATAAACCTGAAGTTATAGAAGAGGTCTTTTGCCTAAGAGCAGTCCACAATCACTCTGCCAGCTCGGCCACTGTGTTTTACTAACACCACTTGAACATTTTAAATAATTCACAACATACATAGACTTCACTGGCTTTATTTTTAGTCAGAAACTGAAAACACAAACCAACCAATCTCAAAACACAGCAACCTTTAGAAGGTGCTGCAGTTGAGGATAACTAGAAGGGTGTCCTAGTTAGGGCCATTAAAGGGATTAGGGTTGTCATTATTAATTACTCCTCTTTCACCAAAAAAAAGCCTATGATGTTTTCTAGTACAGGAAAAAAAGAATGCCTTTAACAAAAAAAGCACCATGAATAACCAGCTCCCTAAGCACTAAGCTCTGTTAAGAATGTATGTTAGTAGATATAAGGTGAAAGAATCCCTTACTTTCATGTTAAACAATTTTAAACAATCCACTGAAGATGCAACCATATACATATTACCCACGCACTCATTCAAGCAGAAAACTGCCATTCAGTATTAAAAACAACTGCACATATTTTACTAAATTATGCACCTGGTTTGTTTATTTAGGTTGCTGGGGGAGGCTGGATATGGTAAGGTCATGTTGAAAATATAGGTTAATAAAGTTAGTTTAAATTATCTGTGGATTGCCACATGGCTCACTTCCTGCTAGGCAGCTGAACTGCTCATTAAGGACACCAGATTTTGCTCTGCCATAAATTTCAACTTCCTGAAAGCTTTCAAAGAAAGCTCTTCACTTGCCTGCTCTCACACGACAGAACTTGGCTCCTACAACAAAGTACTTCTCTAAACACCGCCAAGACATCAATCCATCTAAAAGCAAGATGTTCATTCCTTGAGGCTACAATAACCTTCCACTGCTGCTTGCTATTGCTGGCCTTGCAAAGTTCTCCCCAGCAAGCTACTGTAACAGAAAATCCGCACAACAAAGCTACACCAATATCCCAGCTGCAACATTATTAACTTCTATCTTACAATTATGCAATTTGTTGTTTATGTTAACCTAAGCAAGAGGGGAGTGCTTCAAAGTACAGTTGAATTTCATCTGCATGCAATTTCTTTCATCGGAGAAGATGAATAAAATTATAAATTGATTATGGCTTCTAAGCAGTGATTTGTTATTTGTGATAGAGCAGCAGAGCACACCACAGCACCTTAACCCAGTGCTCAGATCCCCATTCCATTCTTCAGCAAGGCAATGGAAGCTGAGGCACAACCAGGTAGTGGTGGGTTTGGCATCATGGCCAGCCCTGCTTCTGCAAAATTCACTGTTACCTCCTCAGACCAACTGTTGTCCCAGAACACATTCTTTTAAAAGAAGATCTACTCAAGCTGTACAGTATGCTTAATTTACACTCTCCTTCCCTCCCTCCTTTCCCAAAGGAGACTTTACTTTTCTCTACACTGACATGAATAACTTGCCAGACTTGTAGAGAGTTATCACCCAGGCTGCAGCTATCAAGCCAGTAAGATTATCAGCTAAGTTGAAGCTGTTGATCTCCTTTCCCAGGAACTTTACACGACCACTTCTTGCTCACAGAGCTCCATTCATTAGTTTCTCAAAGCAGAAAAAGCACCACTGAGCACAACATCACCCCATCTGCCACTCTTGAACAAGCTGCTTCACTTCAAGTTGATGTACATCTTGCCACTACTATCTGCCAGCTTCTCTGACCCAGAATAGCACAGAAGTGATGCATTGCAAAAGGAGCTAAATGCCTTTGAGACCCTCCTTTTACTCTTCATGAACTGTTCATGTTCATCTGTAGGTAAAGTATCTCTCTGATGTAAAACTCATCCAATGACAGACTTGCAAATGCTAAAGCTCATGTATGTTATGCTGGAAAAGGCAGCAATTTTCTGAAAAATTTCATGAACAGTGGTAGCAGGCAAACAAGAGCTTTGGGAAAACCAATGTTGCTCTCAGCCAGGGCTGTCACAGCTCCCCCCCTCCTCTTCCTCTGTCACTCATTCTTCTCCCCTCCCCTGCATCAGCTCTGGTATTCATACAAGCATTTCAGGGTGTGGATCCACTAAAAACCAGCCCTGGCAAAAAGAATGCTTGAAATGGGCCCAAACAGGTACCTAATTTCAATTTCACTATGTTCTAATACATTATAATCTATGCCACAGCTATGACTGCCTGCAAAATGCCCCACAGGAGTAAAAGCTCCAGCTGGAACCTGCAAGCAACCTACAGGACACAAATTCCCAGAAGAACCAGCTTCATTCCTTCCAGCTCTTGTAATTCCACACTGGATTTCTAATGGTCTGAGAGCCTGAAGTTTTCCCTCCTTAATAGCTCCTCTGTCCTATTCAAATCCTACTTTAATGGTCACACCCAATTTTGGCTTATTATTTCTTATTCTTTAACCTACTTCTGTCAAAACCAGTAAATATTTGCATACAAATTTGTGTATTTTTCAACAGAATAAAATATTATGCAATATATGAAAGAAAGATGATAGACTGCAATGAATATTTTGTAAAATATTTTGGAGTAAAAAAGTATGAAAATGCTCTGGCTAGTGGAAATCTAGAAAGCTCTAGCTCCTTTAAATGCAAAAGGTGACACTTCTTTGACACTTCATGAATTCCCAAATGCAATGTCTCTTGCTCCACCATCTTAGTTTTTGACCGTAAATGGATTGTCTGTTATACTTCTAGTGACTGAATTAGCTCAACAAAAGGTTATTTACTGCATATTCTAAGGGATGAAGTATGTACCTTATATACAAAAAATTGACAAGTCTCAAAAACAATGCCTGAGAAGTGACAGAACTAGACAAATCTGAAACCCAAGGTTTTATATTCAACAGTTCTAGCCATGTAGTTGAGTTTTTACAGGGGTCAGTTATACATTCTTAATTATTTCATGTCCTCAGACAGGAGATATTTTGAGAATATTATTGCAGAAGATAAACTGGGAGCTACAGTAAACTGTTAGAACAAGGTCATTTCTGCAAGTATCTTCCAACACGCTGAGGAAATCAGTCATAATATTTACATATACTCAAGCACTTTAAAATCTCAAGTTGTATTAACCAGCTGTCATCTTAATGTCAAACTCCGGTCATTTTCATGTGCAATAAAGGGTCAGCACATGATTTCAACTATCAGTAAAACATTTCTTAGCTACTGAACTCCTATTAAACTATAAATGCCAGTTTCCCACAGGAAGGCTCTTCCTGAGCCTCTTCGACACAGCATTTTACTCAGAATAAAATATCTGATTTAAGGAGGACAAAACAAACACACTGCAGCAGCACAAATTGTTTAAATGCTAACCATATGGCTGACTGGACTACACATAATGAAGACATTTTCACTGAGCAGTACAAACCTAGTCTGTGATTGCTGGCTTTTATGAAGTGAGGATGAATTTCAACAGAGTGGGCAATACACAACTTCTGCAGAACTGCCCTGAACTCCTACAGGCTACTACAGGTTTAAAAATCTGAGTCTGTGTCTAAGATACTTCACTGCCAAGTACTGAAAAAGCTCACTTTATAGAGCAGGAAAATAGCTCCAAAGATCTCGCTATTAAGACTGAACATTACACACACACTTAAAGCTTTGGGTTTTTTTCAGGGACCATACATGCATTGAACAAAACCAGCTTGCTGTTTGCTATTAAAAAACCTGAGAAATAAACAGAAAACATACTTTTACCAATTGAAAGTTTAACAAACTCAGATGTGAAATGCAAAAAAAGATACCAAGATTTGACTTCGCGTGTCAGTCTTTTTTTTTTTAATAGATTATATCGCTTTAAACCCTTCAGGAGAGCATAATTCAAATGAAAACTGATTAAGTGCTCACACTAACAAACTAAATAACGTGCTCCACAGAAGTTTACAGTAAAAGGCTTCCATTCCAAACAGAAAATAAACAAGAAATCACTCTCTAATGTATGGCATGTCTATATACAGGAAGATCAAATTCTTCTTTGGCCTTAAGAATCTCATTTGCAATTTTAATAGCTCTTCAGAAGCCTTCTGTGCAAGTACACTCATGTGCTCCACTAGTCTTCAACAACTGCTACAACTGCTTGTATCAGAGTGTGGCCAGCAGGACAGGATGCATGGATGAGCAGAGGCAAACTGCATGAGGTCCAAGGCCAAGCACCGCGTCCCGCGCTTCGGTCACAGCAACCGCCTGACATGGGACAGGCTGGAAAGGTGCCTGGCAGAAAAGGACCTGGGGGTGTTGGTTGACATCCAGCTGAAGATGAGCCAGCAGTGTGCCCAGGTGCCTGAGAGAGCCAACAGCATCCTGGCTGGTATCAGGAATAGTGCTGGCAGCAGAAGGGAAGCGCTTGTCCCCCTCTGCTGGCACTGGGGAGGCTGCACCCCAAGTACTGCGCTCAGTTCTGGGCCCCTCACTACAAGAAGGACATTGGGGGGCTGGAGGGAGTTCAGAGAAGGGCAACCAAGCTGGTGGAGGGTCTGGAGAGCAAGTCCTATGAGGACAGGCTGAGGGAACTGGGATTGTTTATTTTGGAAAAAAGGAGGCAGGGAGGAGACCTTATCACTCTCTCCAGCCACCTAAAAGGAGGCTGTGGTGAAGTGGGTGCTGGCCTCTTCTCTCAAGTAAATAATGATAGGACAGGAGGAAATGGCCTGAAGTTGCACCAGGGGAGGTTTAGAAGAACTTCTTCTAAGTTCTTCTTCTAAGATATTGGGAAGAACTTCTTTACTGACAGAGCAGTCAGATGCTGGAATAGGCTGCCCAGGGAAGTGGTGGCATCACCATTTCTAGAGGTATTCAAAACCCATGTAGATACAGCACTTCAGGACATACGCCAGTGGGCATGGTGAGATTTTTTGGTGGTGGGGGTTTTGTTATTTTTTTAATTTTTTTTTTTTTTTTTGTTTTAGAGGTCTTTTTCAACCATGACAGTTCTGTGTGATTGTTCCCTGTACTCAGCACTGGTGAGGCTGCACTTTAAATACTGTGTTCAGTTTCGGGCCTCTAAGTACAAGAAGGGCATGGAGGTGTTGGAGAAGAGTCCAGAAAAGGGCAAGGTGAAGGGTCTGGAGAACAAGTTCAACAAGGAGTGTCTGAAGGAACTGGGATTTTTCAGCCTGGAGAAAAGGAGGCTGAAGGGAGACCTTATGGCTCTCTACAGTTACCTGAAAGGAGGCTGTAGTGAAGTGGGGGCTGGTCTTTTCTCCCTAGTAACAAGTCACAGGACAAGAAGATATAAGAGACAGAGTTATGCCAGGGGAGGTTTAGATTGGATTTCAGAAGCAACTTCTTAACCAAAAATGTAATTAAACACTGGAACAGGCTGCTCAGGGAGGTGGGTTGAATGCCCATCCCTGGAGATGTTTAAAATATGTACAGATGTGGTGCTTATGAACATGGTTTAACCACTGGACTTGGCAGAGTCTATTTTGCAGAACACAAACACACACATCTAGGATGCTGCCTCTAACACAGCAGCACTGGAAAATCACATGGACCAGAGCAGGAACTCTTAACATGGTTCCTTCCCACCTTTACTCTAAGCCACCAAAAGGAAATCCTTTCTCTCTCTCTCTCTCTCTCTCTCTTTCTCCTCTACTCCCCATTCCTAAATTTGAGCCACCCTGACTCCCCTAACATTGGTGGAGTCCCTCTCTAGCACTTCTTACAGGAAAAGCAGAACCATCATTGTTCTGGCTTCTGTTCCCAAGGTCACTGTACATCTATCCAGCTGGAGTTTTACTTTAAGTCTTGCCTATGGAGCTCTGTGTTTCAAGACAATTAGTGATCACTCCTTATTCTGCTTTTCACAGCAAATTCTGGCACCCTACAGCACTGTCAGAAACTAGGCATCATTAAGCTGATTCAGTTATTACTAAACCACTAATTATTGTTTGGCAGCATAGAGCTTTTGGGTTTTTTTTCTAATTCTCCCTGAAGAAAATAAGAAGAAAGACTCTTCAGAACCACTGCTTTAGAAGTATTTCACATCAACAAGCAGCCTACTAAGCACTTAGAGCTCAAGTATGACCCTTCTCAGCATATATCAGGTTTATCTGTGCAAGTAATACAGAAATCTACCAAACAACAGCAACTGAAAGAACTGATTGTATGAAGCATTCTCAATACATTAAAAACATTATTATTTGTGGGGCTGTTCAAGCACTCCGAAGTATAAGAGACAGAAACACCTCTGATACCCTCTGACACTACTTATTTGGCACAGAGGCCAAAAACCTTGCTGCAGTCCTGTACCTGGCAAGCAGAAGTGTTATTTATCACCAGATGCCCCAGATGATTCCAGGAACATGTTCTTCCCAATTGCTGCTCATTACTAGAAGTTCTATAAATTCAAACAGTTGGGTTTTGTTTTTGGGGGTTTTTTAGTTGTTTTTTTTTAGAGGATAACTGCTACAGGATGTTCTAAACAGTCTAAGCTGTTCCTTTAGGATAAAAAAACTACACTACTTAACCTGATTCTACACAGGATCACATCTGTTTCATTATGAAGAGCCCTGATAGTATGAACTGAAAGCTTGCCAGCCACTCCAAGACATAGGTGTCACATACAAACACCATGGTAACTCAGCTTCAATAATGTGCATACTCCACCCAACCCAAGTATCACAGGTTTTTGACTTTTCATTCTGTGAAGTATGGCAGTGAAAGGCAAAACTGAAGCCCTAAGAATCCTAACACTTTCAGTCTTCAAACAAGGTTCCTATACAGCAGTTGTTTTATAAAAGCAGCACAGATTAAGAATATGGAGACAAGCAGACATCTACTAGCTTCAGCTCTACCAAATCAGAAACTGTTTTAATACACCCAGCTTTTCTTTGGTCAAAAAGATGTTTGCTAGGGGATTGTCTATGCATAGATAAAATAAAGAATGAGCATAGCTCTTTACTTTCTGGTATGTTACGTAGTCTACGTGAATAATGCAAAAGGAGAAATCAATTATGAATCCCTAACTAATACACAGAAATGGTAGTTTGGTCCAACTGTGAAAATGCCATCTTTCATTTATGAGAAAAAAAAGTCTTGAGAAGCAACTTAGATTTGTGCTAAGTGCTAACGTAACAACCAGCCTTCAGAACTGCTAAATCATAAAAAATTATCATACTGAATATTCCTGCTTAGCTCTACATGATCTGTAGACACAGCTTTAAAAAAACCACAACAAACAACAAACCCACCCTGCTACCATTGTAAAGACTACAACACAGAATGTGCACTCATCCATACAGTTTTGAATCCAGTGTGTGCAAGACAGTTCAGGTTAAGCTCACATAACTTAGTTGTAAAGATCTACGTAAATGCTCAATATATTCTTCCATAAGATATGTAGATGCAAAATATCTGAGCTCCAGTCCTCAAAAAAAGCTATCCAAGTTTTAAATAGATAATAAAAAATGAATTAATACCCATAAGGTAAGCAGCAAATCACACCATATGAATGTGCTACTTACAACTGAGATGGATTTAATGGTGACACAGAAGTGACTTTGGAGAGGAAGACAAAAATAAAAGAAGAAAAAAGACTACTCAAAAAAACCCAGCATGTCTTCCTAGAAAGGGAAGAGAATTCATGACAGTTTTATGAAAAACTTCAAGTTTCTTCTTTGGGAACAAACATTTGCAAGAGACAGATTTCATGCTGGGTGACCCTTAAAATAAACACTCAAAACTAAGACACAATTAAATCAGACTATTTTGACCTTACCTCACAGGCCAATTAAAAAAAAAAACAAAACAACCCACGTTACAACAGTTGCAGTATACTGCAGATTAATATAAAAATAAATGTTAAAGTCAGATTAACTTGAGTTTAGACTTCCTGGTGCAGGAACAGAATTTAACTTGGGTACTTAATATGCACTCTGATAAAGGACTAGATGCAGGTCATTAGCATTCTCACTGCAACATTGTATTAAAAAGTTTTGAATTGAATTTGAAAGCTCTAATTACCTACACAAGCAGCTACACATTAAAGCAGTTAGAAGTATTGTGGTATCTATAAAAATCCTTTGCTGTAACATCAGGTTAACTACATGCTGAAAAGAACCTTCAAATTCCCCAAACTGTACAGCTCTTCATAGACTGCAGACAATATGATAATTTTTTCCCAGCTGAATAACATTCTTAATGTTTATTGCCAGTGAAGTCTAACAAAATTACTGAGTTTTAATAACATGGTAAAGCAGACAACAACATGGGCAGGAAAACAAAACACAAATGAGGAAAAGGAAAAAAGGCAGGAAGGGATAGTAGCAGCAATAGAAA